>OX377202.1:23899790-24377121 GCA_947396885.1 Heligmosomoides polygyrus polygyrus
TTCAACAAATGGTAAACATGTACTACATCCATTTTCGTATTTCCTGCTCCAGTTTTCAGCTAATCGAAACTGAACAATTTCCGCAAACCTCTGATGGCGTAGACCGCGAACCTTGGGACTGGGACACCATGTGTGCAACTTCTAAGTGGTGCTAAAGTCTAACACATCTATTCAACGGCAGATCTAATTGATAAGGCAGATGGTTAGGAGACATATTACAGTGCGATTCGATTCTGAAGGAGATTTACAACCATATATACGCGAGGTGTCCTTTCGTTCCCGAAATTACTGCTAGTCCAAGAAACAATTTCATCGGAATATCTTCATCCGTGCTAACCGCTGGGAACAACAGCTTTCGAACGAGATCAATTTGGAGCGAATTTCTGTGGCAGTTACGGTTGTGCTGTACTCGATCGTTTGTTAGGGTTCTTGCTAAATTTTAAGTTTTTAAGGCGTACCTCCAGTTGAATACCGGTGAAGAGTAGAAGAAAGTGGTACTATTGGTCATAGTAAGAAAAATTCGATAAAAATTCCGCTAATTTCTTTAAAAAGGTTGAAACCAGACTTCGACGGAAAAAATCCGCTGTCAATTCCTTAAAATCCCTAAACCGCCAGCCGTTGAATACCCATCTCTGATGGGAATGTTCAATTTCTATGCTCATCATCGGTCTACATGGTTGCGTTCAAAACTCTAGTACAAGCCGGGACTCGAACCCGCACCTCCTGCTGATCGGGCGGGAATGCTCTACGCCATTACACCACCGGCGCTGTTTGATCGCACGTAACACAAACCTCGTGGGACCCATCACCCGTGTATCGCCGGCCGCTGATATCGGCATGGAACCAGTTGAGCTGAAGGTCTTGACAGGAATGATTCAGCAGGAGATGCGGGTTTGAGTTCCGTCTGGTGCAAGAGTTCTGATCGCAACAGGACATTGTTATAACAGCAAACAACCTCGGTATGAGCCACTTGAGGCTTAAAGAAAATGAATCGTCTACATTCCCATGTTTCTTTCGCAGTTCCTCCCATATGCAGAGCCTCCAGATGAGAACTGATTCGACCCGTTTACTTCAACGAAGCGTCGAGCGCTCCTCTTCCGTTGAGATTCGCGCCATGCGAACGGTTGCAAAGTTCCTGCAGCGGCGCTTTTTTCACGTGAACCGAGGGTGTGCGCCAGACAGTGGAGCGGTGCGATGAGGCGCCGCCTCCCGTTCCAAGAATCCCATTCCGTCCCTATCTCTGTGCGAAATAGTTTGACCCCTCTGGTTTCTCGACGTCACAGCATCTGCGCTCTAGTGGCTACTGCAAACGAAGCCGCCGACCGACCAGATGTGTCCGTCTGTGGGTGGGTGGTGACCTTCGAGCGAACGACTTCCTTCTTCCATTCCACGGCGTCGGACACCGAGAAAAAACACTTCGCCGATTTTTATCGCCGCTGTCCGTAGACCGACTCGAGGGGTTTGCTCGGAAATGAGTAGGTCACCAAAGCATGGGGCGGACTATCTGAGCGAAGTACAACACAACTGGATCAATGAGGCCTGCTCTCTGTTGAGATTGCGCCATGTATTCAACATCCACCTTCGCAGCGGCATCGTGAGCACAATCTGGCTTTCACCAGTGTTGGAGCTCTCCATCCTAAAGCGATCCCATGCAAATGAACAACTCCTGTGGAAAATAGAACAACACCGCTATTAACGTTGCTCGTCCTCAACAGTTATGCATTTCTTTCAGGGTGACAAGCTAGTACTGATTGTCAGCATATAAAATCCTTTATTGCTCGATCTGTTTATCGCCACCTTTTAGTCACACATCTAAAGTAGAGCTCCTGACTATAACCTGTAGATGTGCTTACGACCGCAGGAACCCTGTTGACATAAAACTAAAGGACAAAGTGCATGTGTCACTCGGAAGAAAGGAATCGTTGCAAGTCTTAGTCACCGGAAGTCATTGTGGAACCTAGTCACATATGCACTTCTGCGGCAGACAAGGGAAGTGAGAAGAAAGAATGATTCAATCAAACTCAGAAAAATGGTTCAATACCCACTTTAACATAAAATATTGAAAAATGATGAGGATAAAAAGGTAATGGACAGTATTAGTCAATCCTGTTTGGGATGCGCATTCCAGCTCAACGTTGTATGAGGGGGGGGGGGGCATTTGAGGTACATTAAGCGCATACAACGACCCGCTGTGGCAAACCTGTAAACAAGCGTTTTATCCTTGCCAGACAAGTTCGGTACCAATTCAGTGACCCCGGAGAGATGTAAGGCTTGGTGGCCGTTGCAGGATATTCGAGCTAAGTACTTGTAATTGGGATGCAATGTATTACATGAAATCTAGTCAATAACCAGTCAAAAGCAAGCTCTATAGAACAGTAGTCAGGACTGCCCTCGTCTACAGCAGTGAGTGCCGGGCCCTAGGTAAAACGCACGAGTGGCGCTTGCTCGCTGATGAAATCAGGACACTCACTATCAGGTGGAAATGTGGATGGACCTTGCAGGACAGGGTACAAATTGGGGATGTTGGAACAGTGATGAAGACCGTTTCACGTTCGGATCTCGATGAATCTTAGCATAGTAGTCCACGACATTGAGAGATAGTATTTATATCAAGCCACTCCAAGATGGAACAGAAACCACTAAGGCTAGCGTTTCGGCGCTTCTTCAGTGCCTGGAATGAAGCAAAATCAATCTGAAGAACTTCTCTCAACCGCCATTTCATTTTACAGAAATCGTTCGAGAAGATCGTTAGACCAAAGAAACAGTTAATAGAGACCAGGATTTTTATTTATTTATTTATTACTGAGCTAGAATTGTGGTAAAATTGTGTTAAAATTGTGAGCTAGAATCTATAGCTAGAAGTTGACGAGGATGGCTTCATTCACCCTCGTTCACCTCCAGCTGCGGCTGCTGAAAAAAGCCAGAACGCCGAAACGTTAGCTTGAGTGTTGTGTCTTCTAAAAAATTGAAGTGGCCTGATATAAATATTATTAGAATCTCCGGAAAGTACTCAGTGTCTTGTTTTACTATTTTTCATTCGTCTATTATTAAGTAAAAGTTCAACTAACATTGCACGCTAATGAAATTTTCTGTACATAATTTTTCGCTCTATCTGACTAAATAATCTATCATTCAACGTTGTTTTATATTTCCCTTCTTGAAGGGCTTATTGAAGTATGTCGAAGAAGCAATTCCGAACGATGCTTTATTTTACTTCAAATTGAAACAGTCCGCGGCCGAGATGCTCGATAAAACAATCAAGTGTGAGGGCCCGATAATGTTGGAGAAACACTGGGCGCCAGGGGTTCAGTAAATGTCGGAGCGAAGATTTCAGCCTCAAAGTGACCCCGCAGCGGTCAACCTAGAGCAATCCCTGACGACGAGATGAAGGAATTAGTGGAAGCTGAACCACCCCAAACAGCTCGCAGGATCGCGGAAGAGCTAGACGTCAGTGAAAGTGCTGTTGCGGATGCTTTGAGACGCTTTGGGAAGGAGGAAAGGCTCGAAAAGTGGGGCTCCAAGAGTTGTGAGAGCGACAAAAATTGTCACGTTTTGAGAATTGTTCTTATATTCTTTTACGCTACAAAACTGGCCGTTTTTGGACCGAATCATCACTTGTGATGAAAAGTGGATTCTGTATGATAAAGGAGATGTTCCGAAGAGTGGTTGAACGCCGACGAACCCCCTGAACATTTGCCAAAGGCGAACCTCCACCAAAAAAGGTAATAGTCACTGTGTGGCGGTCGGCGGCTGGTGTGAGTCCTACTGTAAGAAAATTGACGAAATGCACCGAAAAAGGCGTCAACTTGTAACAGTAACTCCTGAAGCGGTACGGACACGTCCTCAGAAGATCAAGGAATCAACCTATAAGGTTGGTCCTTATGTGCAATGCACCTTGAAAGCGATGACGAAGAGCCCTTAAGAAAAGGTTGAAGGACGTCATCAAGAAAATTCTCGTGGAAGACGGTGCCATGGCAGACGCTTTTTGAGGTTTTTAATAGGATGAGATCCAAACACCGAAGTGGCGGACCTTGTGACTGCGTTGGACTAAACGATCAGCAACAGAAGAAAAAACGAAGAAGAGAATCTAATCAGTAGAGGTGTACTTCTCTTAACCCTAACCCATATGTAGGTTGGGCAATAGCTATTTCAGTCCTGTCCTTAAAACCGTTAGTTTATTTACTTATTCTTTGCAAAGCGTTAAATTCAAGTTCCATCAAGCCAGCTAAAGCGAAAACTTCTTTGCTAAGATCAGGATTATTGATATTTGTCCCAAGAATGAAAAAAACGCAATGCTTAAAGCCACGAAACTCTCCTAAATATGCACCACACGTTCTGCGGTCATAACGTATCGGAGACAGGCATTTAAACTATGCAGTTAAATCGGAGACGAAGCCGGTAGATAAATCAGTCTCACATGTTGGCAATATGGGCCTGCTATAAAGCAAACAAGATCGTTAGGATGGTTCTCTCGTTTTCTGGATGGAAATCAAGTGAATCGGACGAAAAATCGGATCTATCCTAGACGGAGGGGGGAGGCACACAACTAAAGAGTACTAACAAATCGATTTGAGACTTACCGAGCGGCTTCTGGAGAACACAATAGGACATAAATTTAGAAACTTCCTGGGGAAAAAAGAAAAATTACATTTGTTTTCACCGCGGTTGTAATGAGGTGAAGTTATGTGCCCTTCTCACCATGCTAGATCCTGGTTATAACATGTCATGCGGTGGTCAGCACCCTTCATGCTTCTACATATTGCGTCGCTCTTTGCATGCCGAGATTGTTTAAAAGTGCAGCGATTTGATTTTTTTGTTTGTTCGGTCACTTTCGTTCTTTTAGGTTCTATCGTGTTCTCCAGGAGTCGCTCGGTAATTTGCAAGTCGATTTTTTACATACTTTTTAGGTAAGTGTCCTCCCCCCTCCCGACTAGGATAGATCCGAAAAATCTGTAGGTCATGTGTAAATAGGTAGGGAAGACCCTGTATGTTGGCCGAAGGCGCTCCGTTGAACCAGATATAAGGCAACGATATTCGTCCAGCGCCTAACTTAGCCAGCGCCCAAATTGATTCCTCTCTTGCAGCACTCCTGTAGCTAGGCACAATGTTGGAAAAACTTGTAGTTCGTTCCAAACGTTTCGCAGAATCCACGATGCTATAGATGATGATTCATGGAAAAAATAAGGTGATGGAACTCGCTTTGAATGGCTCCTTGCTATAGCCGGCATGCTGTTGACCGAGCTTGTAACACGAGTTCCTCACCTCTGATAGGTTCGTCAGTGGCTCTTCCTGCAATAAAATGAGACTGCCGATGCAATACATGTACTGCAAAGAACCATATTTAGAATGACAGAATGATCGCTTGCCATTTATTGAAAAGAGAAAATTGTCTGCACTACCGCCATAGAAGATATTTTCTTTTTATTTATTTATTTATTTATTTATTTATTTATTACTGCACTAAAAGTGCGCCATAGAAACCAGTCATAAAAAAGAAAAACATAGCGATGATCAAATGCAAAACAGAAACAACACCAACGAAATCGTGAGCCACCTTAGATAACACTATGAACTTCAAAAAAATGGGACAAATAATTGACAATGGGGCAATTTGTAAATATTTTTTTAGCATCCTCAGCTTCTTATTGGAAACGTTTGTTGCGGAAAATACCTCTACTAACCGTGCTCAGACTTGAAGACAGCAATAAGAAACATCTGAGACAACTTATGCTCTACGCAGTACCCTTCGGCTTGGCTGTCAGATATGTCTATACTGAAGAAGAGTTTTTTTAGCGAATCGTTCTGTATTTTTTATTTATTAGGTTGGAAAAAAAGTCTTTTCATTTTTTTCAAAGATTTATTACTTCACAACTACAAAGTCAAATCAATTGAGATAAACTCTATTTTGTTCTACTACACTTCTCCAAAGACGTGGTAATTTTTCTAATTCCTCTCGCGTAAAAGACTGCAGTTCTGAAGTCGAATCACCGCTGAATCCAATTTTTGAGGTCCTCGTCCGTTTCAAAATATTTCTCTCCAATTTCTTGCTTGAGAGCGTGGAAGAAATAGCATTCGGGAGGGCCGAGGTCAGGGCTATACGGTGGATGTGGCATTACCTCCCAGCCCAGCTTCTTTATTGTTTCTCTTGTGAGTCTTGCAGCATGTCGCTTTGCGTTGTCATGCAGGATCATCACCTTCGACTTCTCAGGCCTCTTTTCTTGGAAAGCTGCGGCGACTTTGTGGAGTTGGCCACTGTATGTGGCAGCAGTAAGTGTCTCTCCACTTCTGAGAGTTTCCCAGTAAATCACTCCTCTGATATCCACCAAACACTCAAGAGAATCTTCCGTTCGTGAACATTGGGCTTGAGATCAGACTTAGAGCTCTCTCCCTTTTGTACCCATTGCCTTTTCCTCGGAACCCAGGGCTCTTCGCCTGTCACAATCCGCGGAAGAAACGATTTTCTTCCTTATCTGGACAGAAGAGAAGCAGCGATGGAGAGCCGTCGACCTTTCTGAGTGTCTGACAGGGCATGTGGAATCCAAGCTCCAAATTTCCATGAAAGCCAAGATTCTTCAGATGGATCCCCACTATCCTATGAGACACTTCAAGCTTCTCTGCCAGCTGACGTGTCGTCTGCCAACTATCGGTACGAAGAAGATGGTGTAGTTCACTGTCGTCCAATCCAGTTGGCCTTCCTGACCATGCTTTGCCCTCAGTGAATAATCTCCCTTTAAAGACTTTCCGAACCACTCATAACAGGCGCGATGAGTAGTAGATCCCAAGCCATATATGTGGTTAATTTGGTCTGCTGCCTGACTGCTGTGGATTCTTTAATGAATTCTTGAAGAATGCCGTGCTGAAAACGGCCATGAGGTAGATCTGGCATTGAGTTCGGAAGATTGGATGGATAACGAATTACAAGAAGAGTCTTAACCTGTGTCTGCGTGCGAACGGTAGACAAGTGTGATAGGATTACGAAATCAGCAATCAATATTGGCTAGTGCGTTTACAAGGGGAAGGGTAAAAAAAATTTCGAAGTGTGAAGAGACTTTTTTTCCAACCTAATAATTGTTCGAAGCACATAAAAGTGCGCCTATACTAACAATAAGCATTAAAAACGATCATTTGGAAGCATGACACCAAATGACAAACCATCAATGAAACTGAAAACTCAGGAGCAAACTAAAAAGAACAGCAAAGAGAAAAAGAAGAAAAATCAAGGATTTCGACATGATTTTTAAACCAACAAGAAGTGCTCTGCGAAAACATTCAATAAGGACTAGTGTTTACCTTGCCGAAAAGTAGTCCAGCATTTGGTATTTAGTAAAAGCCTTCAAAAAAGAATATCAGCTTTAATCTCAGTTTGAAGATTTTAATGTTTTTGGCGGAATATTATTTTTCAAGTTTTGATACTTTGATCAAGCCCTTGAAAGAAACTCCAATCCACAAATCTTCGAAATGTATGCACAAGCGTCTAGAAATCTTCCAGATACCCTTTTAGTTCCACAAATGTCTTGAATCTAGCAGGTTTGCCGATTTCACGTTTGACAGAATACTGTTTGCACCATCCTTGAAGGCTGACTTCCCACTCACCACGATGAGACTGTGGAAGAAAGCAGCGATGCGGTTGGCGAGAAGACGAAGCACGAACTCGCGCTCGGCATCGTTCTCTGCGTGCTGTTTCGGCATCAGGATCTCGTTCATTCCGTCATCACGCAGCATCACGTTCAGCAAGACCTGAACTCATGAATTAATGCGGCGTTACCCCCAAAAATATTATTTTTGTATTATTATAAATGCCGGGCTCACACATAGATGACGGGCTTGAATGCTCTATATACCCATCATGAGCATGAGCATCTCAGCTGTAGAATACGCCGACAGTCCAGTACACCACACAATCAAATCTTAAAGGTTCGGGTCTAAAGCAAGTCAATCGCTCCATCTCTCAGATGTCGATGAATTGGTGTCAAATTTTTCCAAGAAAGGTAGAACGCTAACATGTCCATCGGATAGCATCCCTAGCTATTGTAAAAAGTATTGATCAGATATGACCTCATATTTTTCTATCGGGGCGCTCGCTGGTTGCACTGTCACGAAGTCTGCTAGAAGCTCCGAATGTCAGTGCTTTTCAAAGAAGCTTGAAGAAAACAGATCTGCATAAAATCCAGCAAAATATGTACTGAGACAGAAGCAGAAGGAGGTCCAGCTAGTGGTAATCAGCAACATTAATGACAATGGCTTCGAGAGCGGTTCATACTCCCCATTGCTAGGAGCTGACGCTGAAAACGGAGAATCAGAGAACAGAG
Organism: Heligmosomoides polygyrus polygyrus; assembly: GCA_947396885.1. Classification (NCBI taxonomy): domain Eukaryota; kingdom Metazoa; phylum Nematoda; class Chromadorea; order Rhabditida; family Heligmosomidae; genus Heligmosomoides; species Heligmosomoides polygyrus. The sequence goes on from OX377202.1 coordinate 23,908,100, forward strand.
TGTTAAATGGCGATAAAAATTACTGGTTTTCTCCTAGTGGAGGACGGCACTTCACTCAGTCTTTCTGGCAACGAAGGGAAAATTAAAGGTGAACTATCCAACAAATGCGAGAAACTGATATGGCTTTCAAGCGGTACTTTCTTAACATTTTCCAAACAGGGAGAGGCTTTATGCTCGTGTTTGCTTCTGCTTTTGCTAGCCGCGCCCTCCTCCAAATAATGCAGAAAATTCAAATCCGGAATCTAGAGTCGGATGCGCACGAAAGCCGGCACCTCTTCCGAATGCGCTATAACGCGCCGAACTCTAAATTCTTGTAGCAAGCACCCTTGCAGATAAAAATAACCAACGAACTACATCACCTATTAATTAGTTAATGTATAATAATGGAAAGTGAAGCAATAGCAATTGTTCCAGGAAAAAAATTAACGCTTCAGAGGGGTCAAAACTACGGGCTGAGTATACAATTCTGGCGGGGCCCTATCGTAACAACATGCATGGCGCACTCCATCCTTCAGCATGTTGAACAGATGTCTTCAGTATAGAAAGACATCGTCGGCGGACAGCTTCTTCTTGTGGTAGCCGGCTGATATACAAGTCAGTCATTTTTCTTCTCCAGACACTTCCACTAACAAATCGCCGATCCCGAAACCAGAGGAAGGTTGCTTCAGCTTGGCGCCTCATGGGCTTGAATCGATCCGAGGTGCATGCGACATCAGGATTTCCGCCGATTGCGCCACCAGTATCTTCAATGCTCCCTTATCATATCCTTACCATAGAAAATTAGCCGCTGAATACTTACAGATTAATCAGTGGGATGAGATCTATGACATTCACCCCATTCTTTTGAGATGCACCGGTGATTTATATTTCGACGCGGAAGAATTACGGAGATCGAGATTTCTAGTGAGCAGTTCTATGCTACAATGTGCTATAGAGCCTAGCCCAAGTGCGAGTCAGTTCTTCGACGATTCCTCTTTGGAAAAATGTCCACAGTAAGCTGCACAACCTTGTAGAAGTACTCCTGGTGTGATCCAATGTAGCAGTTCCAGACAGAGCGAATTCGTTCTGGTTGAAGCCGAGGACGACCGCGAAGTCGATCCAACAATGCACCCATAGCAGTCACGAGCACGCCGCTTCTGCGGTCGTCTCCTGAACGAGTACAGTTTTACGCAGGTTTCGGGCGAAACTACATCTTTTTCAAGAGCTCCTGAACGATTCTATACCGGAATCACCACATTAATTGTTCAGCCCGAATACCCTAGACACAACTTCGCGTTAAAAATATACTGTGCTGCTTTTTCTTAGAAGCTGTTCTTTTGTAGAAGAAATACTGCTCCTGCGCCTCAGTATTGAACTGGGCTAATCTGGAGCAGAACGAGTTCAGGTTTTAGACCTAAAAACAGCTGATAGATGTTCTTAGCTCAGAAGCTAAAGTTAGCATAGAATCACTCAATAAAATGTACCACTAATAAAGTAGAATTGTAATTTAATAAATTGTATCTACGGAAGTAAGTGAAAACTCCTGAAAATAGCCAACCGATGATATACAGCGCTGACATCGAAACAATGTAAAAGAATCGCTGTTCATAAATCGAAATGCACTTCCTCACATTCTTTTCCTTTCTCGACAAGGGAAGCAAGCACTGGCAATGGCTACACCATTCAAAGAAAAACCAACGAAATCAGAAGGAAACGCCACAGCTCACCACGATGCTCGCGCCAATTGGCCGCACATCTCCAGACGAAACTCGTCAGCGGCTCCAAGCGAAAATTGCTGGTGGCACCTCATCCGCAAATGGAGGCTGCATCATTGAAGCAGCGAGGGGCTAGCTGTTTGAAGGCGCCGAAATCCTTCCTGACAGGGATATGCAGCAGAATATGTGCAGGTTTGGACGATGGAGCATGTAGTCCTGCAGAGAGCTGCTCGTATTTTGTGAAGTATTAACCGTAGCATGCTCCCAAAAAAAAGTTCTTCAATTACTCTTCTTAGGTACATATTTCATTATCAGCCTTCAAAGCTGGCATGAAGGTGAGCACCGAAATGACCATGGTTGTGTCATGCGATGCACCATTCCTTCGTGTTTTAGTATGCAACACCTCACCGCATGATCCCTAATTGTTGGACGACGTGATAACAATGAATAAAGTATCATGAGCTGAACAGCTGATGAAGTCAACCACATTGATCAAACACCCGGTGTGACAAATAAAGAGATGAGACATTACAAGTTCGGCACTTCTAAGGATATCAGCAGCGGTTCGCTAAAGCAATTTAAGTTTGTGTTGCTTTATATAGTAATGGTATCACGTGCACCTTGTTCAAGAAAAGTGCAATAAATGTTATGTGCTAAAGGATAGTTCCAGCGGCGCAATCGCAAAATAGAGGTGTTGGAAAATTTCAATGAATCACCTAGGATGTGACTGAACACATCCTAGAACTCGTTTAAGCCAAACAATCCACCTCAATCAGCCAGTATACAGGAAAGATAATAAGAAAGACACCCATTTAGTTCAGTTTCCGGGAGCTCCTGAGGAAAATTTAAAGTATCCACTCCTACTATCGGAGCGGGTCCTGCGGCGAAGGCCCAGAGTCTCTTGCGCGAAATCAAAGATTTTGTGGCCATTTTGGCGCAAATAGGGTCGCGGTGGGGTCACCGTAACCTGCCGTGGCGGGCAAGCCTGGAGAGTTGCTACATACAGCTAATATAAATACAGTCTTTTCTCTTCATTTCGATTACAAATTCGTGTTTATTTGCTTCCGAATTGGGTAAGGGAGGGAACATTTGGGCAATGGAAGGAACTCCGGGGTGTGAGTCGAATTACGCACTCGTGTTAAATTGCCCACATCCTGGAGTCCCTTCCTTTGCCAAATTATGGAGACAAATGAAACAGTAGTATTCTGTTTTACGACATAATCCGCTGACGCGAAGGATTATAATTTTTAAGGCAATCTCCTACCCTCCGGCCAGGGGTTATCTGGGTGAATCCCCCCCGCCCCCCCCCCCCCCTAACCAGCATGGCGCCGGCGCGATTGAGGTTAAATGGTGAATGGTTTCGTATTGCTTACATAATTTTCGTTATCATAGTAGTGAAGCTCGATGTAGTCGAATCTTTATTGACGACGTTTCGGGCCTTAAGCCCTTCTTCAGGTCTAAAAGAACCATGTCGCCTATACGTGATACATTGCGTACATTCAATAGCAACAAAACGTCTGAGACACTACAGACCTGGCTGGATAATCGGAAAGGGAAGCGGGTAAAGCCAATGACTTCGAACCTCTGGCTTGGCCGGAAATGAGGTGCAGGGGTCTCTGGGCTGCTTATACAGAATCGCGGGAAGTGACCGGTCTCTCGTCTCTCAATGTCGCCATCATCCTCAGCAGTCACATCACTAGCCCTTAGAGACTGATAAGGCTCATTGCACATTTCATTTCTTCCCTCTTGTTGATGGGTGGTCGCCAGTGCTTTATTTCAAGCGCTTCCTTGATCTTCCTCTCTACTGGATCTGTTAAATTCCTATGGAGGATCGAGACTCGCAGCTGTGGCAGTGGATCACGTGTATGTCTGAGGGTACGATGTCTAGAGAATGGATTATCTGGGTAGCTTTGGGGGCTACGCAGTGCTCTATAATGTTCATCCATTCTCATACAAAGTGGTCTCGCTGTTTCGCCAATGTAGAACTCCTCACATGTCATACAAACCACTTTGTACACCACACACCTCATTTGGCAAATTTGGTTATCCTCTTCACAGATAAAGCAATCTGACCTTTCACACTGATTCTCGTATGGACGCGACGCTGTAAGTAGACGTCGTAGAGATGGAGGTGGTCGAAACATGAGGCTTATAGGGAGCCTCGATCGTTTTACGACACGGTTGATGTCCAAAGCGAAAGAATCCGTGATGAAAGGAACAATCAGAGGAGAACCACCAGGTCGTCGCTGAGGCATCCAACAACGACATAGCTTTGTGCCATATCCGTTCTGCCGCAGGATTTCTTTGACTTGATCTTCCACTTCTGGAGAATTCGTAGTAGTGAGGGCTGTAGATGTGGTTATTGTATGATGAAAGATATTTCGTTTCATATACAAAGGATGGCAACTCCGCGCATGTAAAATGATGTTATGGGATGCCGGTTTCCTGTACCACATACAGCTTACTTGACCTTCCGAAATGCTCACTTTCGTACTCAAAAACGGTAGAAATCCATCTGAAGCTTGAGTCTCTGATGCTAACTGAATCATAGGAAAAGCAGAATTCAGCCGCCTGAGTGTCTGTCGCAATGTTGCTCGCGATTTACCCACAACAAAGATGTCGTCGATGTATCGCCCAAAATATAACACTCTTGGGGATAAGGCCGGCCGCTCAAGATGGTCCATGAATATGATGGCGAGTAACGGTGCCAACCTGCTTCCCATCGCAAGACCTCGTATTTGCTTGTAAAACACATTTCGAAAACGGAATGTGCTCACGCCCACAACGTTTCGTAGAAGCTCCTCAATTTCTTCTATTCGTAACCCAAAAAGCTGCATGTTCTGGTGATGCTGCCGCAAAAGCTGCAAACAGGCCTCAACAGCTCTTCTGGTGTCCACGTTCGTATACAATGCAACCACGTCGAAGCTTTCATATTCTAGTCGTTCTTCCCCATTGAAATTGCATTGTCTCAGTTGTTCAAGAAATTGTTGCACATTCCTTAGGTGTGCCGGTACATACGAAAGTAAGGGCGACAAGAGGTGTTGCAAGAACCAACTAATTCGATCGGTTGGTCCGCCGCAGGAAGACACTATAGGCCTGGTCTTGATGGAAGTGTTATGCAAACGAGCTACATTCCCTTCCTTTGATAGCTTATGTGTTTTCACTAGTTGGTAATAAGTAGGTACGCTTTCGTTCTTCGGCACTAGCTGGGCGAGAAGTGATCTCTCCAATTTCGTGCCCAGGACTGTGCGAATGGTATTTTCCAGGCATATACACTCTGCCCTGTATTGTTCACGACTACTCATTACGTACGTGCTAGTATCCGATAAGGCAGCTTCGCTGAGAGCAATATCTCGTTCCTGAGGCATTACAACAAAGCCCCCGCATTTGTCTCCGACTGAGAATCGCAAAGAGTTCTTCAAGCTAATTGCTTTCCGTAGCCCTCTTCGTTCTACCGTGGTCATATTATCAGTCATAGGGCGGTTCTTGTGCTCGTCAAATACTTGAAGAAGCTCAAGCTTTAACGCAGCGACTATACCTTTGTCCTTTTCGAATTTCGAATAGTCGAATTTCGAATAAATTCGAATTTCGAATATTCGAACATTCGACTATTCGAAAAAAGTCCAATATTCGAATTATTCGATTATTCGAATATTCGAGAAAGTCCAATATTCGAATTATTCGATTATTCGAATATTCGAGAAAGTCCAATATTCGAATTATTCGATTATTCGAATATTCGAGAAAGTCCAATATTCGAATTATTCGTTTATTCGAATATTCTAAAGTGGCCAATATTCGAATATTCGTTTATTCGAACATTCGAAGGCTTCGAATATCGAATATTCGAATAGTCGAATATTCGAATATTCTTTATCAATCTCTTAACAAGTTAGTGGCACTCTTTTTCGAAAACCAGGGGAGTCTGACCTTATGATAAAAAACGATGTTTGAGTTTCGTGCGTCGCTCAAAGTGCGCCGAATTGTGTGTACGTAATCTGACAAGAGAAGTCAATGAACTTCCCGTGGAGATTTCCAAAATGACCTATTGTTTGTTATAAGGGTGTGTCTAAGAAGCACCGTAGTGGTCTTCAAATGTCCTGCGGGCATCTGGGTAGGTCAAAAATTACAAAAAACTGTAGCACTTCAGTGCTGGCTGATAAGGCGAAGGTGATGCCTTGAATGGCCTCGAAATACTCAGAAATTAACATGCAGATGCTATAGAGCTTTAATTATAGTTAGATGTTAGAAATCTGACAATTTATTAGGTCAAATGAATCATTCACTGCAGTCGGGGCATGGATAGCTGGGAGAGGTCCAGGTTCGAATCTAGGAAAGCTGTTTACGGATTGCTGTGCGTTTTGGTAAATGTAGAACATATTCTCATTTTAACCATGTTTACGAACATGATCGAAATGTGTTGCTTCAGTCCATCTCTGGGATGTGCTGATCAGTCTTCGGGTTCCTATAGAGAACGTTTCTCTTGTAAAGTTTACTAATTTTTGCATCTCTTATAAAATGCATTATTTTTTACCCACTCCGTAGTATTGTACTCCGTAGTATTCGTAGCATTTGCATATAACACCAAATACAGTTCTAACAACTAAATTAATTAGTCACCTTCTTCACTGACGAGCCTCGGGGTGACTAATTATAAACATGTTTTGTATGAAGGCAGAGGCGAAACAAGACATGTTTAGTGTTGTTGTTACCATTGTTTTAGTTATTACTTGTTTTAGTTGTTGCCTGTTTTCCACTTGTGTTTGTTATAGTACAGTGTGATTTAGGGTTCATGTATACCCCAGGTTATTTCTAATTCTACTTCGTTGTTTAGACATTGAATTTAAAACTGTTTGAGTATTAAAATTTACATATATGATTAACTTATTCTATTGGTCTTCTTGCAGCCTATTATTCCTCGGCCACTCTCCCGCACTGATGGGGGGGGGGGCTTTGCAAACGTAGGTACTTGTATTAATCCCCATGACTTTGTAAGTAGATAATAAAATTTCGTACAAATGTTGTCCTGAGGGTTGACTGAGGTTCTGATCACGAAGCTGGCAAACGCGTTCGGTGTTACCGTCGACCACAATAGGCGACGGTGAGTATGTGCAAGAAAAGGTGCAGAATAACCGGCCGCGTTGTACTACTGTGACTCCAAAAGTGGAGTGGAGGTCGATTTTTTTCGCCCAAACATCACCTGTACTGTTATTTTGGATGCTGAGCACGAATATGGTATCCAATTTCGACAATTTGGCCGCTTACAATATTTCATAGTGTGTGTTCGTGAGTAAGGATGGGGTTGTCATGACCACTGATTTCGTCCTTAAATTTTCAACGACCACTTTTTAACGAAAAATTTTCATTAAAAAGGTAAATTCGGTAAATTCGTTAAATAAAATGTCCCTTAGCTGCATTCAGTTTTAAACCACTGGGGTGCCTTTCGTACAATCCCTCACAGCGCTCAATAGGTCACTTATAAGATTCCCACGGGAAGTTCATTGACCTCCCTTGTGAGTTGACGCGAAGTAAGCGCTGCAAGCGCGGCCCTCCGCTGCGCACCTGCTTCCTTGTAAACGGCCGTCGAGCGTGCTGTGGCCGTTCACGTGAATCGCAATTGATTAGGGTTATGCCTATACACAGATATTTTTACCTTCAGTATACTACGGGAGAATCTTCGTTTTGTATTTCTACCCCAGTTACAACAAGGGAACGATTAGAGCCGAAGGGGCTGCGGTAGGGAGGTAGAACTTTCAGGGGCCTAGAAAGCTCCTGCTTTCTGCCAGCAAAGACGTTGAAGAAGAGAGGAAGAGCAATGGCTATGGAGTACAAGAGCCAGTCATACTCTGTTTCCTATGAAAGTGAGCCATCCCCTTTTCGCTCTAACACTGTCCAAGTCGTAGTGTCTTGTCAGATTAGATTCCAACGCGGGTCTTCAACGGAGCTAGAACACAAACTGAATGCCATTCATGAGACTCCAGTGCGTCTTTTCTGCACCAGATCGCCTTTGTGTCATTTCTCCGTCCATGATAATCATTCTTTCGCCACCTGGAAGCTTCGCTATAACACAAGGAAAGATAGCAACCTATAGAGAAAGACCTATAACAATCTAGCTCTGCCTACCCAAGGTGTTTCTCTCTTCTCGGTGCACGAATTCTTAGGGAAACAAAGCGTGCTTCATTGCCATTATACCGCTGCTATTGTCCTTTGGTCCCGTAAAGGAAATGGATGGAGCAGCCATCCATTTCCTTCACAGTGGGTAATAAAAAATAATTAAATGTCAACCACTGGGTGACGACAGTAAATAATAGTGTTCATTTGATTATTCGAATATTCGACTATTCGAAATTCGATTATTCGAAATTCGACTTTTTAAAAATCGAATATTATTCGATCATTCGAAATTCGAAATTTTGAAAATCGAATATTATTCGATCATTCGAAATTCGAAATTTTGAAAATCGAATATTATTCGATCATTCGAAATTCGAAGTTTTGAAAATCGAATATTATTCGATCATTCGAAATTCGAAATTTTGAAAATCGAATATTATTCGATCATTCGAAATTCGAAATTTTGAAAATCGAATATTATTCGATCATTCGAAATTCGAAATTTTGAAAATCGAATATTATTCGATCATTCGAAATTCGAAATTTTTTCTCAAGGACAAAGGTATAGCAGCGACCCTAGATGAAAGTTCAGGGGAGCGATGCGGGATACGGATGTAAGGACGAGGGAACGGTAGAGACTTACGAAGGGATTCTTGAAGAGTGGGAACACTTGGTCCAACTTGTTCCTTCCAGCTTTGTGTGTACCAAAATTTATGAATTGCGGTAACGATTTCATTCTTCACTTGCTCCGAAAATCTTGGTCTTGGACAAAAGTTAGGCCCCAAATTCAACGTCGCTCGTACATCTTCGTCCACAAGGTTGTCGTCAATGATAGTACATCGTGAGGGTGGGGTGGACTGAGGGATTATGAAGGTTGATGACGACGCAGATTTGAGCTGTCTAAACTTTTGTTGCAACCTTTGTGCAACGCATGATCGGAGCAATCCACAACTAGCTGTAAGGTACTCGATCAGACGTCGCCAGCATTCTTCACTCACTCTTCGTCTTAAGTCTGATTTTAGGCAGACAATGTCTTGGATACATCTACTTCGTAGCCGCTTCCTTTCAGCAATAGCAGCGTCTAGAAGGCATCTTTGTAAGTTCCTTACTGCTCCACGGACGAAATCTTGGCGGTAGTGGTCAAATCGCGCCAACATGTAGCGAATGAACCTACATAATTAATAATACATAATTGTCTAACTAGGTATGTATATATTTTTTTAAATTTTACCATTCCCTCTATTTTGCGATTGCGCCGTTCCGGCACCCGACTAGTACACTGCATTGTTTTTTCTTAACGCTGTCCCGGTCCCATAACGACTGCCTCAACCCGATATGCTGTGTGAGCGCAGACAAGACAACTCGTCTGCGGGGGCGGGCCTCTAGACGAGCTGGCTAACGTCCCTCAAACAAGAGAGTAAGAAGAAGAATTTCTGAAGAACGAGAGACCAGGTACAAACAAATAAATGAATAAGAAAATAAACTGGGGCTCGTAATGACAACAACATGCGAGAAAATAACGCTCAGCGGAAAAAGGAGTGGGAACGATGTTCTGTCCTGTCCAGAGAATATCTACAGGTAGTATAATTTTCTCGTAAGTGTACGCAGGCATGCCTACGTGCGTGAAGAGGAGACTCCGTGACCCAATCGCTTCTCTCGTATGTCATAGTTTTTACATATCCGTAAACTGGATTGGCTAAGCGCTCGTCCTCATTGCTTCATCTGTTCCAATAGTGTACATTATCTGTGTCGTTGACTACAAACAACCGGATCAAACACAAACATAATCACGTATGCTGCCAAATGAAGTGCTTAGTACAAGTAGAAAAAAAGGGGTGCAGAAAATTCCTAGTGAGATAAAATCCGGAAGATTAATCCTGTGAAGGAACCTCTAGCGAGAAAGTGGTTGCAGTAGAGTAAGAAGAAAGGGATTCATAGAACAGTCTTGTAAAGGTTCACTATCCGCAGGGCTCTTCTTCTTCCTCATCACCTTCTTTCCCTATTTCCAGGAAATAATAGCCTACAAGCAGCAAATTTAAGTATGTAGAGTAACGAAGGAAGTACACAGTATGGAAACCGCAATAGGGATACATCCTGACGATAACTTCTATCTTCTATCTTGTACCCAACGATTTCCAGGCTTCGCCGAAACTTGCAGACAACATTTCCGTACCGTACACAGATACGGATGAATTACTAGTGGTTTATAATTTGTACGAGAAAGGAGTAATTGGAGGTGTAGATAGGTTAAGGGATAAAGGATAAAGAACGGCGTTACGCAATGCTCTTTAGGATGAGTCAGGAATTCTACTTCTACGGAATGTCGTGGAGGTGATCTAAATGGGTATTTGGCCAATACAACGACTTGCGGCGATCAGTCGATGAGCACCTGTGTTTTACTCTTTCAGACAAGTCTGGTGCCAATTCACCGACACTGGAGAAATGGAAGGCTTGGTTGGTCTGGGAAGGTAATCCAAAGCAGGAACCCAGAAGCTCCACTAACCAGCCCCACAGTATTTAAGTCCTTGGTTCCTCATTCAGATGTTCCCTCTCTTGCAGATATTATAGTACACACTGTTGCACTTTGATTTGCTGAGGTTTCTTTGTTTTTTTTTTCTTACCATGTTGTGTTACTTATCATGCTGTGTCCTTGAGTTCCCTCTATCTTAGAATTTGTGCGCACATTTATGTGCAAATAAATAAATAAACAAATAAACCCCCCGGAATCGGATGCATGTTAAAGCAGTCATTTCCTCCGCCTCCGCTACCACGCGCTCATAAGAAGGTGTAAATAAGTGCCGTAATTGGGACATATTAGAACTGGTACTTCTGAAATGGTAGCTTTGATTTCAAAATTACAATGTTTCCCGAGTTAGATCGGGATCATTAAGGAATTACATGCTTTAATTGTTTCGTCACTTCAATGAACACTTTTTCTTTGACTCGTTTTTATTTATTTATTTATTTATTTATTCATTGCACTCAAAGGCATAACATAGTTCACGTCATCTTGTACAAAAAACAAGCCAAATACAGGTCCAGTTGTGAAACAAAAAAAAAGCGAAAAAACAACAACAAAAAGTAAGCAACTCCATAACAAGATACCAAAGGAAGGAGCAAACAAAAGAACTAACAAACAAAGTAGAAGACTGATGTACTAAAATTTGCTTTGAATACTTTTCTTCTTCTTTTCTAAAACAGTAGAAATCGCGATGTCTTCTTCCCTTGCAGTGCCTTCATATTGCCCTTGACAACAGTGAAATCAAATCTACAGCACAATAAGAAGGTGTGGATAAGTAGTCACCACTGAAGAACTGATATCCTCTGCTGGTGTGCTTATTCACCTAAAGGAGTAGTGCGTGACGAGAGATAGCGTTAATGATGTCCAGGTGGAAACCAGCATCAGTCTGCTATACTGCCTCATAATTATGCCACAAAATTTGCTGTGTTGAAGCATACATATCGTTGGTAGGCAAGTTAAGTGATGCAACAAGATAGCACACAGAAGAAAGAATGAATCGGTCTCGTAAAAGCCAGCCCGGCTTTAGCGCGATTCTTTATGTTCAAACCCACTCCCGAGCAACATTCTTGGCTGGTCAACTCCTAAGCGTCAGGTTGTAGCTTACGTACCTGGGCGAGGCAGCGCTTCTTTCAGTGACAGCCATTGTCGCTACCATAGCCGCAACTGGATGACTTAAAAACCAAAACAGCCTGTAGAGCGGCAAAAGTTTCCGAAACATTTTCGCTCAAGTCAAAGGTTCTCTTGCCAACCAGCTAACACCACTAAACAACGCAGTCTCGGGCCACGAATTGAGCAAGAAGGAAGCCGTTCTACTACTAGAGCGATAGCGTAAGAACACCACGTTGATACTGTACTAGTATTTAAAGGAGCATGAACTGTGTAGTGCCATGAAGACAAAGCAAGATTAAAAAAATCTCATAATCTAGATCCATCGCCCAGAATAACCAGTAGCATTATCAGTATACATCAGGCGTAGCCATCGAGATCGCATGAGCATCAACAACACATAGCAACATCGAGGTGGAATGGAAAATTCTGTTGTCCAGATAGCATTCAACACCAGCAACACAGCATTCAAGACCGGATGGACTGATCCTGTAGACCCTGTAATAGTTCACATTCTCTAAAATAAATAGAGTTTTAGTTAGGCATAGAAAAGACCTATCCTGGTTGAGATGATACTCCGCTATCAGTTGTTCAAAACACCAGTCGTTCAGCGGCCTAGCGGCCGCCGATGACTGGTTGGGGGCTTCGCCCCCAAACCCGAGAAGTAAACAATCCGACCATCTTCTTTTCCCAACTTTTAGACTTTCATACTTTCATTGCGATAAAGAACTGGTTTTACTATATAGAGTACAGCCGTCAGAGCTGTCTGTCGGCCGCACTGACGTCTTCTCAACGGCTTCGCCGTAGTGATAACCTCTCATCATCAATTTTAGCTGCAACCTATGTCATGGTTGACGCAGGAAGAACACCTCAACTACGTCGATTGCGGCAAGTTAGAAAGAAATAGAAAAAATGAACGACATCCATGTATAACTTGATCAGTATCGATTGATGGTGATCGGGACCTCAAAAACGAACTTCAGACTCGTGTTCAGCGACTCCGATTACCCCTAGGGCTGAAGTTTCGTGCTGCTTGAACGACATCCTCAAAAAATCGATAATATCGATCGATATCGATTGGTCGACTTTAGATTCGTGTTCAGCGACTTCGATTACCCCTAGATGCACGGTTGCCGACGTATTCGGCACGTCTACTGCTCGCCATGCACGGCTGCCGATGTCATCGACACGTCTACTGCTCGCCATGCACGGTTGCCGCCGTGTTCGGCTTCTCATTGTCAGTACCCCCACTCCAGTTGTGACGGAAACACGCACACACACACTGCTCCTTTATATATAGTAGGATTGACGACAATCGCGTTTTGCGGCAGAAAGCCGCCTAGGACACGCGCGCGTTTCTACGCGCGTGCTATGGGCCACCAGTGGCTCATAATGTCCCTCGCGGACCACTTTTTTGTTTTGAGTGCTTTTTTCTCATCAATCTTCGACCAGAGGGGTTATTTAGGGTGCTGATCACAAATCTGATATTCGTTTATGAAATTTCGGTCTATTACGATAAGTTGCGGTAGGTACAGGTGACGAAGACTGCCGAGTTCATGATCACCGTTTTCCCCAAACACCCAAACATCACCCAGGTGGGTTATTTGGGGTGCTGATCACGAATCTGACATCCGTTTTTGGTATGACGATGGAGCACTGTCGTGACTTTCGTCTCGACTCTTAAAGGACGCAAGGTCTCCGCGCCCACTTGGTCCCGCCGCGCGCGCCTGTCGAATACGCAGCCCCAATTCGCTGCGACGGAGTATGAACGCGCGCGCGGGCCTCAGTCTTCGCCTGCCGCAGCCGCCCCGGACGGTCGTGTCCGGTCGTCCTCTCATCGCCATCCTCGCTGGACGTCGCCGGAGCTGGAACGCATCGACATCACCGCAGGACGAAGAGCGCAGTATCGAGCCGGAGCAGGAGGATCTACCCTGGCATGGACGCCAGGAGGAGGTAACCGCAGGTGCGAGGCGAGGAGCACCGCCTCGTGGGCACACGCCCCAGGCAGGACCTCGCCGGACCCTCGCGGGCTGCTGTCGGGGATTCCCCTAGTGAGAGTAGTGGGGCAGGTCGCATAACTCGTAGGTATATGTGTTTATGAAGTAGTCTTGTGTAGTAAATCTGTGTATATTGATTCTGCGGAAGTTGCGAGGACACGGGTTGAGTCCAACATCCTTTATTGATCGCAACACTACGGGAGATCGGGAAGGCGCAGAGACGTGCGGGGAAGTTGGCGCAGAGTCGTAGAGCGCTCGGGAAGCTAAAGTCCATCGCAGTAACGACCCAGTGGTACGGCAGGGGCAGCAGGGCCCAGGTAGTTGGGATCCGCGTGGCTGGAAAGGAAAGAGCATTAGCGTGCTGTAAGACCCCGCCGGTCTGCCACAAACGTTGCCTCGGGTCTGGACCACCGTTACCGATGCCGGTGGCGGCCAGCCCGGGGCACGACAAGCACGGTAGGTTACGGTAGGCACGGGTAACTAAGGCTGTCGGCGATTACCCGTACCTACCGTAACCTACCGCACTCCACTGTAATACCAAAAACGGATGTCAAGTTCGTGATAGGCCCCCCAAATGACCCCATAGGCGAAGTTCGGGCGAAAATGGCGACCATGACTCCGACAGCCTTACTAACCCGAACCTACCGTAGTCTACTGTAATCGACTCAAATTTTGAAAAAGGATGTCAGATTCGTGATCAATACCCCAGGTAACCACGCTGCGCAAAGTTTGGGTAAAAAAATACTGACTTGAGTTGATTTGATTCCAGATTCTATAAAAAACCGACGGCAACAGTACAAAAAATAGTGCGAAAAGTTATGAGCCACCGGTGGCTCATTTGCCCCACTCGGACAGACACGTATGAGCCACCGGTGGCTCGTATTGTCGTCAATGTATTAACAGCTATTCTCCTACTTTGAGCTACTGATTGAAGGTGCTACTTCGCTAGTTAGACATTAAGAGGTTAAGAGACAAATAATGCGCTGCACTGCTGAAGATTCGAACGCGCATCTTCTTCGACTATCAACGTTTCCATTTCCTTTCTTATTTACTTGAATTGTTTAAAGTATTCATTACCTCTTTCATGGGTTCTTTCAACACTTCTTTTCGTTGTGTCTATTACATAAGCAAACACATTGAGCATGAGCACATTTCCTCTCACTGATGAGCACTGGGAGGACTACTTAATAATGCAGTCGAGACGAATGAGATCCTTCCACATTCCCCTAGAAGAACTTTTGTTTCTGCTTCACATTGCAGTTGTAGAAGCTCACCTAAGTTTATAGCCGTTAAGCCTAGAACGCGAGTACACAGGGGGTAAACTCCTTCACGCGATCTGAATAGAAGCTTTTCATTTGCAAGGATCGACAAAGAAATGAGTCGATCCACAGCAACTCCCTACCCAACATTGCTACAGTAATTCCTGCTCGGGGGCGGATGATGGTGATCATGGGCAGTGTGCACAGTTGGATCTGACTCGAGCGACGTGAGACGTGATTGAATGTCCCTATATAAGGAACCGGAATTCGTCCAGTCATCGAAGGATGCTTCTGCTGTTTTCTGTGAGTTCTTCGCTGTTGTTTTCTTTCATCAAACGCAGATCACCTTCTCCTTCCAGACGCTCTTCGTTCTCGCTGCCCACGGTGACGAACAGTACAGATGTAACCTACAACGTTGGCAGCTAGAAGTGATCAAGCACTTCGGCTGTAGCACCGGACTGCCACTGGTGAGTTCGTCACTGCTTCATGTTATTCTGAACGCTGAAGATTGACCTTAAAGAGTTCCTTGAAGACGATATTTCACTTCCTAAAGGCAAACGATAAAGATCAGTGTTAGTCAAACCCTAGCGGAATGCTCCATGCGTTTTACTTCTCTGGGATATCGTAGAGGCAGTTGAATGCCTGAATTTGAACGCGTATTGATCTATACAGGCGCGTGTAGCGCAGAGGAGGCGCCGGCTGTCGCGTGCACCCGACTCCAGGTTCGGATTTCTCGACTGGGCCAGCCAAGCCTTCCATTCTTCCGGGGTCGGTGAATTGGTACTAGACTGTTCTAGGAACGATAAAGCGCTGACTTGTTCATCGGGGGGGGGGGGGGCACCGAAAGCCATTGTATGGCCAAATATGCACTCGAATCACCTCCAGGACTTCACGTAGAAGTAGAGTGCGTGACGCATCTCGCAGTAGAGTGCGTGACGCATCTCAAAGGGGATTGAGTAACGTCGTCCTCTAACCTTTACTCTTACTGGCCCATACAATCACATCCAACTGATGAACACTCGCTGCACTGCCCTTCCCAGACCAATCTGGCATCAATTTGCCGAACCGGGAGGGATGGATTTCTGGTTAGAATTGCGAGAAATCCTGAACATGAGCCTCTATTCGAGGCGCACGCTCGCCCTCCGATTGCGCTACCTGGTAGTACGTTAGTCACAGGATTGGACCCCATTATAGAATTGGTTCATCTGCCACTCTACCACTCTCAAGCACCAACCATATCAGACGCTTTTTAGAAGCTGGACTGCGGTCTGGTCACAAAGGCAGCGCAAATGTTGGAAGGCGAGACGGTTATGCTCGAGACGGACGAGCATCAGTACACCAGAACACGGCAAGAATTACGACCTCGAATGGTTCTCAGGGGCCGGATAGGTCAACGACTTACAGCAATTTAACGGAGAAAATACAGCCGAAATCCCTCATAGCGAGGCTGCAATGTTTTCCCATATCGCTTGATAAGCCGTGCTATGTATCAGGGATTTCGGAAGTGTTTTCCCAGTTAGATTGCTGTAAGTTGTTGATGAACCTGGCCCCAGGAGAATAGTATCATTCTCTCCTTACCAACACCAGTCTCCTCCTGATCGCCTCTTCTTCAAGACCTGCTGCACCAGAACTAGAACAACGCTACCATTTCCTATATACCGTCAACCTTTTGAAAGGAACGAACGTGAGTTTCGGGAGCAGCAAATGTGACAGAGTTCGCCCAATTCGTTATTCAGACGTTTAGATTGCGAACAACACGGATTATAAACGCTACGGTTGTGCTTGGAAACGCACTGAAAAGCGCAGCGCCGCTGACGCCCTGACTTACGAAGGGACGGTGAAATGCATCTTCAGGTCAAGCAGTCCAGCTCTCCACTTCGTTTGTTCCCATCATCCACCAATCCACCACATTTTAGCAAAGACCAGTATGACATCTGCGACTGAACTACACTCGACAATCTTCCACGGGTCCACTTGCACGACTGGTTGCGATTTCTCTCAACTGTTCTGTCTAGTCCGCTATCTTTGATAGCACATTCAAAAACAAATATTTCATGCAGTATATTTCATGATCGACTGTCATTAAATCTTGGCACCATGTTGATATTAGTAGGACTGTTCGAGCTGTGAAGCCAAGATTGCTATCCATACCTTATTCGGCTAAGGTTTCGGCGTAACCGCCTTCTTCAGAACCTGGAAAAAATAAAATATTTCATGCATTTTCAGACGCAGTACAAGGTAGCGTGACTGAAAGGCACAGGGTGCGTAAAAAGTGTTGACGCACTAAGCGCAAACTTTAGAAGTAACAACACATTATAAAATTTAGCAAGTTTATATACAAACGTCAACAATGATCTAGCGAAAAGAATAGTATCACTTGTATTTCATATGGGCTTCTTTGCTGCGAATGCAGGGGCGAAGACGACGAGGAAAGGCATCGACGGTGCGTCGCAAGTAGTCCACGTCGATTTCGTTCCATGCTTGGACCAGACCATCCTTCACGACTTCATACTTTTGTGGGAGGTAGCGCAAGCCTTGTTCTCCAAAACTTCCCGTATAGAGTAATTCCGCGGATTCAACTCCGGTCTACACAGAGGTCATTCCGAAATGAAGTCCTTCAATTGGCGCGGCACCAGTCCTGAACAGTCCTCGACTCTGCGCAGGAGTCTAATCCTGCTAAAGACATACGGCTTACTCTCTAGGTGGGATTCGAGCCAAGAAACCAGTTGCTTTTTTAGGACGCCGATACAGATAGCTCTACTGATTTATCTTCACTCCTGTATGCACGAAAACGAGAGACGCTTGTGATGAATGCACAAACCATGATACTGGCCGGATGCGCCTCCCTTGCAGCGAACCCTCCGTCAGAATTAGCACTTTGGAGGACCTTGAGGAGTATGCAACACTTTTACAGGTTAAATGCACAAAATTATCAAGTCACTGAAGGTCAAAGCATAGAATGAGATCGACGTGGACTACTTGCGGCGCACCGTCGATGCCTTTCCTCGTCGTCTTCGCCCCTGCATTCGCAGCAAAGAACCCCATGCAAAATACAAGTGATGCTGTTCTGTTAGCTAGATCATTGTTGATATTTTGTAACTTGTTAACTTGTTAAATTTTACTGATAACTTGTTAAATTTTATAATGTGTTATTACGTCTGACGTTTACGTTTAGTGCGTCAATACTTTTTACGCACTCTGTGCTGTCCGCCAGAGATTTGAACGGAAAAAAAGAAGACCATATCACCTGTTCCCGTTGGTAGTCACTCTGCATCATCAGAAGCCAGATTCATACCCATCGGTCGTTAAACCGTGCCAACGTAGCACTGTGAACCCCGCTCGCCTGAGGATCAAAGCGGCGTCACATCCTTTCTGAGCGTCCTCGATGAAGTGAGAATGAAGAAGGTGGGCGTCATTGCCTTCTGTTGACATCATGCGAATCGAATCATTAAATATAAATCCTATCCTCGAGGGTGTCGATGAAACCTATTATGTGACCATTCCTCCTTCCTTCGGCGACATGGCCGCCGAAGCGAGTGAGTCTCTTATTCCGGAACATTAACGGAATTTGGAACCCTCGAAAACAGAGCTTACCTTCCCGTTCTTAGAGAGTCCTCAAGCTTTGAACTATTATTTTCCTTGAGCAAATGAGTATTCTATAAAATTTCAGGCGATGTCTTGACTTAGTGACGAGATGAGTCAACATGTATTTTATTTTAGCACAACATTTTCTTTCCGTCTTTCTAGTTTAATGTGTGAGAAACTTGTATTGATTTGGGAGATGTTGACTTTGACCTCAGAACAGTCAAGCGTGTTTAGAAGTTTCTCATTTGACATGAAAATCTCCAATTTTATTTGAAAAGTGTTCAATTTAACGAGAAGATGATATATTGTGTCGTGGTTATCTATTCAGCGGGCCTGGCGTTTCAACAGTCGTCTTCAGAGGTGCAATGGCCAACTTCAGCAGTTCGGAGTCGATTCCTTCAATGTCGCGGGATACCGCGTGGACCGGCTTCACTAGTGGTCGCCGTACCAGGCTTCATCTTGTCCGGTCCAATGATGCTGGCCGTTGTTGTAGCGGCCATATGTACATAGTTATCTCCCGGCCTTCTGGAGGCGGCAGCCCGACCGCTCCTGCGCAATCGTCTGTCGGGCGAGTTGGTGCAGCAACTGCCACGCCCTCTAGCAGCATTCGTTCTACGCAAAAGGTGACGTCCCGCGGCAGGCTTACAGGCCCAGAAGCTACGCCCCCCCCCCCTTGCCTGTCCGGGGAAACGGCTAGGCAGTTAGGAAATCCCTCCAGTCTGAAAATCGTGGGTCTTTCGATGTTACGAACTAGGATACTTCGGTTGATGACTTATTTTCGTATCAGTTTTCCAAGCGACATAGACGCTGTCGCAGGGGTTAAGTCGGCCAATGCTCCCGTTGAACGACAGCCGTCACCGACTCGATTCGGTGGATGAGAGAACACTAGGACGCTCACCAACGCGTTGGTCGGACTTCTTCGTGAAAGCCCTCAACGAACGATATGAGGCTGCCTTATTTGCTCTCAAAAGCAAAGCGACCAGTATCACGCGCAAACTGTAATGCCCTCTATAAGACTACAAGTGAGAATCGCTTCAGCAAACTGAGTCTACGAAACATAGAACGGTGTTAGAACTTCGAGAACATAAGCAGTCAATATGTTTTATTCCTTAAAAATCAATGTACAGCAGTAAGTTGAAAATTCAACAGTATGCTATTAGTAAGATTTGTCATTAAGATATAATACAGGTGAATTAATACATTCAAAGGAACTGCTTCTCTCTACATACAATACCTCTATAGCCGATCTATCGTATTCAATAGAATAAAGGCACTAAACGCCTGTTTCTCGAAACATACGCCCGTAACCATGTACAGAATTTCATGCAACCCACTACAGTCAACTTTTGTCACTAATGAGACCACACACGAACGCGGGGCGGGGAAATCAGAGGTAAGTTTCGAAGTAAATGCTATCTCGCCAGAGCGTCGGAGAACATTTACCTCCATAGCGACGGTTTTGCTCCGCTGCTAATTTCAGACCCAAGGCAATCTTTCCCTGGCAGCTGAACAAAACCCTTGCTTTAGCTGTCATGAATCAGAAACAGAGGTAAGTTCCCGGAAAGTGGCGGGTAAGTGCCGTCAAGGTAAATCGGGGTAGGATTTACCTCCGACCGCGTTCGTGAATCCGGCCCCAGGAAGGAAACAAAAACAGCGAAAAACACCTATAACTGTTAGTACCATTTTCACTTCAAACGCAGCACATCCAAAATGGATGCGGAACTCTTCCAAATCAAATTGGATACGCTACAAGAATGTCAGATAAATGTTCAGCTCAAAAAACAATGTCCAACGGTATGAATACCTAGTTCGTCCACGAAAATTGCCTAAGTGATCCTAAAATTGCTCTCCGCCTAACTATGGGAATATTTCTAGGCTTAGTTCGAAGTGCAGAAAAGCTTGTAAGACACAGAGAGAATGCGCCCTACAAGCCCATGCAAGTCAGATAAATTTGCTTAAAAATGGAAATGCTGTACTATTAGGTTTGCGTGTGGCAACCGAAAGAAATCACATTCAGTTCTCTGCAGCACTATTCCACGTAAACAGCACCCACGTCATCAACCGAATAAACATAGTGACGAACTGGGCATGTACACGTCGCGCTCATATGCAGCTAACTTCGTCTTCGCTAAACATTCAAATAATTCTGGAGAAATTGCCGTGGCTGGCGGTATTTCATGAGTACACAAGCAGTGTAAGGCCTCGTGCATACTTCCCGTCGCCGCGATGGAATCGCGGCGATGAGTTTTGCAGAGCGACGCGAAAGAATTTGAACTTCTCAGCGCCCGTCGCATCGCTCACCGCTCTGCAAGGAAGCGCGACGGCGATCCGTCCAGGACCAACGGTAAACACCGCGCGCGGCGCGAAAAAGTATGCCATGCCCGCGATGGGCGCGGGAAGCCATCGCGCACCCTGACTGCAGCTGTTGCGGCGGTCGCGGCGAAGTCTCCTTTTACTATTCGGCCGCGTGCGGCGGAATGGCACTGAACTGAGCGCCGCGATGGCATCGCGGCGATTGAAGTAAGCCCCCGGCCAAACAAATTTTGCGACCCGCACTGACGAGTTTTCGAATTTTTCGAGAAGGGAACATATACCGGGTGTCTCAAAAAATATATACACTGCTTGAAATGTGATAGCTTTGCTCACAGTAAAGGTAATGAAGAAGTTAAGAGCTCCTATGAAAGCTTAAGAAAATTGAAATTTTCAGACATATGAGCGGTATGTATTGCGCCATGCCCTCGTCCGAAACCTTACATTGTACACTCGATTAATTGCTTTTCGCTTGAATGCTTGTTAATATCTCCACAAACTGGCCATATCGATTGATTTGCGCTTCTTTTAACGTTTAGAACTTGACGACTGCGCGAAAGACACGTAACATGTGAATTTACTGATTGCACAACTTATCGCTCTCGCTATCGCTCCAATAATAACGCTCTCTACATATCCGAGTCCATAACAGGACCCATGCCCGGCTCGAAGCCTTCCTTTCGGTTTGGTTTCATTTTTTTTACATACGGTTCCTCAACACTCAATCGAGTTCGAAATGCAAGGCTTCAGGCGGATGCATGGCGCAATCTTGACTATTTGCACACCCCCAGGAACCTCGTCACCCTGTGCTTTCATATCAGTCTCAAGCATGTTTATTTTGCAGCAACGTAAGAACCTTTCAGATAGCACCAGCATTTTTCAGAATACCCTACAATTTTCGGGAGCCGTAGTGTGTTTTTACGCTTCAAACCTTTAAAGAAGCACAAACGAAAGGATACGACCATTTTGTGAAGAAATTGTAACAAATATAAAAGCGAGAAACAATCAATCGAGTGTAAAATGCAAGGTTTAGGACGAGTGCATGGCGCAGTCCATATAGCTCATATGTCACAAATTTTCTATTTTCTTCAGCTTTCATATGAGCCCTTAACTTCTTCAGTACCTTTGCTGTGAGCAATGTTATCACCCATCAAACGGCGTATACGTTTTTTGAGAGACCCTGCAGGTTTATCTTCCCACATGTCAAGTTTGGTTCGGAAAGCGCTTAGTTTAAGGTGAAAATGGTACACAAAAGCCTCCAGTGCTTGGATCCAGCACTATCGATCACCCGTGTCACCTAATTGATGCCGGCTAACATCTCTGCTGCGCTAGTCGATCCAAGTATTAAACCATCGATGTCGATCGTTCGGAAAAATGTCACACATGATGGCACTGACAACGGGATTTGTAGGGAAACTCTGTCACCATCTCTACAGCAACCTCGGGGGAGCTACATTCTACGCACCGTCTTAAAAGCTTTCAACACTTCGCAGTTCACTTCCTTGCCCTGCATAGAAGCCAACTGAAAAGTCCCCTTCCAGACGCAGTCGCGTCGCAAACATCCCGCTAAGTACGCTGACAACAAACGATGACATAAACAAAAACACAGACGATGACTGGAAGCAGGCAATGTGGCAGTTCATGACGATCCAAGTGCTGTCTCTTCGTCAAACTGCGGCGGCAGTGGCACACTTGAGAACTTCCTAAACGGTATATCTCACAGTCAGACCACGTGCTATTCAAACTATTAGGTTCTCAGCGTTTTGTGTTACTAATTTTCATTCGTCTATTCTTAAGTAAAATTGAACTTGCATTGCGCTTTAATGCCACTTTCTGTACAGCATTCATGGTGAATGAAGCTATCTGTTGCATTTACAATCTTTTCAAAGTTCTGAAATGAAATCTACCAGAGGTTTACTTAAGAGCTTACAAAACCTACGTTCGTCCAGTTGTGGAATCTGGAATAGCCGTGTTCAATCCGACGAAAATAAGAGACATCGACCTTTTAGAAAGCGTACAAACTAATTTACAATTTCACAAGAAAGCTTATGATGAGGCGATTCTCGGTAGATTATAGTCTGATACCGCGTGCTCAGAACGTTCTGTTCGCTTTCGTCTTCCTTCACTGGAAAATAGGAGGAAAATCTCAGATCTGGTCATGATGTACAAAATACTTTCTGGTAAGGTGTCCATCGACCCAGTTATCTTTTTGGAGGGTGCTGACGAGGACCGTTACATGAAAGCTTAAGCTTCGAGTTCCGATTGCTAAATCACGAAAAGGATCCGACTTTCTGACCTACAGAATTCTCAAGGAATTCAATTTGTTGATTGGGAAGTATGATGACTTGGAGGAGCTGTGTGTACAAGCCTGTAAACGTCCCATTGCTGGTTGAACTCCTGGATTGTGATATAGTGATTTTTCGTTGACGGTTGCGTAACTGTCATTACTATTCCTATTTTTAGACAGAAGTTTGCTCGTTTGTTCTCTTTGTATTGCTTTGTTCGCTTACGCTGGACTATGTTCTATGCTTTGAAATAAATAAATAAATAAAACTCTTCATCTTCATCTGTACCTGGCTAAATGTCCAGCCAACCATCCCTCCGGAGCTATCGGACTGGCACTAGCATTGCGCCAAACAGACTAGCTCAACACAGAGCCATTATTGTACTGAGGCGAATTATTCAAATAGCTTCCACGATCCTGCAGATGAATTAGGTTGTCCGGAAAGTTCTCAGCGTTCTGTGTTACTATTTTTAACTAAAATTAAACTTGCATTGCGTTTTAATGCTACTTTCTATACGTACGAAATTTTTCGCTCTATCTGACTAAATAATTTATGTTCCAACGTTGTTTTATATTTCCGTTCTTGAAGGGCTTATTGAAATATGTCGGAGTAGCGATTCCGAATGATGATACTTTATTTAAACTTAAAATTGAGACAGTCCGCGGCCGAGCCGCTCGACAAATCAATCAAGTGCGGGGTCTGATGGTGTTGGAAAAAGCACTGTGCGCAAGTGGTTCAGTAAATTTCGGACAGGAGATTTCAGCCTCGAAGACGACCCCCGTAGCGGATGACCTAGAGCAATCCTGGACGAAGAGTTGAAGGCATTGGTGGAAGCTGAGCCATGAGCCATACCAAACGGTTCGCAGGACCGCGAAAGAGCTCGACATCAGTAAAACTGCTGTTGCGGATGCTCTGGAGCGCCTTGGGGAGATCAAAGAGCTCGAAAAGTGGGTGCACGACAAAATGAGTGACCGGCAAAAATTGTCACGTTTCGAGATTTGTTCTTCTCTACTTTTACGCCACAAAACTGACCCGTTTTTGGATCGAATCACTTATGATGGAAAGTGGACTCCGAATGATAACAGGAAACGTTCCGGACAGTGGTTGGACGCCGACGAACCCCATAGGTATTTTCCAAAGACGAACCTTCACCAAAAAAGGTAGTGGTCACTGTGTGGTGGTCGGCGGCTGGTGTGATCCATTATAACCTTCGGGCATTAGGTCAAGTGATCACAGCAGAGTCCTACTGTAAGGAAATCGACGAAATGCACCGAAAACTGCGTCAGCTTCAGCCAGCATTAGTCAATAGAAGAGGCCCGATTCTCTTACATAACGCCCGCCAACTCGTTTCGCAAATCACTGTTCGAAAATTGAACGAATTAAGGGTCGAAGTTCTGCCTCACCCGCCATATTCTCCAGACCTCTCACCAACCGAATGACACGTTTTCAAACGCCTTCAGAACTTTCTCGCCGGTAAAACCCTCACCAATCACGGCCAAGCTAAAACAGCTTTCGTGGATTTTGTCGAATCTCGACCAACTAATTTCTACGCTAATGGAAGAAGTCTCTGGTGGGTCGTTGACGAAATGTGCTGATTCCTACGGTGCATATTTCGACTAAATTCGATAACATATGAGAAAGTTATGGTAGTTCAAAGTGAAGCACTCGGAAAGCTGAGGACTTTCCGAACAACCTAATATATTTATGGCTACTATACATAACGATCTTCTTGTGAGGCTGTGCACTATGGTTGACATAGCAGTTTATTCAGCTTATGTTCAAGCGGATCCGCCTCGAAAGCTGCGAAGATCCTAAAAATATTTTACGAGCGTTCCTCAAAGGAGCGCCGTGGGCGCCTACGGGCAAAGTTCAACCAAAGCAGCGGGATGGCGAGAGCGAAGAGAAATAGACACTCCTGCTGCGCTCTGACCAAACGTGCGACTCAGCGCTCGGGTGAGAGGGTACGCTCGTCGACTGCGTCTCTAGGGTCCTTCGACCGTTGCGGATACTGAATTTCTGAGAGAAGATAATGTTCCAAAAGAGTAGGACTTCTGTAAGTCAGAACAAGATGTGCCGAAGCTGATAGCTTCTACGGGAATAGATATGACGATTCCAAGTATTGAGAGTGTACAAGCGGTCCAACCTCAGATCTCCCTTATTATGCGTCTTCCTTCAGAAGAGCATCAATGCGTGGGCAGATCCGCCCAGATGTAGATCAGTAAGTGGCGATAACACACTTCAGTGTCTTTGTGACCTGTTATTTTCTCTAGACCCAAGTATAGTCAGCCACGGTGGGTCCTGGTAGAGTCCTTGGCACATGATCTGATGAAAGGAACTCACAGGGAAGCGGAGAAAGCACCAGCACCAACCGTGGATGCAGTTCCTCACGCTCGGGCCAAAAATTGTCACCAAAGATGTATTGTGTGTTACTTGATCTTTGAAGCATGAAGCTCTTCGAAGTCACGTGTTGTGAAACAGAGGGCATAAAATGTCAATCACAAACGTAAAGCAAGCTATATAACAAGCTTTCCAGTTGCATGACATGTCGCTTGTAACCATAAACAACCAATCTACTACTGTTGTGTTCTACTCAGTACATGGCGGCTCCCTAGCCCAACGCAAGGCAAAAGGCATCCGTCCCATGTAATAGCAATTCTTGTTGCTGACTAACATGACATTGCCTTTACGCGCTATTTTCCACCCAACTTGAGCCAGGATTGGCTCATGTTCATGTTTCATGTTTTTCATGTTTGCTCATGAAATCTTATCGGCGTTGCTGATAGGCCAGTTCCGCAGGAGACATCCCTCCTCTAAGAAATGAGTGCTAATGGAGTGCACTGATCAGGCCCGGTCCCAGTAGGGGTGCTCCATCGTCGAGGTGTTCCGATGTCTCGACTCTAGCGCGGACGAGAAGAGAGATAGGGGCTATGCAAGGAGAATCTCTAATCAGGAGGGCACCGATGGCGCGACGAATCGGCGAAAACGTGAGTCATGTAACCCGGCGTGGGTGCGCGAACTTCGGGAGAGTTCTGGAGAGACCCATTTTGTTGTCTGCTCGTCGGCTGGCCGCCCCACGCTCGTCCTGCGGCCGTTTCCTCCGTTGTCTCCTCATCCAGCACCATCGCCACCACGTCCGAGGTCGCTGCCGGACGTGGTGAGTCCTTCGTCGGGTTCCTCCATTTGTCCTGTCGTTAGGACACGCGTTTTGTAGGCCGCATCGCCGCCACAGCGTCGCGCGGTCCTAGTCGCCGCACTCTGCTATGGGGGAGTAACCTTGAGTCTTAGTGCCTGCTACTTCCCCTCGTTCCTGCTCGCGTCCGTCGGGACTGGCTGAACCCTTCCGTGTCCGTAGCGTCCAAGAGGGTTCCCATCGAGCACTGCCCGCTAGCTGCTTAATCTCCGGTAGTTGCGCTAGCAGCAGCTGAGGAGTTTTGTTCTTGTTTCAGGCTGCATCATCATTCGCATTATTCATCCCTCTTCATCGCGTTTTTCGTGCTAGTGGTACTGCGTGTGCTGCATTTAAATCGACCGCGTCGCTCAACTTCACGGATCGGAGTCATCGCGTCCGCCACTCTCCGGTCCGCATCCATCGCTGTCAAGAAATCGCCGTCGTGTACTATCGCCCACATCGGACATGGCCCTCATAGCCCTGTCCACGGCCAGCAGCACCAGTACTTCCGCGCACTCCCTTGCCATCAGTGTCATCCACCATTCGATCGCTGTATTCGTGGCGTTCTTGTTTGTTGTTGTTGGTTTAAAATAAGCTTGTCAGTTCACCGAGTACCTTTTGTTCGTAAAAGGGATTTTGGCTATACCTTGCCTTAGGATCTATTCCAAATTCCTTGAAAAGAACCTAAATCCCTACTGCCATTTAAAACAAGCTATAAACCATTATTTTTCCACAAAAAATAGGACTTGATAAAATTTCAAACAAATGTTCACTTACTGGGAAAGTGAATTAAAACTTCGAAATCATGCCAATATTTTCCTTGTACAAAAGATTATTTTACCCTTTTGGAGAGTATTTAGTCTATGTAGAAAATGCTCATTTCGATTTGGAAGAGACCGCTTTGATTTCAAAGCTAGCTTAGAAGAGCGTCCAATTTGACGTGGAAATGGTGTAGACCACAAAACGGAGGCGACTGGAACCAGCAGCTTCTTACAGTCGGGCTGCGTCACAACCAACTGTTCCATTTCAGCGTTAAACGGATTGCTTCCAATGACTGAAGCGATAAACTTTGGGAACTTCCGATCAGTTCTCTTCTTTGCTGGCTCCAACTGACCGCGCCTTGTGGATGGAAAGCTTGGTTGGTTTGAACTTAGAATCGAACCCCCAGTGGCTACGTGTGCGTGCACGCAACTTTTCTATTGGTTGCGCTAAGATTAGTAGAGTGCCAATTTCCTTGGTTCCGAGTGGATGAGTGGAAGAATAGTGAATTTCCGGAGGTCAACTGTTTACCTCACCTTCACATTGGGATCCAAGCACTCCAGCTTTGCAAGAAGTCTCTCCTGGTTCTTTTCCTCGATATATTTTCCGATTTCCGTCAGAGCTTCTTCGCCAATTTGCACGGTCAACGATCGCTTGTTCCTGAAAATGTGAACCAATCACAAGTGAAGGCCACAGCGAAGCTCGAGGGAGTTCCCTTTCAGAATATACTACATTCCAGCTGGGATACGAGTAGTAGAAAGGCAATAAAAAAGCTCAAGTTGAACCTCCAGCGGCTATATGAACAAAAAGGGAAAATTACCTAGCCCATTCGCAGTGGCAAAGGCCTTCGAGGGCTTCCAACACCTCAGACTCCTGAATTCCTGTGCCATTAGCAAGATCTGAAACAGCTCACTCTACAAGAAGAGGACTATTACGAAGCGAAGCGACCATCACCTGCTATATCCAATCGGAGGTTCTCCCAGCCAAACTCCTTAATCTTGGTATAGATGAAGTGGAGCAGCTTATCACACCAGTACTTTCTGTACACTAGAAGTCCTTGGGTCGAGAATGGCCGCTCTGGTCCCCCTGGTGCTCTGCTGAGACGTGACAGAAGGTAGCCTGAAAATGACAACTAAGGAAAATTTTCGACACGGATGAGCGACTACTACCTAATACTCACTAAAATCCACGATAAAAGTCCCGTATCCTAGCCCTTGATAACAAGGAAACACACAGAAGCACGAAAGATTGTGACTGAAGAACTGCCTTTGCTGAATCACAGAAATATATCGATTTTTTGAGGACAAACGCGAACGCTAAAGGAGCGCTCAGCTGACCCTACTGAAATAGCCAACCGATCGAAACCTTCCATCATCGAAAACCGTCATAATGTGAAAGTCGAATGGCTCCACATCCATGAAAATCACCTGTAACAACAATTATCGACGAGAGATAGCGTAAGGTCTCAGCTGAATGCTTGCCATTGGCTTAATCACGCAGCAGCCGAACAGGTCACAGTACAATGACGTCGCTGTTGTATTAGTCATAACTTCGAATGTCTCAAAAATCTCACGCCTCTCCCACAGTTATCAAACATCGGGTGCTAGTTTCCGGTTTTTCTCGTGACCGCCGGACCTCAGCGGAACCATAATCTTGTCCATTTTCAAGAAACTTACATACTAATAATAGTCATAAGTCATATAATTCTCACCTCCCCGTCTAGAGAAGCTTTTTACCCTGCCTATACTTCTGACGTCTGGCTGTTAAGGCGCGAGTATAAATAAATTGGACACGAATGGGTCATTTCCGAATATCACGATAGAATCATTCAAAAATCCGAGGCCCGCGAAATTGTCTGAAAAACTCAATTGTCAAATGAATTTTCGATTAAGTTTAATGCCGAATGAATCATTCTCGGATATCCGATCCGAATCATCCAGAAATCCGGGGTCCACAAAATCGCCCTTATTCGAATCATCCAAAAACCCGTGCTCCAAGAAATTGCCGTATTAGGAATCATCCAAAAAGTTCGTGCTCCGATAGAGTCGCCCAATATATAGAGTCGCAAGTGGTCACGAGTACACCGTCAGCAACCGTGCCCCTTAGGCTCCATTTATACTTTGACGCGGAGCGACGCAACTCCACGTATGGTGACCACATTGATCGAGCGACGCGATAGACCATTCTGGCCAGGATACATACCAGCCATCGCGTCGATCGGCGTCGGAAGTATAAACGGGTCTTGAGGGATCGTTTAGTGTGCACAAGATGGGCGACGCGGTATAGTGATAAGCTCTCATATCGATTCTTCGCGTTGTGCGCACATTGAGCGATCTCTAAAGGCCCCACACACTTCTGCGGCAACGCGGCGGCACTGTGGTTAAGGAACGACGCTTACTGTAAAATTACTGACTTTGCTAACGGTTTTTGTGTTCCTTTTCTAATGATGTCTTTGCATTTCTATGACTACTATGACGTAAGTCCAAAGTAAGCTAGCTTACCCTAGCCGCGGGAAGCCAAGCATTGTAATAAACATGCCACTCAGGTTTTTCACACTTTCAGAATGGTAGATGAGACTGCCCTCTTGGGGGCCCTTACACAGCAGAACAACAAGAAAAGACGTTTTTGTTAACAAACAGGGTTATTGCACAAACATGAACAAGAAGTAATCAGAAGGGGACGAGTCTAGCAAAGGAGGGGTCTGAAGCGTATGTCAGAACGTGGGAGCGACTCATATAGGGAGAATCCCCACCCCTCAATTAGTATAAAAAAGTGTTTAATTTTTGCCAAGTCGTTAAACCGTAAGTGGGGGTTGCAATGGGATACGGCGCATCACGTTTAGGGTCTTGTACGCCCGAGATGCTTGCAAGCCACTCGGAGCGCAGCGGAAGTGCGGTTGCTTACTGCGAGGAAGGTCTGGGGTTTGGTTCCTCTGCGATTCGGCATTTTTGCATTTCATCTGACTGGTTGAGATTTGAGGGATTCTGACGTCTATACCATTTTCAGACGCATTTTCCAGCTGTACGATGCAGAGAGTACCTTTCTTGCGACTTGTTTATTACGGACCGGTTTTTTAACTACAAGACACGGAGAGAATACTATTCAACATTGATGTATAAACGCTCAACATCAGTGATAGACAGGCGCAAAGTGCATGAAACAGAAGTATTAGTTACAATGCGGAAAGCGTACAAAACCTACAGGCTCCTCACAGTTTACTTCCCGACATGGACTAATGACATCGGGGAACACCGTCTTGCTCGGGTTTTCAAAGAGACCAGGAGTGACGTCGTATAGCCAGCTTTGAACCGGGCAAAAGCAACCAGCTTTTCCACGCGAGAATGACACAGGATTCGGTACACCAGCGACACGCCCTTCAATGTCGTTATAACAAATCCATTCTCCATCAGATACCCGCAGCTTCGACACTTACCTTCAGGATGTTGTCCCTTTTTTGCAGTTCAAAAGGAAGGTGCACAATGACAATGACGTGAAATCGCTTCATAAGCAACTCACGAGCGAAGTCATGATGTCATTGGTCTATGTAGGGAAGCAAACTGTGAGGAGCCTGTAGGTTTTATAGGCTTTCCGCATTATGACCAGTGCTTCTGTTTCATGTACTTGTGCCTGTCTATCACTGGTGTTGAGCGTTTATACACCAATGTTGAATAGCTTCCTCATTGCCTTGTAGTTAGAAAACCGGCCAGTAATAAACAAGTCGCAAGAAATGTACTCTCCGCAGCGTACAGCTGGAAAATGCGCAGAAAACGTCTGTAAATGGTATAGCCGTCAGAATCCCCCAAATCTCAACCAGTCAGTTGAAATGCAAATGTAGCAGCGCAGAGGAACCAAACCCCAGACCTTCCTCGCAGGAAGCAACCGCATTTCCATTGCGCTCCGAGCCGCTTGCTGGCAGAGGCAACGCGGGCGTACTAGACCCCAAACTGGTGATGCGCCGTATCCCATTGTGACCCCTTACTCCTTGGGTTTAACCACTTGGCAAAAATTAAACACATTTTCATACTATTCTCCCTATATGAGTCGCTCCCCACGTTCAGACATACGTTTCAGACCCTTCCCTTGTAAGGCCCCCGCACACTTCGGCAGCAACGCCGCAGCCCTATCCTTGACCATAGGGCAGGGACGCACAGCTTGCCGCCAGCGGCGAGCGGCAGCGGCGCCGCTGGAGCGGCACCGACGGTAATAATGTGAATCATTATTTCCTTCGCCGCTCCACCGGCGCGGGCAGAGACTGTCTGCGCTCTAGCCCTTCGATGAGTCATGCCATTCAGCGGCGTCCGCGACCGCGCTGAGCAGCATGATTCATCGTTTTCGCCGTCCGCCACTCGCAGCAAAAATGCGGAGGCCTTAATGCTTCGTTTATACTTCATCGCGGCGCGAAGCGACGGCCACGCAATGAGGCTAAATTGATTCGTCGCGTCGCCAGGCGTTGACGCACGCTGTCTGGAATGAATCGCGTGAACCCGCGACCAATCGCGTCGCCCAGCGTCGGATCGCGTCGCGCTAGAAATGGGTGCGATGCGATGTATCACGGTGGATATGGCGCGGTATGGCTCCGATCAGTTGATTTCCGCAGTGCGGCCTCCACTTGCTCTTGATTTTCGCTTTATTTTTCTTCGGTGACAGCCTTTACATGTTTCTGGTTTCTCCGTAAACATTTCGGTTCCGTCTCAGGTCGCCTCCTTTACGGATTCCCTGGAGACGAGCCGGATTTCGCCCACAAGGTGAGTTTCTCCTCAAGCTTTTATGATTTCTCGTGCTTATTCCTACCTATTTCTTTTGTGTGTTTTCTGTTTGTTGCTATCGAAACCTATTTTGTTTTCATGACGTATTTGACTGACCTTATATGCTCAATTTCAGGTTGCCGCCCGCCCGGATTTCCTGGAGGCGAGCCGGATTTAGCCCACAAGGTGAGTGTCTCTTCCATTTGAAAAGTTTTCTCGTGTTTTTTACTGTTTTTCTATCGCGATTGTGTTCTGCCTTTTTGTTCATTAGTGTTGTTATTAATTCTTGATGTTAGTAGTCATCCCCACCCCACATCCCTTACGATATGCATATCCTCTGGGGTATCCACGATCCATTGCTGACCTTTAGGATCAGCCATGGCTGTGAACGCTAGAGGCGTATCCGTCCGATGAGCTTCAGGATAACCGATGCGTCAAGAATGCCAGAGGCGTGTCCCTAAGTAGCGCATAACCTTGGGCCTTGAACGTGGACCCGAAAATGTGTGCACAGTTGTCTGACTGCTAGTACGCAATGGTGCGTAATCGCGGATCGCGTCGCCGGCTGTTCGGAGTGCCCATTGCCGTCCGAAACAACGTGACGCGATGGGACGCATCGCGCCGTTCAAATCGTGTCGCCCGGCGATGGAAGTATAAACGGAGCCTAAGGCCTTGTTAGTGTGCGCGCGACGCGCGACGCGATGCCGTGCGTAGTGGCCGAATTGATCAGTCGCCCGCTCGATCAATTTAGTCACTAGGCATGCATCGCGTCGGGTGCACACACTTTCTAATTCAAAAAAATTCTTTTCAAAAAAAATCAATTTCAAAAAAAACATCGACCACTAAGGCGTTGTGACACATTGAAGGGCGACACAGCACTATCTTGGCATGCAAAATAACATATTTTCCGCTCTGCTGCGCTTCAACAAAAGCCTAAAAAGCTTCTTTTCTAACAAAAACCCGTCAGAGTACAACGCCTATCCATACAGCACGTATTTTTGTTCGAGACACACATTAACACCAAGCTCGAATGTCTGATGTTGTACTCCAGTAATACTTTCAAATCTGGCGCTTGGTTTGACAAGCTATTCGCAAGACACGAGTAACAAACTTATGGTGAGCGGGCAGACTTCCGAAGACAAATGAAACAAGGTCTAGGAGCCGTTTGCTGCGTAACTGAACAATGCTGACTTGAACACAGTTAAACCTCCCACCTTGTTTTCCAACCATAACATTGTCATTCGACATAGGTTGGAGCAGAACATCTGAAAACAAGCTATAATTGCTACACGCCTAAAACATACCATTTTCACGTCGAATTAGGCACTCTTCTAATGGTAACCTAGCTTTGAAACCTTTGCAATCAAAGTGAACTATTCCAAATCAAAATAACCTTCAAGCAGGATAAACTACAGACTCAATAAGATGGTCAGAATAATTTTTGGCAAAGGAAAATTTTGTGTAACTTCCTTTGGAATTTTTTAGTTTACCTAATCCAATGAATGTAAAAGCTTAATAAAAATTTTGTTTGGGGAAAAATAATTAAAATTTGTCTTAAGACACAGAAAAAGAGCAACAGCGCATTAAAAGATTAGATCGCGCCATGCACTTGAAAAGTTCGCCGGAACTTTTGATTGATAGTGTAAATGCCGCTTACACGAAGCATCTGAATGTGGATATGTGTGTATTTCAGTTGTTTTTGTAGTATCGCTAATAGATATCAAACCCTATGCAAACACAATTTCTGCTACTGCGACGTCTTGGACCTGGGCTGGCGCAATCTCACGTTATCACTTAAAAGATGGCCGCTTTCCTGCTCTTTAAAACGAGCTTTAATCGTTATTTTTTCTCAAAAAATAAGAATTCTATAAATTTTTAAACAATGTGTTCACTTATTAGGTAGGTGAATTAAAACGTCAAAGTAACATTAAAAATTTCCCTGAACAAAAACTGTTCTAGTCTTTTTGGAGAGTCTCTAGCTTAATGTAGAAGAAACTAGCTTTAATTTCTAAGACATCGCTTTGATTTCGAAAGTCTTAGGCTAGCTCGCAAGAGTGTCCAATTTGGTTTGAAAAGTGCCCAATACCAATAACTAGTTTAGCATCTTCAGGCTGAGCAAAACGGCTGCAGTACTTTGAAGAAACAAGAACTAACCGTGTCCATCGCTCCATGTACTTGAAACACCGATATGTTCTTATCCACATCGCGATAGATCTCGTCTCCTGGAGGTGCCCAACGATAGTGGCACTTCCTCTGAAAATGATCTGATGCTGATTTTACCGAGATTACACCTTGCAAGAGGAGCACTACATCGGTAGAACTCAACACGCTAAGATATTGCATTGATTCCAGATCAACTTAATATGGTGGAGGCACCTTTAAATGCCTATTTGACTTTAGGGGTCTGCCCCTGGCTGCGATGCTGTTTTATTCCTCCCGTACATGGTGGTACGCATCATCGTCATTTTATTACATGGAAGACCCATGTGAAAAAAGGATGAGACAAGAAAATGACAGGATGCGTAGAACATTAATAGCGGTAACTAAAAATGAAACTTATCAAACACAAAAGATGATATGGCTGGTAAATAGTTAAAAATAGAAGATAAAAAGCCTCAAAAGTATAGCGCTTGACAGGTACAAGATATTTTTTTGCTGAATTCGGCAAATTTAAAGACGTTCGATTAACAAACAAGAAATTTCGGATCTATCCAGTCCGGGGGGCCACATAACTAAAAAGTATTATACGTAACAAATTCACTTGAGACTTACCGAGCACTCCTACAAAACAACATAGGACCCTAAACAAGAAAAAGTCACAAACAAAAAAAAAACGAAAAATTGCATTTGTTGCGGTTGTAAGCCGGCAAAGTTGTGAGCCCTCCTCGCCATGTTGGGTCCTGGTTATAGCACGTCAGGCCGGTCAGCACGCGGCATGCGGCTTCATGCGCCCTACTCACCATGTTAGATCCTGGTTATAACAAGTCAGCCGGCGGTCAGCACGCGGCATGCCTCCATTCCGTCGCTCTTTGCCCGCGGAGACGGTTGAAAACCGCGGCAATTTTGTATTTATTTATTTTCGTTCGTTCGTTTTTGGGTTCTTTTAGGTTCCAACTCGTTCTCTAGGAGCCGCTCGGTAAGTCTCTATTCATTTTCTTACCTACATTTTAGTTATGTGCCCCCTCCCGGACTAGGATAGATCCGAACTTCCTTCTCACATCTCTCTTACACTGACGAGAGCTAAACAACGGTTACTACCTAGTGATAGAGTTCCTGAAACTGAGCAACATGTTAGATTTAAGGCGTGTCAGCCAAAATATGATTTTGTAAACCGTAGTGTAGTCAAATACCTGTCTTTTGAACACTGGAGGCTGCAAAGCCAGAATAGGATTTCCGACTTTCTCATATACATACATTCACCGACCTTCGGAATGAGAGGCTAAAACGTCGCCTCCCTGTAGCAACAACAGAACCTTATCAACGATACACTATTCCAAAAGTTACATGCAAATAGACGGGACATAACCAGTAGTTCATGTTCCGTACAGGGGCTTGAACCACTGCTAAATCAGAAGAAACAGATTTCTGGTACATTCGAAAAAAAAACTTTAAAAACCCCAACTTATTTGCCTTCTTTTTCCGTCTTCGATTTAGATTTCAGCATTCACTGACTACATCCCTCATAAATACCTAGTGAGCAAAGCAAGACTTCAAAATTTCCATAATTCCGCCACATTGTATTAAGTTGTAAGGAAAGTTCTGTCAGTTTTTGAGGCCTGTATTCAAAAAGTCATAACTCGGTTCAAAAAGCAGCTTTTCACTCAAACTAAAAACAGTCTTACGCGCCTCTCCCTTGCCATTCTGCCAAATATCAAGCGTTCGCGTTTTCTTAAAAAGCTGATGAATTATGGCGTTTGGAACCAGCGAAGGTGAACTCGACATCATGTTGTTTCACAAGCATTGCTTCTCTAACGAAGGCATCCGGATTTCCCACAAAAAACGCTCGGTTAGGGTTAGGTTTGTTGATCATATTGCATGACGATGATCCTTGATCTAGGGTTTGTTTAAGTGCCATCCATAGGCTTCACACTTAACAGCTTCATTTTAGCACACGTTTTCCTTAGATGTCCTGGAGGATTGACAGGTAGTAGTTTGAGTTCATTTAAAAACGAAACAACGGACCAGTCGGACAGTGAGTCTCCAGGCCGCTTCGGATGACTTCAGTTGGGCAAAGCAGGATTCAAAAAGATACGTAGAGGCTCACAAATAGGTCGACACGTATCAGAACGGTAGTACCCTATCCAAGATGTCCCTTCTCTGCATAAAACAGCGAATTAGTGAAGGAGTACTCCCACGCAGCAGTAGTGGTGCATCTTTCGTTCCGAAAGATGCACCAAATAGGTCGACACGTATCAGAACGGTAGTACCCTATCCAAGATGTCCCTTCTCTGCATAAAACAGCGAATTAGTGAAGGAGTACTCCCACGCAGCAGTAGTGGTGCATCTTTCGTTCCGAAAGATGCACCACTACTGCTGCCGGCAGCGGTGCTTGGGTGAGGAAATGCGGCACCCAACTGATGCACATTTTGTCCAATTTCAGGTCTCTTGAAATGCTTAGCAATACCGATATTTTAGAAGTCTAGATCATTATCTATCTAACGACTGTTCTTCATCGCTAATTTCCGCTTCCCTTCAATAGTTATGCTCAACTAACGCTGGTCTCTCAGGCTCTCTCTCATTTGTTTTCTAACCAGCCTTTCCTCCAAGAATTGCTGCAATCTGGCAGGATGGAGTATTCCTTCTCAGCAATCCTTCTTCCTTCAGTTGCTACAGTAGCATTTCCAGAAAGTTCTGACAGAACTTTCCTTACAACCTAATACAATTCCGCCACAACTCAATAACGGAATAAGGCTTCTGTAAGCCACGCTATCATTCGACATCGCTAGCAATCCAATGAAGCCTTTTGACCGTATTGGTTCGGTAAACTGTAATCTATCTAATACCATTTACTCTGCTCGTCTCCCAAACGTAAACAGGTGCCTCCACAGTATAACGTAGGAAAGTCATGCATGGCACGTCCTATAGATGCATTGACCAACGCCAACCTTTGGAACCAGGAAACATTACCATATGACGCAGCTGAGACGGCTCGTGACTAAAGTACGCGAAGCAGCCGTCACATATGTATATCGTATTCAAACGGGAGTACTCAGCAGGGTAGTTGCCACTGAAAACGAGCCGATTTTCTTGCGAAAGCTTCAAGGAGGATAATTGTAAAGGAAGGACGCTCGCCAAACACTTGTAGAATCTTCCAATGTGCATTTTGCTTCTACATGATACCTCAGGGAGAAAATGAACGTGTATTTGGTCTATGCACTAACCTTGCTGGTCCAGCAGTCCATCCATTCACTGCTTCGTTCTACCCAGACGAAGTGGTACCAGTTCATAAAACCCGAAGAAAGGACTGATTAAGAGAAGTGAGCGGAAAACCAGCTTCAATCACTTTGGGGTTCACTCGGATATAACGAGACTGCACTGCGCGATAAAGTACTTGTATTGAGTTCGGGAAGAGGCGTCGTATGCACTTTGAATAACACAAGACTGGGCTCCTTTCTAAACTCCGTCTACGCCCTCATCTCTTCAAAGTCTGACAAGGAAAGGTTCCCAACTCATGGTGTGCTTTTGCGATGCCATTTATATAGTATGAAGCGTTCAGCGAAAGCGGAGTCCAGAACCACAGTCAGTTTTTGTTGAACGCATCTTTAAAGACCTGAAAAAGAGGTGTGAAGCCCTGTGCGCAACACTCATCAACCTCTACCATACCCCAGCGATGTGCCTCGGTGGCGCAGCCGGTAGGAGTGCCGCCTCGTAGGAGCACCGGCTTTTCAGTTGGAGTCCGAGCGCTGCCAATACTTTTGCACGTATTAGTTTTTGTTATTACGCCTTCTCATGATCACAGGAGTGACCATCAATGCTTCAACAAACCAAGGTTGCCTATTTTCGCCTTCATATGTGCTATTTTTTCAACTATTCATATCTGTACCACCACCATATCATACCGTACCACCAATGATATCGTAATTGCACACAAATAAGCTTACATTACGGCTGAATATTATGAACCTTGGCCATATCAGTACATAAGTGCACTAAAAATGTTCTTACCTGAACGTGTTGTCGGCCGACTACTTTCCACCCGGAATATGTTATATGCAGCCGAGACGGTATATTGAAAGTAGGTATCTGGGATAGAATATTATACAAAAAAGGTGCCACCCGCGACTCTTCTTTTGATTGCAGATTATAAACCAAACCTACTGACAGCTCTGCGACCTACCGACAGGGAAATAAATAATAAATATAAGACTTTTAACTTAATAATATATAAGACTTTTTATTCCCCGAGAAATGATATGGTGCT
The DNA here is from genome assembly GCA_947396885.1 of Heligmosomoides polygyrus polygyrus. Classification (NCBI taxonomy): domain Eukaryota; kingdom Metazoa; phylum Nematoda; class Chromadorea; order Rhabditida; family Heligmosomidae; genus Heligmosomoides; species Heligmosomoides polygyrus. The sequence goes on from OX377202.1 coordinate 23,946,063, forward strand.
AATATGAATAGTTGAAAAACTAGCACACATGAAGGCGCAAATAGACAGCCTTGCTTTGTTTTAAGCACTGATGATCTAAAATTGCCTCCTGTGATCATAATGAGAAAGTGTAATAATAACAAACTAAAACGTGCAAAAATGTTGGCAGCACTCGGGCTCGAACTGAAAAGCCAGCCGGTGTGCTCCTACGAGGCGCACTCCTACCAACTGCGCCACCGAGGCACATCTCGTTGGGCGTCGTAGATTTTGATGAGTATTACGCACACGCCTTCACATCTCTTTTTCAGGTCTTCAAAAAAGCGTTTAGCAAAAATTGACTGTAGTTCTGGACTCACAGGGTCCTACATCCTGTCAAAATACGTTGCAAAAGCTCACCATGAGTTGGGGAACCTTTCCTTGTGAAAATTGATACCAAATTTATCTGCAAAGGATCAAGCAATGAATAATCTATCAGCTTCCCAACCTAGGTCATTGCATTGGCCAAACACGCATTGTTGCCACTACAATATCGACCAGAAGGTAGCGCATTCAACAAGATGATTAGCTAACTGCCTTTCCTAATCCTTACTCTGAAGAAGAAAAAAAAAACAAAGAAGGACCATACCAACCACGCACCTGTACCAAGTCTTAATCTTGTATTTGCCACCTAACTTCACCCACTCAATGCCACCCGTCTCTGACAGTTTCTGCACCATCATTCTCTGAAATCAGGCTCAACTCGCTTCAAAGCAAAGTATCAACTGTTATAAAATGATAAATAAATACACGGTGGTCCTGCAACAAACCCGTAGTTGTTTAAAAAGGCTATAAATGACCAAATTTCGTACAACTTTAAACATTATTTGCCCACACTCTGTAGAACATGGTGGAGCAGTTTGTTCATAACGGGCCATCACTGGCGTGATAAAAGCTTTTAGAACGTGTGGGTAGCTCTACAGCCCGCGTCGCAGCGCCTCTTACGGAATTTTATTCGTCATTTGTTACAAAGAAGATGTTGTGCAATAATTTTTCGACGCTACATAAAGCAGAACTTTTCCTCTAAAATGGTAAATGCACAAAGACCAAAAATCTAATATTGCAGGAATTCCACAGCTAATCTTTTGCTGGTACGATGTTCGGCAGATGGACGGGGAACCGCTAGCACGTCCATTTCTTCTTGACATTAGAATCATCGTTTTATCGGAATGTGCGTTTTGCCTTTAAACAAAGCGATTGGGCTCAAAAAATATGGTGTTATTTTTTGTGCCCAGCAAGCAAGCATTTTACTGATTTTCACTCTTTTTACACAAAAACTTAGGCTGTGAGGGAAGGCGTTTAAGAAAATCGTGTAAGGCGAACAACTACCGTGCGTAGCCATTGTTTGCACATCATCCTATTCCCCAGAGGTAGTATTAAATGCACTGTCATTTTGAGCTTTCTGGGATCGTTCAACCTCGAGAAAATTTTCATCAAATGAAGCGGTGGCTGAATACCCAGCCTGAGCGACGCGGGCTGCAGCGCTACCCATACGATCTAAAGGCTTTTATCACGCCAGGAATGGCCCGTTATGAATAATACTGCTCCAGCATAATCTACACAGTGTGGGAAACAATGTTTGAAATTGTACCAAATTTTGTGCATTTCTAGCCTTTTTACACAACTAAGTTTTTGTTGCAGGACTTATCGACCACCCTGTAGTTATCACAGCGCGGCCTTGTAGCATGAGGCCACAATTATCGATTTCAGTACAGGGAGGAGCGGTACCCGAGCCTTTCATTTTGCGACTGTGTGCGGTGACTTAAGTAGAAACAGCATTTATGGTAACGTTCTTACCTGTGCCTCTTCCTGAACTCTTTCGTACAACAGAACCGCCTCTCGAGTGTATTTTCCTGCACCGCCACGCACCCATTCATCTACATTAATCTTCCGACGGGTTGGACTTCCGAATGTGCTGGGTAGTGAAGGCTGCTAAACAGATAAATCTTTGTAGCTGTAGGCATTTACGATCTTCCAAAGTTTGCGGTCAACTCATGTCATCTTTGTGCAAGAAACTTGCAAACGATGCAGTAAGTTTTACCAGATCTCTGAATCCCTTGATTATCAAGGCATCGCAATAATTTAAGTGCCTCAGGTGCGAGGCTACCTTCCTCTGCGATTTCGTATATCTTCAGGATCCGCTACACGACTGGTTCATCGACTTGGCAAACAGGACGACAAGGACAAAAGGGCACTTTATATGCCAACTGTATACACTTTATATCAACTAAAGGGAGGGAATTCTATCTATGTATATGACCCGCTTTCCATGTGAACAGAGCAGATCATGCGCCGTGGGGCAGACTTCCGTTGTAGGGTAGTGATTGACGACTTTGTTCGTTTTCTGCTATTTTTATCTTTGCCCTTCTAGTTTTCATATGCTTTGGGCTCTGAGTGACTCCTGCTGAGGTGGGGGGGGGGGGTCGCTTATTTTAACGAAGGCAATAAAGATCGAGTTGACCACGTGCTAGTAATACTCAACTAAAGAAGTACAAAACAAGTGAAAGAAAACAAATAGAAAAGCTGAAAAAAGAACATGGCTTGAGCGAAAGCTACAAAGCGTCGTGCGCTAAAGAAGTGTAAAAAAGGAAGAGACTTGATGTGATGCTCCTTTTTCCCCTTCGTCTTTGGAATCTCAGAAGTGGCATGTGGTCGGACCCAAAACTTGCAAAAAAGAAGAATACAGAACCAAAAATGGTGAAGAATCAGGTTCGGCCTGCTTCAGTATGGAATCAGCTCCACGGCACAATGCGCGCTCTGCTCGACTCGCCTCATCTCGTACTGAAACTTCGTCCATGGCGGGCGCGGCACTAGGTCTGTCTAGGGTAATCGAGCGCGGCGCTCCGCCCTCTACAGTAATGGGAGACACCTAACGTAACGCACCCACGAGTTACACCCTGGCTCGAATTCATCTGGTTTTTAAAGGAGACCCACAATAAGATGACCTTACCCTTTCATCCTAACTTTGACACCTTTTTAAACACCTAATTCACGAATCTTACAGAAGGAGCAGGGTACCCATCGCAGACTACACCAATTCGCTGAATTCCGCAACACCTGATAATGCGAGTAAGGGAGTGACCAGCTGTACAGCTGTCATTAGCGCTCTATAGTGCTCCTAAGCTTCCATCTACATAATTAGTATGGAGTTCAAGTAGGGAAATGGTGTGTCTTCATCACCTTGACTCCTGCTACATAGGTCTCTCCCTAAAATTTGAGATCAGCCAAAAGGCCGAGAAGCTAACACACTCACCTTCCGCCGATACCTCTTCATCGATAGGACAGTTCGTCTACGGCGACGTGATGACGACGAGGCCTTAACAGTTCTAACGTTCTGCGTTCTAACTTCACTAGTTACCACAAAGTATACGGTAGATCTATTCCAGCTGGAGAAGGAACCTTACCTTAAGCTTATGTAATGATGCATTGGCTTCTTCTTCAGTATGGGCTGAGTTCTCATCAAGAGATGAAGCAGTCTCCTCGCCTTTGGGCGACCCGCAAGCTAGGGTGGGCGCTGTCTCTTCTGTTTGCAAGCTTTGAGTTTCACTGCAAATCAACCAGACTACTGCGCATCTCAAACAAACAGTGAGGCATTCACGGGCTTGGTTTTTCAATGCTTATAACGATCCACGACAGAATCTATGTCCTTCTGACCTTCTCTTGACAAGGAAGACGGGTTGCACAGTGGGATTTTCAGAGCTCTGGGGACGCAGAGAACTTCTCACCCTTATTAGGTAAGCTTTGAAGGAATTCAACGGTCGCTTAAGAATGCATAGCGAAGCTTACTGGTCATGCAATAGAATTCGACTTCCATTCCTTTAGTCAACACCGCAACTTACACACACCACGAAAGAAGACACTGCGATAATCAGAGACAGCTGACCTTTTCGTTGGCGCGAACTTAGCGCGATACGCAGTCTGATCTCCATTTTCATTCGCAGCAATCCTTCTGGAAAACTCATGTTCTGCACCACTCAGGTATGCATGTACAAACCGAGTAAAACAGGCAAAACATGAACAACTTGCTTTTCCAAGCGCATGCGAACTCTCCTTGTTCGAATTGTACGCTGAAATTGACCGGCGGATGGGCTGGACTGCTTCTTTGCCGCGGATTTACTTCTAAACTGCCACCATTCCGAAGCAGGTTACCTCTTCCGAGACAATACCAGGCGAGTTTCACACTTTATGAGCCATTAACACTCTACTGGCTTAAAATATTCATCCTCCACAGTTTGATACTTTGATACGGGATACTGGCTACACGTCTCGGAGGCCGACTTTAAGGCGTCCACGCCAAGCAAAAGACCCCTCGGCAAATGGTCTAAGCTCTGGCAAGGGTGAAAGAAACGCTGACTTCCCCAACGGTTGATCGTTCTGAGGAGAAGAAGGCTCTCCTACAACTTTTCCCAAATTCCAGACTAGGACAATTCTCTTCCCCAATAAAAACCTCAGCCAGTTCAGAAAAGATGACAATAAGTACTTGTTGGATCTGCCTGTGCAAAGACTTTTGCAGTCTCACATCTCGAAATACAGGGTGAACCAAAATAATGTGGACAAGATTTTTTCGTCATAATTATAAAGCAACCAACAATTCGAGAAAACGTCAACTAAATTACAACAATACAAACATTATGGTACGTCATGTTTAAGTGTTTTCGTAGTGGCCTGCCTCGGAGCGGATGCAGAGGGCCTAACGTTTCGGGGGGCCGCAGGTCGTACCTGGGAATAGATTCTGTTCACGGATGACAAGCTGTTCACCGTGGAGCAGGCGCACAATCGCCAAAGTGGTAGAAGGTGATCTGCAGAGGCTGCAAGCACCTCTGCTATCGTCCAAAACCCACAATCTGTCATGGTTTGGGGCGGAATCTGCGCCAGCGGCAAGACCCCTGGTTTTCGTGGATAAAGGAGTGAAAATCGACGAAGATGTGTATCAGCGGGACATTCTTGAGTCCGTAGTTCTTTCCTGGGTCCACCAGCACTTCGGTGAAACCCACTGGACGTTCCAACAGGACTCTGCACCCGCACATAATGCGAAGAGTGCGCAGGCGTGGTGCAAGGTCAATTTCCCCGAATTCGTCACGCCTTCGGAATGGCCGCCGTATTCTCCATATTTGAATCCGATGGAGTACAGTGTGTGGGCATTTTAGAGGCTAGGGTCGGCGTTAAACGCCACCGCTGTCTCGAGTCCCTCGAGGAATCTTCGCGCCAAGAGTGAGAACGGTTGTCTCCTGATGACCTGCGGCCCATCGCCAAAAAATTCGCGAAACGTTTGGCCCTCTGCATCCGCTCCAAGGGAGGCCACTTCGAAGCCACTTGAACATGCTCTGTCCTAATGTTTGTATTCTTGTAATTTAGTCGTCGTTTTCTCGAATTGTTGGTTGTTTTATAATTATGACAAAAAAACTTGTCCATGTTATTTTGGTTCACCCTGTATATCACTCTAATAAATAGGTCTTTTAGTACTGTGTGATACTTTTGGCTACTTTTAAAATTTTATTTCATCAATTTTTTACTTAATGCCATAATTTTCCGTCACTACTGTTTACTGTTTTTTTTTAATCGCGGTTATATTTCATTAAGAAAATGCTAAGATCAGAGTCTGCTAATCCTCATAGTGCATGACTCTTCTTTTTTACCACCTCACAAGCTTTCTTTATTCGTTTTTGGCTGTTTTCATACTGCTAATGTGGTTGTGTATTTTACTGCTTACATAGGGCATCCAGTAATGTTAGTCTCCAAGGATAAACTCACAGCTAGTGTCGTGTAATAGTAGTGGATATTAGGATTAGGATAAAGGACGGCCTTACACAACCCCTTTTTGGATGCGCCAGACATTCTTCTTCTACGTGATGTCGTGGTGATTTGAATGCAGGTTTGGTCATGCGATGACTTGCGGTGGCCAGCCGATGAACAAGTCAGCGCTTTATCCTTCCCAGACAAGTCGGGTACCAATTCACCAACCCAGGAGGGATAGAAGGCCTGGTTAGACTGGATAATAAGAAGAATAAGAAGGCTGAACAAGGAAGCTGGTCTCGGTTGCATGCGACAGCCGGTATCTCCTCCGACTGCGCTGCACGCGCTCTATGAATATTATGCACCATGAATTGACCTCTAACCGATCAAAACCATCACCGAGATGTCCTATGTCATCCGCATGAAGCTCCCTAAAATCAATGTTCTATCTCTAAGATATGTGAGAAGATGGTACCGAGTAATGCGAGGAGAACAGGATCCATCTGGCACGTATGACCGTCGCCGTCTGAAAATTATATGTGTCTTCCATTTACAACAATAACCATCATCTACTTGAGCTTCTCATACTCAAAAGATCAAGTATAGAAAAACATGCAATGTACCGATGAGCACCACAACTGCCTGGTACTACCAGCATAGGAAAATTTAGCAAAAAATCTTGACAGCAATGGTTAATCGGCCGATGGGACCACCGCGCGGGCTTCGTCATAGAGATCTGTAAGGGAGGGTTTACTACGCACGTGACGCGCGACACGATCTAATGATAGGTCCATATTGATCGCGCTACGCGATGAATCGATACGGACGCTTATCGTCACATCCGTTGTGCGTCGCGTGCACACTAAACGATATCTAATGCTGATCGATATTGATTATATTAGGTTGGCAACTAATTTCGTGGACTCTCAAGCGCCTTCAACAAAAGTGTTCATCAACAAATAACAAACAACAGTTTTCAAACAAAGTAAGATCTGTTGGAACGCGGGACTGCTTCCCATTTATCAGCTACCTGGCCCATCCCACAGCTGTAAAATTCTTGTGCTTTTGAGGCCAAGAATCTTTGGAGGTGCATTTTGACATGGTCCACATTAATAAATCGTCCTCCAACCAAGAAGTGCTGCAGCGAGCTATAAAGGTGCTAGTCACTTGGTGCACAGCCTGGGCTGTAAGGTGGGTGAGTTAAACGCTCCCAGCCAAAATCTTCGATTTTTTGCAGCTTCCGATTCGCGACGGGTGATCTGGCGTTATCTTGCTGAAAGATAATTCCGCTCCTGAAAATCTGTCTGAACCGATGCCAGCGGAGTTCAGCCTGCGCGCGGCCAGATTGAGAAGAGTAGATTACAGCATTAGTGCTGGAACCATTCTTGACGAGCTCCCAGAAGTTAATACCTTCTTGACGCCACCAAACGGAGGGAACGTAGCGAACCGGACGCCTCAAAGGAAGACCTTGACTGGGAGCGTCAAACTTATCCACCTTACAGCCCAGACCTTGCGCCGAGTGACTACCACATTTTTAATTCGGTGCAGTACTTCTTGGTTGGAAGACGATTTAATAATATGGACCGGGTCAAAATGCACCTCCAAAGATTCTTAGCCTTAAAAGCACAATAATTCTATGGTCGTGGAATAGACCAGCTACCTGATATATGGGAAGCACTTCTGCATTCTGAGGGATCTTATTTTAATTAAAGATTGTCATTAGTTATTTGATAATAAATACTTTTGCTGAAGATTCTTGAGAGTCCACGAAATTAGTTGCCAACCTAATATTTCACTACCTCGCATCCACAGCGAGCCACTAAATGCGTTTGATTCAAATCTCAAGCACCCAATCCCGGTGAACGATCTCGTTCGCAACGCAGCCACGCCCCTACCATTTGAGCGGTTATTAATTCTGCATGGAGGCGTGCTCGCTTTGCTCTGCCACCTTCATCGTCACGATTTCCATGCAATGCGTAGTATGAATGTATGAACCGCGGCACAATGGGCGTCAACGCTCTAAAGCTGCATGCACACTCGGCAGCCGTGGTTAAGCATAGACGCATCGATTCCGGCCAAATCGATGCCCTTATGCTTAATCACAGCTGCCGCTACCGCCGCTGCTCTGTGTGCATGCGGCCTAATCGATTCTCAGGACTCTAAGGCGATCTAGATCTAAAATCCACGATACATCGAACTCTTTATGCACCCAGGAACACATAAGGTTTTCTCCCAAAAACATGCAATCAAAGTTTAAAGCGCCATCACCTTGCTACAGCAGGACTTTCAGTGCTCATTCCAGACTTGGAACTAGCCGCAGCAGCCATGCTTCTAAAAATAGATACCTTAAGCAACTGATTAACAATTTAGTACTTTTCTTTATGAAAAAACAACAACAGACTACCAGACAACTTAAAGACATCAAAAATAAAACACAACACCAACCGAGTGATCCGAGGCGTCACCTCTGAGTTCTCCTCTCTCATCGTGTCGACTTTCTCTGGGGTCCTGCAGAAGAAGAGTAGAGAAACGCAATTATAAGATGTGTTATCATTTCCTTTGCAGATAACGAAGAAGTAATTGTAAAAGAAAAGAAATAGGTTCCAGGCCACACCTAATGTGAGAGATACAGTTAAATTCAGTACTTTTTACTAAAAATACAACAGCCCACAGAAGATTAAACATCTTGGAGACATTAAAGATGTAGTGCTGCACCAACCGGGTGATCCGAGGCGGTACTTCTGAGTCCTCCTCTACCATCGTGTCCGCTTTCGCTGGGGAGCTGGAGAGAATAATAATTTTAAGATATGCTATAATTGTGTTTGCAGATAAGGATGCGGTATATGTATGAGGAGAAATATAGGCTCGAAGCTCACACCTAATGAGAGAGATATTGATTCCATTCACTGATTTTTTCACAAAAAAAAATACTACAACAATATTTGACATCTTGGAGACCTCAAAAACATAACACACTACCAACCGGGTGATCCGATGTGCTAACTCTGAATCTTCATCTCTCATCGTGTCAGCTTTCGCCGGGGTCCTGGAGAAGAACGAAGATTTTAAAATAGAAAAAGTAGGCTTAAACTCTACATCTAATTCTAGAGATATAAATTCCATCCCGTAGTTTTTACTAAAGATGCAACAACCACAGAATATTAGGCATCATGGAGACATAAAAAATCTAACAGTACACTAACCGGGTGATCTGAGGTGCTACTTCCGAGTCCTCACCTCTGATTGTGTCACCTTTCGCCGGGGTCCTGGAGAGAAACGAAGATTTTAAAATCGAAAAATAGGCTTAAAGCATACACCTAATCCTAGAGATAAAAATTCCATTCCGTAGTTTTTACTAAAGATGCAACAACCACAGAATATTAGGCATCTTGAAGACATCAAAAATCTAACACTACACCAACCGGTTGATCTGAGGTGCTACTTCCGAGTCCTCACCCCTGATCGTGTCACCTTTCGCTGGGGTCCTGGAGAGAAACGACAATTTCAAATATCCTATACTTTCGTTTGTAGATAACGAGGAGTTATATGTATACGGAAAGAATAGGCTCGAAGTCCACACCTAATGCGAGAGATATAGATTCTATCAAATTTCTCACTAAAAATACAAGAACAGAAGAAAATTAGACATCTTGAAGACTTCAAAAATGTAACACAGCACCAACCGCGTAATCCGAGGTGTTACTTCCGAGTCTTCCTCTCCCATCGCGTCAGTTAACACCGGGGATCTGGACAGAAATACGATTTTTAGAAATAAGGCAATAAGGCAAACGGCATTTGTATGTGGCAAAACAGAGGTCGAAGCGCACACCTAATAGTAAGAGCCATAGATCATTCAAAATACAATACGGCTATTGTCCTTGGTTTTCGGACGGAATAGATCCAAAATCGCCGTTTTCCCATAACTCCTTCCAAAAAGTGGTCTATTCAAACTACAAAAGTTACCTTCCGAATCCAATGAGTGCGATCTATCCAATGATGTGGGTATCGTACAGTGGTTTTAGAGAAAAAAGATTTGCGATATCGTAACATTTCTTAATAGACCTCTTTGAAGGAAGTTATGGGGAAACGGCAGTTTTTTTGCGTTTATTCCGTCCAAAACCAAAGGCAGAAGCGGTACTGTAAGCTAATCTTCTTGAATTGTGCCACGTATTCTATTTACACCTAATATGCGATACTTTAAATGAATAGTGTGGAGGCGACGAGATGACAAGCAAGCCTCTCCAGGTCACGAAACGAAATCCGTTATACCTCACAAGCCAAGAAAAAAGCGGTGCTTTCCTTGTGCACAGATTTATTAATCGAACCACAAGAACTAGGCCCAGCTAGCACTGCATCGAGAAGTATAAGCGCGTCCTTTAGTAAAATTAGTCGAAACAGAATTGTGACGTTCAATGAACTTGGAAACAAAATCAAACGACCGTTTGAATGCATGCAAGCTCTTCTTACAATGTGTCAAACCATCCCCAAGATACATAAAAAGGGGGGGGGGGGTTCAGGGCAAAAATAACTTACCTATGAGCAGTCTCGGAAAGCTGGTCGTTTTCCGCAGTATCCAGCGACGTGCTGGAGAGGGTAGCACTGAATAACAAAGTCAAAAGTGTCAATAACGTAAGGAAACCTTCAAGAACAATACCTATTAATTTCTGCAAACGCTTCTCCAACAGTTACAGCATCCTCAGCAGAGTCTACCTGCATCGCAGAACTTTTGATAGGCCTGAAAGCTCTTTCCCTTTCTTGTAAACCAGAAGAAGCTGTGCGATGAGTTGATAAGGAGATATAGCTTACTTAATGACTTCAATTGGAGCAGTTTCCATTCCTATCTCGGAAAGTTTCATCCTCTTAGGCAGTGGCTCGAGAGATGTAGGTTCTGCGCTGCTAAATCTCATCACATATAGATAAAAACCTCTTTTTATCCCCGTACTTAGCGAAGTAAACATACACGGATGGTACATCTTTGCTCTCTTCATCGTCTGAAACTTCTGGAGTCATCCGTTTCCTGCAAGAATCGTTCTCTTTCCAGTTCTGCAACCTTTGCATCTTTTTAGTGCCGCTTTCCATTCCGTGGTATACGGAGATGGTAGTAAAAGAGTGATTGGATTACCTCATTAGGCGAGGGCGCAATCAGTGAGACCTACACTATATAAATCCTCCTCTGCTTGACGGTTGGAAGGCGAACGGGTGTGCCCGACTCCGAAGATGCTGAGCTCTTCTTCGAGGCTGAGCTCCTTGCGCTGTGGGCCCTGTAACCATCACCATTACTGGGGTAAACCTGTACAGCTCGATGACGATTGAACAGAAGACTTTTAGAAAATCTGTCCATTGTTTCAATCGTCGTAATCGTATTCTGAGCTGCTATCAGCATAGGATCGTTCAGTCATCTAGGCCCAAAGATCGCGGGAGAGGACAGGGTGAGGAGCCATCTGGCCGAAAGCGGTGCGGTCAAACAATGCGGGCAGTGCCTGTGGAGCCAATTAGCGTCGACTCGCGCTGTGACATTCACTACTTCTCTTCTCTTCGAAGAGCCAAAACAGTTTTCCTGCCGAGGCGACGGGTGGACAAGATTTGGTGCAAAATCAACCGATGGAGGGCTAGGAGGCTTGGAGGGCTTGAGCAGGCGGTCCAAAGATTCGGACTGGTATGAAACCTATCATCTCCTGCATTAGAATTTCGAGCTCTATCGAATGAGCAAGGAAACGATCCTGCCTCGACAACCCTTGAGACGAAATTTTCCGGCGTTGTTTATTTTTCGTAAACTATCAATTTTTGTCTATATCGGGATTAACTATGAGGCATGCTTCCAGGCTGAAATTGCACGAAAAATCCAATTAGATAATCGACAGACCTCTTATCAGAAGTCTACATGCATTAAGGCGGTGTTTGAAAGGCGAGAACTTTGCTCACAGTAAAGGTAGCGAAGAAGTTGAGAGCTAACGTGAAAGATTCAAAAAATGGGAATTTTCTGACATGTGAGCGATGTGGAATGCGCCATGCGCTCGTCTGATATTTTGCATTTTACACTCGCTTGATTGTGTTTCGCTTGAATGCTTGCCATAATTTTCTAACATTGCTGCTAGTGAAACTTTTGAAGATCTTTGAGGCTCATATAAAAGCGCAGGGTTACGAGATTTCTGTGGCGTGTAGATAGTCAAGATTGCGCGATGCCATCGCCTAAAACCTTGCATTTCAGACTCGATTGATTGTGCATGAGCTGAATGCTTGTCACAATCTTGTTACTACTTGGCCATATTAACCTTGCTGCGCTTTTGTCAACGTTGAGAACCTGAAAATGATGTGAAAGACACGCGGCATGCAAGTTTATTGATTTCACGATTTAAATGTGAACAGGAGCCCCATTTCCCAAGACGGATTCTGTGGACATGAAACAACATTCAAGCTGAATGAAGAGGTTAATCGGCATAATTGCAGCTACTGGTTGCCGGAAAACGTTGAAAGAAGCACAGTACAGGTTAATGGAGCCAAGTAGTAACAAGATTGTTACAAGCATTCAGCCCTGCACAATCAGTCGAGTCTGAAATGCAAGGTTTTAGGCAGGACATGCTGCGATCTCGACTATTTACCCTCCCCAGAAATCTCGTTACACTATTTTTTCACATAAACCTCACATATCTTCAAAAGCTTCATTATCAGCAATGCTAAAACTTTAAATAGTACCTGCGTTTTTGCAAACTATAGTGCGTTTTTCACACTTTTTCTTTAAAAAAGTTCAAGTCAATCGAAACGGCCACTTTGTGAAGAAATTATAACAAGTAGTCAAGCGAAACACAATCAATCGAGTGTAAAATGCAAAATATCAGACGAGTGCATGGCACATTCCATAGCGCTCATATGTCGGAAAATTTCTACTTTCTAAAGCTTTCATACTAGCCCCCAACTTCTTCGGCACCTTTACTGTGAGCAAAGTTATCACCTTTCAAACGGTGTATACATTTTTTGAGACACCCTGTATATCTCCTAGGTAATTTGTAACTGATTTTTTGGCGAAATTTTATAATGTATAGCATGATGTATTTTCATACTAAGACTGAATAGGTACTTTACGAAAAGTAATATTCATCAAGAATAAATTTGATTCTTCAAATTCCTCGTGCAGTGTGCTTTGACATCTTGCTGCAGAATTTTTTTTATTTCACTGGAGCTAACTCTTCTTGAACGGTATTGCCCTGCGAATCCACAGAAGGCAGATGGCTTTAATTACAATTAACTACAGATAGTACCTCTCTCTCTAATGTATTTTCTTTTAGCATCGCGCCTACTAAGACTACAGCTCTTAGGTTCTCCTTGGGAGGTCTACCGACTATCAAAACGAACTCATCGTGCAATTTCAAACCGGAAATGTTTTCTACGTGAGAGTATGAATGTCGTCTTTCTGAGCACTGAGACCATATAGTTATTTTCAAAAAATAAGCAATTGGGCTTTTCCTTGAAGGTCTCGTCTATATATGATTGATTCTTCACGCAATTTCAATGTGGAAGCATGTCTCAGTTAACCCTGATATAAACAAAAACTCGCTTTTAATGAAAAATAAACTATGTACGAAAGCTTCGTTAAGGGTTGCTGAGGCAAGATCCTTTTCTGGCTCATTCGATAGAGCTCGAAACTCTAATACCAAAGATGGTAGAATTCACGTCAATCCGAATCTTTGGGCCGCCACTGTACGACCACAAAGCCTACCAAATCTCTATCGGTTGTAATCACGCCGATATCCTCTCTCGAAGCTTGGCTGGGTCATCGTCGCCTCCGTGGCGAGAGCTGCTTTGGCTCCGCGCGAAACGGCGGGTATCACGGCGTGAGTCGACGCCAACTGGCTCTGCAGGCATTGTCCACATTGTCTGACCACGCCGCTGTCTGGTAGATGGTCCCAACCCGAGGAAACACACGTAAGAACTAAAGGATAAAAGACGGTCTCAATCAAACTTTTTGACATGCCCGACGTACTCTATTTCTACGATATGTATGGAGGCCATCTGAATTCGTATGGCCACACAATGACTTTCGTTGGCCAGGTCGTACACTTAATAAATTGGATTGTTCGACAACTAATGTCGTTTTTTCTCAATGATGGGGTGAGCCAAGTCTGTGCGTAAATGAAATCCGAAATTTCGTAAATCGTAAACCGTAAATCGTAGCATGTATTCAAGGACGATCTCGTAGAAAACGTCAAAACGCCAAAACCAAGGCTTCTTCGGATGTGAGCTCGCCGAAAGATAGCAAGAGATCGTCAAACAAAACGATCAATATATCATTGATTAACGCTTGTTGTTAATATAAATAAATTCACCTTGAAAAATATGAAAAAAACCACATTAATTGTCGAACAACCCAATATTGTACTACGCTGATGTAATATGGCTTTAAACTGGACCACATAAAAAAAACATCCTCAACATAAAGGGAAACCAGTCATTCAAGGGTGAACAATCACTAAACTATGCTTAACGATTCAGCAACCACTTCACGCCGCAAGCAGACCCTCGCAGAAGAGCGGGTACCGTTGCGCAAGTGAATTCCTCACAGCAAGAAATAGGCATACAAACAGAACTCACTCCGACACGCTTGACGCTCTCCTAACACCCGATTTCTTCGGCGTATCACTGAAATTTACACAATCACTATATCGCCAGAGAATACCTACAATCAATTTGTTCAAGCAATAAAACTGAAACCCTAAAAAATGGCTCGACAGGTGGCTCGGCAGGTTGCAGTGCAGTTGCAGAAATCGATTGATTAGGTCGGGGAGGTCAGTCGATTTGCACGGACTGCACAGTTTTTGAGTTGCGTCGCCCGCGAAGTATAAACAATAATTTATTGAGTCCAGCTGACAGGCCCTAAAATCGACGATTATTTCATGCCAGCGCCCTTAAGGTTTCATTTTAGGCATATGTCGCACATAATTTATCTGCAGAATGTTGTAAAACCACCTTGACCGTGTATTTCTCTATACATTCAATGGCTATCCACTGGACCACTGAGAAACTAATCCATTGTCTCAAAAAGATAAAAATTCGTTGACCTCAGAGCATGTGGTCATAATCTGCCTAGGCGCGAGGCGAATCAACTACCGATCTTTAGTGCCACCCAAAATTAAGCCTGCCGACTGCTGGTGGTAGCACCCTCGCTTCATAAGTCCTCTGTTCCTTTACATTTGACCGCTTCATAAATTCTTTCATCTTGCTCAAAAACTAACACTTTCAGCGGGTCCCAAGGAAAACCAAACACACAACTAAGCACTATCTAACAGATTGCTCAGTTAGTGGTATCATCCACCTTCCGTGTTTCTTACAGATCCACATAGACCATTTGAAAAAGGCGATTTTGCTGAAACCTTGACCAATAGAAGAATTTGGCAATCTCGTGTGGCTAACCAGGAGACTACAGAACACTAGATGTGAGCGGCGGAAGCGGTGTATGCACAGAAGCGCATCTGCCTCACAAGGGAACTGTCTGAACGGTACGCCGGAACGGCAAGAACGAGTACTATAGGGAGAATCCCCGTCCTCCAAATAGTAACAGAACATGTTTTGTTTTTGCCGAATCCTTGAGGCAAACGAGTACGAGGGTGTAATGGTGAAGGGTCCGCAGAGCGAGCTCTTCACGGCAGCGCAAGACCCCGGTGTCGTGGACTAGGTGGCGCAGTGGTAGAGGGTGTGCCTCATGTTCGTGAAGTTGAGGGTTCGGTTCCTATGCGATGGTGCGTTTTTGCACTTTTACCATTGTATCGGATTTCCATAGAGATTTCCATATTTAAACTTGTTTTTGGACTTTGCTACGGTAAGATGTTTTTATTACTTATTATTTGTCGACATCTCGTAACTCACCAGCAATGTCCGAAATATGCCAAATGCGACTTTGTATGAAACTTTTACACCAATAAATTGTTCTCATTGTCAATATAAGAAATTATAACACAGGAACAACATGAAACAGCGGCAGAATGACAGAAAAATGCTTCAAATGCAATTTATTAGTGTCGGTGAGGTGAGTGCCACCAGTGTACTCACAGTGTGGGAGGGGACCGCATGATCTTCAACTTGACCTGCCACCTCGATCAATATTCTCGCCTCTGTTATGCTTACAAAGTCGCCAGGTTATAACAAGCTTCTGCCGCCAACACTGACTCTACAATGTCGGCTAACCCTCGGGTGGTCATTCGCCTATTGACACTGAAGTGCGGATCTTTATCTTTATCTTTATCTATATCTCCACTCATGGGTGGACGCAAAATAAAATAACAACACTAACACTAGCACTAGTAGTAACCGAACAAAAAAAACCAAAGAAGAAGAAGAAGAAAACGAAACAAAGCAACCAGCACGACGAGAAATGAACGGTGGACAAGGGGAAGCACGATAAAAAATTTTAAAGAACAATAATCAAAAGCCACAGAAATCAGGCCAGCAAACTATGAGCAACGTTGGACAAGAAGAAGGCAGTTGAAATCGAGAAAAATTGAGTCTTACCGAGGTATAACCAATTTCTTAAGGAGATTTTTAAAAGTGCTGAGTTTGAGCCCTAGACAACCTTGTGCGATTAAGAAGTTGAAGGCGGAAACCACTCTTACTGAGAAGAATTTTGACCTGACATTAGTACGAGAAGCCCGAGTCGCGAGTTTGCGCGCGCCTCCTCTAGTTCTGACTGAGCTAAGGTGAAGAACATCTTTGAAGAAACAGATGTGATCCCGTGAAGGATTTTGAAAGCTAGTAGGAGGTCGTACTTATCACGTCTGCTTTTCAGGCTGGGCAAGTCCAGCCGTTGACGCCTCTCCACCCCATTGGGGATGTCACTATACGGCAGGCCGCTACAGCGAAGAACTAGTTTTCTAGTAAAATTGTTTTGGACATTTTCTAACCGTGCAATGTCCTTTTTAAGGAAAGGATTAAATACAGCGGTGCCATTTTCTACAACAGGACGGACATATGTTTTGTACGCTTTGACGAGCACCTGAGGGTCTTTAGTCCTAAGAGCTTTGAATAAATTGTAGATGCGAGCGTGGGCCTTGGTGGCTATTGAAGTGCAGTGATTCGAGAAACTGAGTTTGTCATTGATAATGAAACCCAGGTCCCGGATTTCGTTGACCTGATTAAGGACCTCGCCATTAATCATGTACTTAGAGTCCGTTTGACCAGAGCCCAACGATAGAACCGCAGTTTTTTGTACAGCTAGAGGAAGGCCATGAGCGCGCGACCACGTCACCACCCCATCAATAGCGGATTGCAAGACCTCCTTATCGAGAACGGAGTTTACCACCCTGTATATTTTCAGATCGTCGGCATACATGATACAGGAGACGGAGGGAGGAACTGAAGCGGGGAGGTCAGAAGTGAATACAGAAAAAAGGACGGGGGAGAGAACACTGCCCTGAGGGACGCCACAAGGGACATCATAGACTGTTGATGTATCTTTGCCTATACGTACCTGAAAGTACGATCTGTAAGGAAATCCTGATTCCATTGAACAAATCGGGGGTGAATCCCGACAGAGATGAGCTTGCGTATGAGTAGGTCGTGGGGGACCTTGTCGAATGCTTTGGCAAAGTCAAAGTAAATGACATGAACCTGTTGTCTGAGGTCTAAGGCAAAGGTCCAATCGTTGACGGAAGAAAGAAGGGCAGTTTCAGTAGATTTGCCATGGCTAAAACCGTGCTGACAATGAGGAACGATGTGGTTATCATCCAAGTATTGAAGTAACTGCTTCTTGAGAATTTTTTCAAAGATCCTGGCGAAAATGGAAGTAATACTGATTGGTCGAAAGTTTTGAGGCAGATTAAAGGGAGGTTTCTTAGGGACAGGAACAATAAAAGAGTGCTTCCACCGCTTGGGAACCTCACCCCTACAGTAAGAGAGGTTAAACAGGAACTCCAAGGGATAGGCGATTTGGAAAAGAACCCTTTTAAGGAAGAATAAGGGGATCATGTCTGGAGTTTCAGTAAACGAATTGGGGCAAGCGGAAAGCAATTTGATGATATCCTCTTTGTAGAACCAAGCTCCGTTAGACATAGCTGATTGAGCAGGACCGATAGAGCACTCAGACATGTCCTGAGGACTGTGGTCGAAGTTTTTACTAAATTCATGGGCGAGTGCTTCAGCTTTATCAATATCCGTGTGCGCGAACATATGATCTCCAACAACTAGACTAGGTATTTTAGGCCTTGCTTTTAACCGAGATCTAATCAACCTATGGAATTTGGAGATGGAATTAGAAGCTAAAGTCTTACGTTCAACGTATTCAAAGTATTTGCCCAGCTTCTTATTGACAAGGTTGTTGAACCTGTAAAAAAACCTGATCTCCACTGGATGCTGTCCCTTCGAGAGACGGAATGAAGCTGGCGGAAAGGATAGCAAGTATCCTACAGGATCTCGAACTGCGACAGCTGGAAATCGACGAAATGGAGAAGTTGGAGGTAGTGGAAGGAGAGGACCAAGAGTTTCAACCAGAAGAGGATTGTGCCGGAGTCACGACACCACTAACCAGTGAAGGCACTATCACGTTTTCGGGAGGACAGATCGTTTCGGTGGAGAAAGTTTGGCTATACTAGAATTGTTATTCTATACAAGTTTGAGAACTGGGGAATGGGACTGTATCGCGGTTCCACGCTTGGGCTACAGGGAGTTCCACTGGGCAGGAACTATGAAGCCAAACACAAGTTCAGATATGGAAATCACTATGGAAATCCGATACTGTGGTAAAAGTGCAAAAACGCGACGTAGCATGGGAACTGAACCCTAGACACCACGAACATGAGGCGCACCCTCTACCACTGCGCCACCCAGTCCACTTCACCGGCACCTTGCGCTGCCGTGAAGAGCTCGCTCTGCGGACCCTTAACCATTACACCCTCGTACTCGTTTGCCTCATGGATTCGGCCAAAACAAAACATGTTCTGTTACTATTTGGAGGACGGGGATTCTCCCTATAGTACTCGTTCTTGCGTTCCGGCGTACCGTTCAGACCGTTCCCTTGTCAGAGCGAAAACGCAAATATCTCGACGAGAGTCAAGCAAAGAGTAAATTAAGGATCGGGTGGAGTAGTCTTTAGGGGTCTTTAGGGGTTAGCCAACGTCCCCAACTTTGCGAAGGGCCTAGGGGTGGAATGGCGGACTCATAGGAAAGAGGCCTAAGGTTTGATTCCGCCCGTTGCGGTTCCGTTTCGCATGCTTGTAAAAGCACAAACAATTGGATTCGCTAGCAATATCATTGGATTTTGGTCACAGTGGTGGACTGGTTCACTGGTTGAAGTCAGCTCCTCTTCTTCAGCGTTTGCCCCGTTTAGTTGCGCAGTCTTTTTCCTGGAGTGCTGGGACCACATTTATCGATGAAATGCTGCTTTTGCGGGCGGAGCTAAGCATGGTCGTGGTCCGCTTTTATCTAAAATTGGCCTACTGAGCGAAGTAACTTTGCTGAAAATTATTTGATAAGTCATACACCTGTAATCTATGGAAGAGGCGCTTCTGTCCATAACCACTACTTCGACCGTTGGATAGTCTATTTTGATAAGACAACCTCAACAACAACTATTGTTGCTGAGATTCAATGGTAGTCGCACCTGAAGGCCAAACAGCTGCCAAAAACTAAATGAAAGATGGAATGGCTATTTGAGACCGAACTTATAATGTTTTAGACACTCGATTTAGCACAGTTTTCAAATGAAGCCAGACTGAAAACCATTCAAACCAAGCATGTTCCAGACAAAACTAGACCCTGCCATAAGAGAACAGTCATTTTTATTGAAGGAAAGGTTAGTTCGACTCTCTTTAAAAAAGTATAAAGCTAGCTTTCCTAAGAAATTAACTCACAGATTTAAATTGCATAAAGCCTTTACCTTATAAGGAAAAATTAATGGTTGAAACATAATCTTAAGGTACAGGATAACAGCAATTTTTATTGTATTCTCTTCGCAAATTGTATTTCTTTGATTGTGTAAATGTGCCTCTTTGAAAACGAGAGGTGGACATACATATGCGCATTCTCAACAATTGGTTTTGTTGTGCCGTGGGTAAATGTCGAGTGTGTAATACCATGCGAACAGGATTTTTCTGTCAGTCAAATGAAAACCGCAACAAACCTGTGCATGGAGCGATGCACTGCTTTATAAACTTAAAATCGCTGCCTTTTTACTTTAAAATAGGGTTTTCCTCATGAGAACAAAAGTTTAATGAAATTATGAGCAAAGAGTTCACCTCTTGGAGCAGATGAATCAAACATTTTACACTCATGTTTGATTCAAAAAGTGTTCCATCAAGATTGGAAGGTATTAAATTTGACTTGAAAATGGTATAAACGCCATGACGATCGCCGAAGTGACGACTTGTAAGTTCCTCAAAGGAGGATTCATAGGCAATTCTGGCACTGAGCAGAGATGAATTAAGAGGTTCTTGGTGCACCTCGAACAATTGGAGTACTGAGACAACATATACAGGCGATGATATACCTGCATGCTGGGTTGTGATATGAATCGTGATATCCCCACCTCTAAGCCTGAACTAGAATCCAGTCCAAAGGAAAATGACAGCCCTTACAAGGAGAGCCTCCAAGCTTGCGGTGAGCTTTTGCGATGCAATTTTTACAGGATGTAGGGTTCCGTGTGGGGAGTCCACCACCACAGTTAGTTTTTCTTCGGAATGCTCATCTTTTCCCAAAAAGCGCTTGAAAACGTAAGCGCAATTGATGACGCCCTGCTGCTGCCCACCGAATATGGTCGACAGGCGCAGTGAATAGTGTTCTCGTTTCACAGGGACGCGGTCGTGGGTTCGATTCCTCCCTATGTTTTTTGTGTTTTTGCAGTTTGGGATCTATTGTCAGTGAGGCGCTTTATACCCATTTCCAACACATTTTTTAATAGAAACATGGCAACAAATGTCGTTTACGTTCATCGTGCTCTTTGGAAGGGAAAGGTGAGAATTTTTGATTTCCAGGTTAAGCAAGTCAAAAAGCACGTGGGCCTAGAACGGGCTTTGCACCTCGGTCATCATTGTCAAACAAGGGCAGTCGTTGAGCTGCGAAGCCATTCGAGGTGGAAACCATCGCTTACATTTTTTTGCATTCTTCCATCACTGTTGAAGAAGGCTGGTACATCATTAGCTGTTCTTACCAGTTGGTTAGCGCGATTTTAACTCAATTCTTGTAATGGTTTTCCGTTACTTGGCAGTTACCACTTGCTCTACAGAAAACGTATCATTTACGAATTGGCTCCTCTGAGCTGCCTTGTTCATACTCAGTATCTGGTCAGCCAATCTCTAGAGTGAATGAGATTAAGGACCTAGGCTTTTCTTATACGGAGAAGCTAGACTTCAGTCCTCATATAAAATCTATTTGCAGAAAAGCTAGCGTTAGAATCTTCCACATATTTAAGGCATCGAGGACTAGGGATAAAGAAGTCCTTCTTAAAGCTTATAAGGTGTACGTGAGACCGCTCGTCGAGAGTTCATGTTCCGTGTTCTCCCTGCAAAACAGAAAGATGTATTGATGATAGAGAAGATTCAGAACAATTTCACAAGGAAGATTCTATTGCGAAATGGTGGATTTCTGTATGGCAGAATCCCTAGAGCTAGCATTAGGAATGCTTATCTGGGTATTCCATCACTCAAGTCAAGGAGATACTACTTCGATATAGTTATGGTCTATAAACTAATCAACCACCTGATACCAGTTTCCTGCACAAAATTTTACACCCTACGACCCTCAGTCACTAGGGGTGGAACCGATAAGCTGTTTTTTAAATCACCTAAGACCTCACTAAAAGCCACCTTCTTTACGGTCAGAGCTGGTTTGAGGTATCTCAAATGGAGTAAGACGAGGACTGTGCCGACTTCTCTTCCTTCGTTCAAACGTATGGCAAAAGCGACTATATTCAGTGCAAAATAGGAAATCCGGTGGTGCGTTCTCCACGTTTCCAGTCATCCAACCATTTACTATCCTATTGATCCTCCATGTCTACAGACGCTCTATTATCCTATTGTTGTTCTGGTTGTGTTGATGTGGTTTGGGTTCTGTATAACGTCTGTCTTAAACAGCGTAATAAATGAAATGAAATGAAATGAAATGAAATGATAGAATTGGTTATCTACAACACCATATCAACTTGAAACAGCTTGACTGTTCGGAAATCAAAAGGTATCCATGCAGTGTACTAGCGAGGTCGAAAAAATAGTTATTCATACTTCGAATACGGGTGCTATTTGGAGTGCTGATCACGAATCTGACATCGTTTTCTTATGACAGGTTAGGGTAGGTGTGCGTAAGTGAGAGTGGTGAGATCAGAAGCACCAATCGCGCCAAAACTTTGTGCATAGGGGTTATTTGGGGCGTTGATCACGAATCCGGCATCACCTATTGACTTGTTTAGTCTAGAAGTCAAAATCTCACTTCTACTTTCAAAAAGCTCGATGAACGTAAACGACATTTGTTGCCGTGTTTTTGTTCAAAAATGTTGGAAATGGGGATAAAAATGGGCCCCTCTGACGATCAATCGGAAAATGCGAAAACACCCGCGTAGGGAGGAATCGAACTCACGACCACGTTTCTGTGAAGCCAGAACACTATCCACTGCGCCAACCGACTACACCCGGTAAGCTGGTAGCAGGGCGTGATGATCTTCGCGCTCACGTTTTCACACGCCTCTTTTCGAGCACAGAACAGCATTCCGAAAAAATTAGCTGTGGTTTTGGATTCTCCACACGACCCTACATCCTGTAAAAATCCCATCGCAAAAGCTCACCGCAAGTTTGGAGAATCTTTTGTTAGGTGCGCCGCTCTTCCGCTATTCGGCTTCAGCTCAAAAAGTGGAGAAGTGCCTATGGCAAAAATTTGGGCAATTTTATGCGAATGAAAAATTCGTGCACTATCGGTCACTCGTTTGGTTATCCAGCGTACAAAGTCCCCATAGCCAGGTCCAGCTCAGCACAGACGACATAATGAAAAACAGTAGATTTTCAGAAATAACATACTCGCTGTTACAGATCGTCGATGGGTCGGGTGTAGTAGTCATGGACTTGCTACGAGGCTGCTTGGCCGCAAATTGAATCTTCTCCCCTCTCGACTCGAGCTGAAGAAAGTGTCACATTTTTGTGGCATAAAATAGAATGTACTCATGCTAAAAACAATGAATGAGCTAAAGACATACCGTAATCAAAGAGCATCCTGGAGAACAAAATCCGTCGATCCTACTCAGGTCGATTGGCGTGATGGATCTGCTGTGTTCGGCCTCTGCACTCCTTGACAGTCGTTCCCCTATAGAGGCTAGAACAGACTGATCCAACCGTAAATCGGATATCATATGGGACGTCGACAATTCTGTGTCGTTGCTACTGTGAATGATCGTCCCGGAATTCTCAGCGACATCTTCGTTTGTGCTAGAGTTTCTGGAGACTCCATTAGGTGCCCGACGCACGTTCATCTTCTGTCGTAGTGGCTTCAGAATCGTGTGATAACAGCAGGAACAAGTCAGACCGCAGATCGAAGTCTCTTTTCTGCAAAACGCATGTTCAAAGGAGCCACGAATACTGCAGAAGCCTTTTTTGTTTTTGCTTGTTTTCGTTAAGTGTTGAAGAACGACGGTAGATCTCTTGCTGCTTTGAACAGGTTTCTGATCTCTTCATGTTGGAAGCAAACTTTGCTGCTTACAGAACCTATCATTATCTGATACAGGTTGTTCAGATCCAAGCACATACACTACTGCACTGTAGATTCTTGCATAGGAAGAAAAGTTTCGATTGAAACGGGCTAAGGGTGTAATTACGGTAACTAGGCAAGTGAGAACGGAGGGGTCTGGAGCACAAAATTTACTTAAGCTTTGTGTTCGAGTTATTTGCCGGGCTGATTCCGAATCTGTCATCTGTTTATGACCTTCATTACATGGAAATCTAAGTCTTTCCCTCTTCCATCATAAAGAAAACTTGATGAACGTAAATGCTAATTGACAGACGACACCTGCCCAAAAATGCAGTGAAAATGATAGTAGTATTTAAAATATACTGTGCTGCCACGCGCCAAGAGGATAAAACACAGAATGCGAAAAACCTGAACAGAAGGAAATCAAAACCAAGAACTCTCCCTTGCGGTGCGGGAACACTACTAATACACCCCAATTGCCCTTTTTGCTGGCTGCTGGCATCTTCGGGTTACGCAATACTCCGTTGGCAGATGCACTTGCATATTTTGATTTCCATATTTGAAATCAGCTTTCAAGGTTCTTCACGTATATAGGTACCGATTCAAATCAAATGTGAAGCTGAACGCATTTTCTAACAAGAAAAAAAAACCGCGAATAGTTATTGCATTTCTACGACTACGACATTTAGGCTACGAAATTTCCAAAGGAGGTATCGATGTAGGTTTGGCTGAACGTATCCGTTTTAAGGTACCTTGCCGGTGCAGTGCGGGCACCAGCCCGTATAGTATCAGGTCCCGTATTAGGACCATAGCACTCATTCACACATGGAGCCAGTTCGCAAGTTGAAAAGGCAGCGACTGAGTCTCAACGAAAAGCGTACGAATCGACTATTGCTGAACGTCTCGTCCAGCAAAAGTCGCTCGTAGCAAATCAGAATGTTGGAAAAGGTGCGAAACCATGGAGACCCAGCACTGGTTATAAACGCAAACTCCACCTTTAAATTAACAGAAAATGCTAATGGTCTGATCAGGACAAATCGGCAAGTAATTTAGTTGTTTGCACACCCATCTGCAGATGGCTGAGACGTACGGTAAACCAACTTCTTTCTTCAGAGCCTGGAACATCATCTCCAACACATTTGTGATGGAGTCATTTGATGTCACTTCGCTGAACACAAACGTCTCCAATGATGATGCTACGCAGGCTGTCTACGAAATTATCGCAGAACACCAGGGCCAGACTGCGTTTTTCGGCTAAATATTGTTCAAGTAACGACCTCGTAAATGAGTGTCTTCAGTGTAACATCTTCTAGTGGTCCAACGAATACTGCAAGCAAGTCAGAGGGCTGGCCATGGGTCAACGTCTGGCTTCATTGCTAGCCAAAGCCTTTATCTTCTTAATAGAGAGACACGTACTGGAGCCCAAACCATTACTGTGCTGTCGATATACAGACGTTTGTTTCATCGTATAAAAGGACGAAGGGCGGGTTACTCAATCCTTTTTGGATGCGCCACGCATCTTTCTTCAACGAGACGTAGTGGAGGCGATTTGAATAAGTATTTGGCCAAACAATGACTTGCGGTGGCCACTCGATGGAAAAGTCAGCGCTTCGTCTTCCCGACAAGTCTGGCACCAATTCACCGATTCCGGAGAGATGGAAGGCTAGGTTGGCTGGGTGGAAAACCCGAACCAATCGGATCCTGGTATCGGGTGCACGCGACAGCCAGCACCTCCGACTAACCACACGCGCTGCCCTTTTCATCGTATGTCCCACGCAAAACGAAATGGACACCTGTTTCGATCTGCTCAATCAACCGGTGGAGCACATTAAGCCCATAACAGGGAAACCGACAAGTCAGTGGCTGCCGTTCTTCAACGCAGAAGTCCGTCTCTCTCAGAGCACCAACTAGGGGCCAGATTCATGAAGCGGCGGGAGCGAGAGGATAAGCGACATCTTCAAGATATCGCTCCATTCCCATCTCGGCATCCCGGCACGTGGTTGGTTTTCATGTTCATATTCGTTTCGTGAATAGCTATTTGCAGCTCCTGACGAGGTCGCTTCCCGTAGGAAACTAGGAGCCTTCCCGGGAAATTTCATGAATGCGGCGACAGGTAGTATTGGAAATCCAGTAACAAGAACATCATCGAGCACTTCCGTTCTGCACGTCCTAGCAGCACTAAGAAGGGCCACTGTTCAGAGCAGGTCACATACAGCTGCCTAGGTGTCTTCCAACGGCGACTTAAAGCCTTCAACAATGGCTGTTGCATCCATATTGCATTATTAAATGGATATGTGCCGGAAAGCATGCCTAGAGGAGCTTGTCTACTACCAACAGCATCAACCGCTCTCCTCAAGCACATAACAATGGTCCCTTTTCGGTGCCTCTCCCAACGTATGCAGTAAGCATCCGAATACATGACCGTGCTGGCAGGGCTGCGCTAGACGACCTTGAAGGTGTCGTTGACGATCCCCATGGCAAGCTTTAGACTCGGCTTGTTAGAAACCTTGGTACTCAGCGGGATGGTGTCCGCTCCGAGATTGCACATGGTCGTGGATCACTCACATAAACACGTTTCTGTGCTCTCCTCCGCTGACGAGAAGGAAAGTACAGATTAGGCAAGAAGAGGAACTCCGGGGTCTGGCTGATCTAACATACCTCTTTTTAAAACCTCGCTGGTTTGCAGCGGGCACCAGCCCGCTTAGTGCCGAAACCGTCTCTATGACAATACATGTACAACTCCATACTGCACGGCCTGTCTGTACGGTAGAGAAGGTGACAGCAGTCTTTGGTACGGTGTTTCATTAAAATGCAAGGAGGAATACTTCGGCGAGACGGGCATATTTCTTTGGGTCAGGGTGAAAGAGCACGCTCATGGGTTGAATGAGCGCAAGTTCTCTCCTCCCTTGGAAAAACACAGACTGTGAAAACTTAATGGCAGCTGGTTGGAATAACGGTGACGATCTCGGCGCGTGAGTTCGATACCGCAGCGCGGAAGACCCTGGAGGCGCTGTGGATTGCGTAGGAAAGAGGAGCGGATGGCCGTTATCCAGGAGATGGCCCCGTTTCCCCACCTCTGTGGGCTTCACCCAGGAGGGTGCCAAGCGATTACCGCCCTCTAACGGTGAAAATACCGCCAAACCTGATGCTGCTGAATGCCATACCAGGGAGTTTGGCGGTATTTTCACCGTGAGAAGGCGGTAAACGGTTGACGAATCTGGCCCCAGAAAGTTGCTGAGGCTATAAACTGAAAGAAGAGCCTCATTCACCCACGTCTTTCTCCATTCAAGGACGGCTCATCAGACTGTTTCCGTAGAGTGAATAGGGTTGCCTATTCCCTGTTCGTCTCATGCTATCACTAATTTCTGGTCCTTCCGTAATTTGAAATGATACTTGGGAGTAATTTCTCCAACTCCTCTTGTCTTCCAGGCACTGAAGAAGGCGGTTATGCCCAAACGTCTGCCGAATAAAGAAATATACGGTGCAAAGTGGCTCTGGGGGTCACCCTTTATTGCGTGACTATCCGCCTCAGTAGGAACGCACATCAATGCCGAATCACATCGGAACTGGCCTGACTCAGTTCACTACAGGTGTAGAACACACCAGCGTTGGTTAAAAATTTAAGTTTGTACGACAGAAAACGCTGTGTAGGGGTATCCCACATGGTGACCCTCCCCCGAGCTGCTTGCAAATATACCAGTCTTGGCTCAACACGGCCACGGATCTCCCTCGACCACGGATCTCCCTCGATAGAGAGCCTTCGGGCTCTCTTGTTAAGAGGGATCTCGGGCCGCTTGTCGCAGGGCCACGTGGCGCGTCCCCGGGTGGTGGATAGGGGAATTAAACGCGAACCAAATGCGACCGTGTACTGCCCAGAGACGCAGGTGGGATGCAGGGGATGGACTCCTTGCTCCTGCTGTGTCGGGTCGATGCGTTACTTGTGCGTGGGAGCGGCATGTTCGTGCACAATGTGCGTGGATGTGTCCGTGACTGTGCGGATTGTAACTGTGTCGGCTCGGCCAAAAGCTTGCACTCGGTAGACTGGGAGTACATGTAAGGCGATTCGAGGCCGCCTTAAGTCTCGCCCCGTCCCTTCGGGCAGTCTGGCTGGCTGCCCGGATACCCCGCCCGCACGACAGAGCCTGACTAGCTACCCGTGTTGTATTCCAGTCAAACACAGCAGCACTAAAGGGCCTCATTCCCCTGACCCCGAAAGAGCCCCCATTTCTGCAGCGATGGGAAGGACGAGTACGGAGAGGCTGCTAAAATCTCAGGGCCTAAGCAGCCTGCGCAAACTGAGAAGGACTAGGACGACGATCTGTACTTACAACGCCTGCACGCTTGCGTCGGAAGCATCCGTCGAGGACCTGATGATGCAAGCCAGGAAGATCAAGTACGACGTCATCGGACTGACCGAGACGAGAAGACACCACCCCCTACACGCCGCCTACGACTCCGGAGAAGAACTGTTCCTCGGAACATGCGACAGCAGGGGAGTAGGTGGCGTTGGTGTCCTCGTCAACACGCACTTGGCCATGAACATCGATTCGTACGAGTCTCTGACAAGCCGAATCGGACGTCTGCGACTGAAGCGATGTGGCTCCGTGCCAGCCTTGACTGTGTTCGTCGCGTATGCCCCAACATCCGACTACGACGACGAAGACGTCGAGGCCTTCTACGTGGAGCTGGAGAAGTTCTATAAGGAAGATCACACCTTCTACAAGGTGATCGTCGGCGACTTCAACGCCAAGGTCGGACCACGAAGGTCGCCGGAAGAACTTCACATCGGAACCCACGGTTTGGAGTGGAACGAGCAAGGTGAAAGGCTGTCTGAGTTTATCATGTCGACGAAGACCATCCATGGAAACTCGCAGTTCCAGAAGCCTCCCTCCCTACGATGGACCTGGGAATCCCCCGGTGGCCAGTTCCACAACGAGATCGACCACATCATCTTCAATCGCAAGTATTGCCTGACCGATGTCTCCGTTGTCCCCGAGTTCTACACGGGATCGGACCACCGCCTCCTTCGCGCGAGGTTCCGCTTTTCGCGTCAAGGAGAGAAGGCCGCGAAGTTCAAGAAGAGGAATCCCAGAACGACCATCAACTGGGACCTCTACGCCTCTCTTGTCGGCCTTTGGGAAGATGCCGTCATGGACAACGTCGACGAGGAATACGATCGCTTCGTGCACCATCTCCACGATAGTGCTAAGGGAGCCGAGAGCTTGAAGACCACCAAGAGACGCCTGTCTCCGGAAACTCTCGAGCTGATACGCCAGCGTGGAGCAGCACGAGCGTCAGGCAACTACCAACTGACATCCGAGCTTGCAAAGCTATGCAGAGCGGCGATAAAGGAAGATCTGAAGGAGAGAAGGGCGGAAGTGTTGGCTGAAGCAGCAGAGGCAGGGCTGAGCATCCGCAATGCCCGCCGGAACTTCGCCAACTTCAAGACCAAGATGACCGCTCTCCGACGTCCTGACGGAACCATCACCTCTTCCACAAGGACCATGGAGAAAGTCATCCACGACTTCTACTCCGATCTCTTCGATAGCCACGTCCACCTGCCCCCATGCCATCTTCCGCAGGATGGATACGTCGTCCCCTCTGTTCTCTCTTCCGAAATCCGACACGCCATCTCGTCGGTGAAGAAACGTACAGCACCCGGTCCTGACAGGATCAGAGCTGAACACCTGAAGAACCTCCCGCCAGCGCTCATCAACACCTTGGCGCGGCTCTTCACACGCTACCTGTCCGAATGCAAGGTTCCATCTCAGTGGAAGACCAGCAAGACCGTTTTGCTGTACAAGAAGGGAGACGTGCACGACGTTGGCAACTATCGCCCGATCTGCCTGTTGTCCGTAGTCTACAAGCTGTTCACTCGAGTCGTCCTGAATAGGATTAGTAGAACGCTGGACGAAGGACAGCCATGCGAACAAGCAGGATTTCGGAGAGGATTCAGCACGATCGACCACATACACACCATTACGAAGCTCATCGAAGTGTCGCGGGAGTACAAGCTGCCGCTGTGCCTTACGTTCATCGACCTGAAGAAGGCATTCGACTCCGTCGAGACTGAAGCGGTCATGGAAGCCCTGCTCACCCAGGGCGTTCCTACTCAGTACATCAGGGTCCTTCGAGAGCTGTACAGTGGATTCACGACCAAGATCTCACCATTCTACAACGACGTCGTCATTGACGTGAAGAGAGGGGTTCGACAAGGGGATACCATATCCCCGAAGCTCTTCAGCGCCACCCTCGAAAACGTCATGCGCGAACTAGAATGGGAAGACATGGGAGTGAAGGTCGACGGCCGGCAACTACATCATCTTCGCTTCGCTGACGACATCGTGCTCATAACACCGAGCATCAGTCAGGCGGAACGAATGCTGACCGACTTCGATCGTGTATGTGGAAGCGTTGGACTGCAGCTGAATCTTACGAAGACGATGTTCATGAAGAACGGATGGGTTTCTGATGCCCCATTCTCGCTCAACGGAACGAACATCTCCGAATGCTCCAGCTATGTGTATCTGGGTCGCGAAGTCAACATGGCCAACGACCTAGCACCAGAGCTGAGCAGGAGGAAACGAGCGGCTTGGGGAGCTTTCAAGAGCGTCGAAGAAGTCGTGAAGAAAACGAAGAACGTCCGACTCCGTGCCCACCTATTCGACTCCACTGTTCTTCCTGCCCTAACATACGCCTCAGAGACCTGGGTTATACGAAAGCAGGATGAACACGCGATCAGCGTCGCGCAGCGTGGAATCGAGAGGACGATGCTCGGAGTGACACGACTCACACAAGTGAGAGAAGGCCTCCGGAGTTCCGAGCTTCGCCGACGTTCGAAGATCAGAGACGCTGTCGCATGGGCCAAGTCGTCGAAAATTAGGTGGGCCGGCCACATAATGCGATTCGCAGACACCCGCTGGACGAGAGCCGTCACAGATTGGATTCCGCGGGATGTCAAAAGAACACCAGGACGCCCACCAACGCGTTGGTCGGACTTCTTCGTGAAAGCCCTGAACGACCGATATGACGCTCTTCGTGTCTCTCGAGCGAGGAGGATCCATTGGACCACTCTGGCACGCGACAGGGACGAATGGAGACGCTGCTGGCGCCCGCTCGAGCAAGTCGATGATCAACGGGACGACAGGTGATACAGGTGATACAGGCTCAACAGCTTTACACAATATCCTACAGCACAGACAAAGTACGTGCCCAGACTCAACGACAGTTGAACATGGAACATTCAGCTCTCTTCTATTCAAGCATTAAAGACAAAAAAACGTATAGATACCCACTTCAAACGATAAGCTCTGGCTGCAGGACGTCGAACAAGAGCGGAATCTCGTCGGAGCGGTTCGTCATCTACAGCATTGCCACCTGCAACAGCACCTGTCACTGTATTGCTGTTAATGCGAGCGCTTTTCTAAACAATTCAGCCCCCGTGCGGAGCTGAACTAATCGATATCGACTGCACGCGCGCGCGAGGGAAGGAGAAGCCGAGCGCAGTTCCCGCCAAGAAAGCTACCAACGTAGTGCAACTGGATGGGGTCAGTGAGGAAATGGGAAGCGGCCGCTGACGACCACATCGCTTGGGTCTCTCCGCGATCCCTTTCCACACGTGGCGCACGTCTTCAGAGCCACGTATTTTAACCACTCGGCGGCGCCTTGTCTCTTCAGACGCGGCCGTTCTGCTTTGTATCTACTTGAGCATGTACCTCTGTCGCCGTGTCCGGTCGTTGAATCGAGGGAGGCAGCACTGAGAGACGACGTCGCCACAGCCACGCTACGATCAACCAGGCGATGCTGTCTCATTGCGCGTCCCTGAAAGAGCTTTACAGAAGTAGAAGTAACGGCGTCAGAATTTGGGGGGGGGGGGGGAGGCAATTAACGAAAGTACGTGAAGAAGGGAAGGGACCCGATGGCCGAAAACGGCGACACGACGGCTGCAAGGTGCCTTGTCGAGCCGTCTGCGCCCTCCTGCTGAGACATTGGCACACTTGGCCTTTTCGTATCCCTCGGTTGCCAGACGTGGTTCACCCATTTTCGATCACATTGACGGGTGCAAGTCTAGAAAGGGGTCCACCGTGATTTTCCCCCACAAAGTACGGAAAATCTATCAAAAAGGTGTGAAATGAAGGCATTAAGCTCGGATAAATACATACAACACCTGCAGTCGGTGGCGTGGAGCACAGTAGAGGAAGGTGCCTGCAGTCGCGTGCGCCCTATACATTGGGTCCGATCGGAAATCGTCGGATGGATCTATCCTAGTCCGGGGGGGCACATAACTAAAAGGTATTATATGTTACAAATCCACTTGAGACTTACCGACCGGCTCCTACAGAACAACATGAGACCTAAGCAATAGACATTGGATCCGACACCGATTTTCCGGATAATCGGATGATTCGGATAGGCCATTTTTTCAAACCCCGGATCTTCGGATGATTCAGATGAGGGCAATTTCAAAAACCCCGGATCTTCGGATGATTCAGATGAGGGCAATTTTAGAAACCCCGGATCTTCGGATGATTCAGATACCGCCATTTTCGGCCGAGCCGGATTTCGGATATCTGATTCGGATACAACCGGATAAGTGATATAATAGGGGCATGCAACCTCTTAAAAATGGAACACATCAGTAACTCCGCATTTATTTCCTTGACCAATTTAAGTCACGAGCGCGAAAAGCAGCTTGGAGCGCCTCACCTTGAATTAAGTGGTTATATGCCCAGGTAGCAAGGCACATGAACGCCCAGTTACATTATATCTGGCCTAGCTTAGTTCACCAATGGAGTGGAACACACCAGCACTACGTAAAAGATGTCGTATTTGGCTGCCTTACGAGGGAAGCTCTCCGCAGAGCTATTTTGCGCTTCCAGAACAAACAAAAAACAGCTTTAAGACCCACAAGAGCCAATACCGACTCAATAGTGAGTTGGTAATGCACAGCGAAGTCTTGTAAAGGACAATAATGAAACGATTCCGAAACGCCCCGCAAGAAATTTCTCGTGCTCTGAAAAGGGAAGGGTCTGAAGCGTATGTCTGAACGGAGAGAGTGAGCTATCCCACCATATATAGGAATAATCGCCACTCATCAATTAGTATAAAAATGTGTTTCTTTTTTACCAAATCGATAAGCCCGAGGAGTAGAGGATCCTTCAAGTTACAGTGGATTCGGCGCCTCACGAGTTCGGGAGTCTTGTACGCCTGCAATGCCGCCGGCGGGAAGCGGCTCGTCGATAGCGACGTTGCTCCATGAGAGGGAGGTAGAGGGTTCGACTTTTCTGCGCTGCTGCCTCTTTGCATTTCAACTTATTGTTTGATTTGAGCGATTCTGACATCTGCACCATTTTAGATGTTTGCTGCGCAGTGTTTTCAGATGTATGCCATGCCGTGAGAGCAACTTTGCTGCCACTTGCTTATTACTGACCGGTTTTTTAACCAAAACTTAATTGGAAAGCTGTTCAACATGACGATGTATGAACGTTTAACATCAGTGATACACAGACACAAAGTAGCCTTTGAATGGAACATAAGCACTGTCACAATACGAGCAGCGCATAAAGGCTACTGGCTCCTTACAGTTTGCTTCCATATATGGACAAATGAGATCGGCTCCATAGGCGAATTCCAATTGAAGACGTTCCCTTTCCTCTGAAACAAGAGTTCCAGCCGAAAACGTTATCATATGCCCACTGCTTGCCAGCCTTTCCACGTCTATCAGTTCATTTTGCGGATCCCAACCTTCTTCTGGTTTTTCACCACTTCCAGCCGTTCGTCTTCGTTAACTTCAAGTTGACGTGCTTCGAAGTCCTTGAGTATGCTAGCCGTTCGGTCAGGTTGGTGTCATTCCCATGAAGGCTGCTTATCTATCGGCGACTTTGTTGGTGTTAGGTTTTAGAGAACCTCCGATTGACCTCTGATTTCCAGATGACAGGCAAAGATGAGAGAAAGAGTGTATTGATGCCGTTTAGGTCAAATTCCGGGATCCACAGACCTTCTCGTTTTAACCACATGTGACGTCACATCATGGTCTCCTTTGAAAATCCGAGCAGGATGTTTTACCCGAGGTCATTGGCCGATGTATGGAAACAGACTGAGAGGAGCCTGCAGCATTTATATCCTGCCCATTGTGTCCAGTGCTGCTTTATGTACGTTGTACCTGTGTATCACTGGTGTTGAATATTTATGATCAACCTGTTGAATACACCAGCATGCAACTGGAAAGTGCGCAGAAAACATCTGAAAATGGTATAAACGTTAGAATCCCTCAAATCTCAACCAAGCATTTAAAAAGCAGGAATGCAGCAGAGCATGAGCATCGAACCCCCGACCTTCCTCCCATGAAACATCGTCACTACCCATTGCGCTCCGAGCTGCTTGCCGGCAGAGGAATCGTGGTCGTACAAGAACCCAAATTCGTGATGCGCCGTTCAATTGTGACTTCAAGAACCCCCACTCCTTCGGTTTAACGACTTGGCAAAAATGAAACACATTTTATGCTAATTGTGGGGTGGCGATTATTCCTATTTAATAGGACGACTCCCTCTCCCCGTTCAGATATACGCTATCAGACCCTTCCCTGGTGAGAGAATTCCCGCCAAATGATTGCAAATCTGCCCGAAAAAGTCAGGTTATCAATGGCGCAGAGTTTGCCAGCAAGGCGCGCTAACCTCCTATTATCCGATTTTTATCCGATTTTATCCGAATCATTGCGTTTTTCAAAACCTCGGATCTTCGGATGATTCAGATGAGGGTAATTTTGAAAACCCCGGATCTTCGGATGATTCAGATGAGGGCAATTTTAGAAACCCCGGATCTTCGGATGATTCAGATAAGGGCAATTCTCGACCGAGCCGGATTTCGGATAATCCGAAACCGGATAAATCCGGCCGGATATCCGAAAATGCATGATTCGGATCCCATGTCTACTAAGCAAGAAAAGTCATGAAGAAAAAAACGAAAAAACTACATTCATTGCGGTTGTAAGCAGGCAAAGTCGTGTGCCCTCCTCACCATGTTAGATCCTGGTTATAACATGTCAGGCGTCGGTCAGCACGCGGCATGCGGCTTCATGCGCCCTCCCCACCATGTTAGATCCTGATTATACCATGTCAGCCGGCGGCCAGCACGCGGCGTGCCTCCATTCCGTCGCTCTTTGTCCGCCGAGACGGTTGTAAACCGCGGCGATTTTTTTTCGTTTGTTTGCTCGTTTTCGGTTTCTTTTAGGTTACAGCTCGTTCTCTAGGAGCCGCTCGGTAGGTTCCAATTCATTTTGTTGCATACTTTTCAGTTATGTGCCCCCCCCGGACTAGGATAGATCCCGTCGGATAATCGGATGAGTCGGAGGTACTGAGCAGGCTGGTGCCCGCTCCAAGATTGTCCATGGTCGTGGGACACTTGCACGAACACGGCTTCTGTCTTTAGAATTAGGCAAGTGAAGGAATTCCGGGGTCTGGCTGGCCCAAGTTACTCGTTGTAAGATGCCTTGCCGGAGCACCAGCGGGAACCAGCCTGCATAGTACCGATTATACGTTGGATCCGATCGAAAATCTTCGAATAATTGGATGATTCGGATAACGGCGTTTTTGCGGACTCCGGATTTTTGGATAATTCGGATAAAAACAACATTTTCGCAGACCCCGGTTTCTAGGATGATTCGGATCCGGTTATCCGAAAATGATTCAGTCGGATCCAATGTATACTACCGACTCGGATAGCAGCGACTTTGCGGGCCTAGGGTCTTTGGATGATTCGATCGGATATTCGAAAATGATTCATTCGGATCCAACGTACAGGCTCTCCCCTAATCTAGGATGCAGTTAGAGAAGCACATAGCGCTCGCAATGAGTGATTTCCAAGTAAAAAAGACAACCTGAAATTTATGTCCAAAATTTCCATAGTAATCGTCCTTGAAACACCCAAACGACGGCTCTTTCTGTACAAGCTGGACAGCAATACATTTGAGCATTACTATCCAGCTTCTGGCAGGAAGAGCCGTCGTTTTTCGCCGACAGCTGCGAAGGAAGTTGTCAGAACAGCCGGTTCGTTCCCAGGTTTGGGTGCAGAGATGTCCATAGGATGTAATTAGCGAAGGCGCAGCTCGTTTACGATCACCCTCTGGTACTTCGGACAAATAAGTACTCAAAATTTAGATGGAACAAAATTAATTCAGACCGTTAGATAGTCTTTCTCAGTCTGATCTGATTTATGGGACAGTTTCCAGGAAAAGTTGAAAATGAATGCAGTTATGGAAAAAGAACAAAAAGAACGCGGATATCGCGCCTACCGCGCCCTTTTCCAATCCTTATGGTGGGTATTGTGTAGTGCACCCTATTCGACCTTTGTTGGGATTTTCCACCCAGGCCAATCAAGCTTTCCTTCCCTCCGGGGTTGTTGTATTGGTGCCAGTCTTGTCTGGGAAGGATAAAGCTCTAAGCTGTTTATCGGCTGGCCCCCGGAATGCAGTGCAGACCATGTACGTATTCAGATCGTCTCCACGACATTCTGTAGATGTAGAATGGGTTTAAATCCCAAAAAGGATTGAGTAACGCCGTCCTTCGTCCCTTTGTATTTCACGAATCGCGCCGCAGATTGAAAAAGCGTGGCGCGACGCGATCACCAGCGGCTGAGCGGTTTTCAGAGAGGGGCGCAACAACCGCTTCGAAAAAAACCCCGCAACGCGTATTGTCCCCAAGAGATCATTTCACAAATCTCCGCACGAAGTTCCAAGGACATGTTGGGTGGAAAGCCTCAATTCGGCGCAAGGCCGGGAGCAGGATTTTACGGCAGGCCGCCATGTCCGATGAACCTGGCAGCTTTTGACCCGCAAAGGATTACTGTACACAATGCTGCGCACTGTTGTGCTCTAGAGGGACCGTTTCATAAGGTGCAGTGGCATCATCGTCGTCCGCTCTTTCGTCAGCGGCAAACTCAGAGTTCCGATGACCTAAGGCAGCACGAGCACAGAACTTGCCCTAAAACACCGGACAACGTTATGGAACGACTTCAGCTCGATCGCTAGTGTACTTAGTGTACCGCACTTAATCTTGTTCAAAATAGGTCTGCTAGGGGTAACCTGCCATGGGAAGAACGGCATCATAGGCGTTTTTTGTTTGCAGAAATGCGGGCGCCGCTTAGCGGAATGACTCATCTTTTTCCGTCCGCTGTCCACCGCTCGCCGCAAAAGTGTGCGGAGGCCTTAACTTCAATAATTTACGATAAATTCAGGGACCGGATCATAAACGACTCACCGGCCGGTAAGTGTAAAATCTACCGACACTTCCCACTTACCCGCGATTCATGAACGCGCGGCGTGGAAAATCAGCGGTAGGTTTCGAGGTAAATTCTATCTCGCTAGCGCGTCCGGGAACATTTACCGCCAAAGCAAGGGTTTTGCTATCCTGATAATTTCTCACCCAACGCAACGACCCTGGTCCCTTGGCAACCTACCTGCCAAATCAATACTTGAAGGGGGCGCTTCCCTTGCTTTCGCGGGCATGAATCAGAAACAGAGGTAAGTTCCCGGTAAGTGGCCGGTAAGTGGTCGTCGAGGTGAATCGGGTAGGATTTACGGCTGTTCATGAATCAGGCCCAGTTCGTATGTGCGTGCTAGGATTAGTTCAGAAGGTTTTACTAGGTTCGTTAGACCATAGGAAAGAGATGAGATGCAATCAGCGTAACGTGGAGTCGAATGGCGACGGTTGAGTTGACAAGATTCGGACATGAGGAGGATGGCCTCCGGTGTTCCGAGCTTTATCGTAGTCCGAGGAGGAGAGACGCTGTCGCTTGGACGAAGTCGTCGAAGGTTAGGTGGACCGGTCGCGTAATACGCTTTGCTAACAACCGCCGGACGAAAACCGTAACCGTCCGAATTGTCTGGATGTCAGATGAAGGAAAGGACGGCCAGAAGCGCGTTAGCCGTCCTTTTCGTGAACACCTGGAGGTAATTATGATGCTTTTCGTGTCCCTCTAGCGACGTGGATCCACTGGACCGAGTGGTGTCTGGCATGCAATAGAGGCAAGGTGCTCGCTCAAGCACCTCGACGATCATCGGGACGATAGGTGATACAGCTGAATGAGCACAAACGCAGATAAATCGATGTGGCACAGATAGGCATAGTGTCGCGAATGCGATAATTCGTTTCCTTTTCTCAATTCGAACTCCCGCGGGCTGCTGTGTCCACTCGGGACCCTGATGAGGCGCTCCCGAGGCCCGACCTGCCCGGGCGCGTTATTGGCCGGTGAGACCACGGTGCGCTGCCTCTGCCCGATTCATTCTATACTTCCGTCGACATGTCGACCGGCTGCGCGGGCGCGGCTCTGGAGCGCCGACGTTTGAGCCCGCTTCTACCACCATCCCGGAGACTACTCTAGCGGAGCCTTGCCGCTCCTCCTCACTCAGTACAGCTGGCAGCACCCCTGGGAGGATGGCGAGCCCGGATGGGACTCGCCAAGCCTCGGATAGCCAATACAGCCAACACAGTCGCAGCGGTCCCGTCCCATCTATATTCTTCCACTCTATCCAGTATTCTTCTACTATATTCTTTCATGGTTCTGCGATGCTTATGTGTGGAAAAAACCGTGAATGTCTATATTGTGCTGCACACGACGAGGAAAGTGGTGAGTCTCCAAGTAGTACATGTCGACATTGTGTATTGTTGCCGTTAGTATGTCATATTGGGTATTATTGGGTCGTTATGGGGTATTGTGTAGTTGTCCGGTAATATTTGGGGGTTGCAACCAGGCTGCGCAAATTGAGAAGGACTAGGATGACGATCTGTACTTACAACGCCCGCACGCTTGCATCGGAAGCATCCGTCGAGGACCTGATGATGCAAGCCAGGAAGATCAAGTACGACGTCATCGGACTGACCGAGACGAGAAGACACCACCCCCTACACGCCGCCTACGACTCCGGAGAAGAACTGTTCCTCGGAACATGCGACAGCAGGGGAGTAGGCGGCGTTGGTGTCCTCGTCAACACGCACTTGGCCATGAACATCGATTCGTACGAGTCTCTGACAAGCCGAATCGGACGTCTGCGACTGAAGCGATGTGGCTCCGTGCCAGCCTTGACTGTGTTCGTCGCGTATGCCCCAACATCCGACTACGACGACGAAGACGTCGAGGCCTTCTACGTGGAGCTGGAGAAGTTCTATAAGGAAGATCACACCTTCTACAAGGTGATCGTCGGCGACTTCAACGCCAAGATCGGGCCACGAAGGTCGCCGGAAGAACTTCACATCGGAACCCACGGTTTTTAGTGGAACGAGCAAGGTGAAAGGCTGTCTGAGTTTATCATGTCGACCAAGACCATCCATGGAAACTCGCAGTTCCAGAAGCCTCCCTCCCTACGATGGACCTGGGAATCCCCCGGTGGCCAGTTCCACAACGAGATCGACCACATCATCTTCAATCGCAAGTATTGCCTGACCGATGTCTCCGTTGTCCCCAAGTTCTACACGGGATCGGACCACCGCCTACTTCGCGCGAGGTTTCGCTTTTCGCGTCAAGGAGAGAAGGCCGCGAAGTTCAAGGAGAGGAGTCCCAAAACGACCATCAACTGGGACCTCTACACCTCTCTTGTCGGCCTTTGGGAAGATGCCGTCATGGACAACGTCGACGAGGAATACGATCGTTTCGTGCACCATCTCCACGATAGTGCTAAGGGAGCCGAGAGCTTGAAGACCACCAGGAGACGCCTGTCTCCGGAAACTCTCGAGCTGATACGCCAGCGTGGAGCAGCACGAGCGTCAGGCAACTACCAACTAACGTCCGAGCTTGCAAAGCTATGCAGAGCGGCGATAAAGGAAGATCTCAAGGAAAGAAGGGCGGAAGTGTTGGCTGAAGCAGCAGAGGCAGGGCTGAGCATCTGCAATGCCCGCCGGAACTTCACCAACTTCAAGACCAAGATGACCGCTCTCCGACGTCCTGACGGAACCATCACCTCTTCCAGAAGGACCATGGAGAAAGTCATCCACGACTTCTACTCCGATCTCTTCGATAGCCACGTCCACCTGCCCCCATGCCATCTTCCGCAGGATGGATACGTCGTCCCCTCTGTTCTCCCCTCCGAGATCCGACACGTCATCTCGTCGGTGAAGAAACGTACAGCACCCGGTCCTGACAGGATCAGAGCTGAACACCTGAAGAACCTCCCGCCAGCGCTCATCAACACCTTGGCGCGGCTCTTCACACGCTACCTGTCCGAATGCAAGGTTCCATCTCAGTGGAAGACCAGCAAGACCGTTTTGCTGTACAAGAAGGGAGACGTGCACGACGTTGGCAACTATCGCCCGATCTGCCTGTTGTCCGTAGTCTACAAGCTGTTCACTCGAGTCATCCTGAATAGGATTAGTAGAACGCTGGACGAAGGACAGCCATGCGAACAAGCAGGATTTCGGAGAGGATTCAGCACGATCGACCACATACACACCATTACGAAGCTCATCGAAGTGTCGCGAGAGTACAAGCTGCCGCTGTGCCTTACGTTCATCGACCTGAAGAAGGCATTCGACTCCGTCGAGACTGAAGCGGTCATGGAAGTCCTGCTCACCCAGGGCGTTCCTACTCAGTACATCAGAGTCCTTCGAGAGCTGTACAGTGGATTCACGACCAATATCTCACCATTCTACAACGACGTCGTCATTGACGTAAAGAGAGGGGTTCGACAAGGGGATACCATATCCCCGAAGCTCTTCAGCGCCACCCTCGAAAACGTCATGCGCAACTAGAATGGGAGGACATGGGAGTGAAGGTCGACGGCCGGCAACTACATCATCTTCGCTTCGCTGACGACATCGTGCTCATAACACCGAGCATCAGTCAAGCGGAACGAATGCTGGCCGACTTCGATCGTGTATGTGGAAGCGTTGGACTGCAGCTGAATCTTACGAAGACGATGTTCATGAAGAACGGATGGGTTTCTGATGCCCCATTCTCGCTCAACGGAACGAACATCTCCGAATGCTCCAGCTATGTGTATCTGGGTCGCGAAGTCAACATGGCCAACGACCTAGCACCAGAGCTGAGCAGGAGGAAGCGAGCGGCTTGGGGAGCTTTCAAGAGCGTCGAAGAAGTCGTGAAGAAAACGAAGAACGTCCGACTCCGTGCCCACCTATTCGACTCCACTGTTCTTCCTGCCCTAACATACGCCTCAGAGACCTGGGTTATACGAAAGCAGGATGAACACGCGATCAGCGTCGCGCAGCGTGGAATCAAGAGGACGATGCTCGGAGTGACACGACTCACGCAAGTGAGAGAAGGCCTCCGGAGTTCCGAGCTTCGCCGACGTTAGAAGATCAGAGACGCTGTCGCATGGGCCAAGTCGTCGAAAATTAGGTGGGCCGGCCACGTAATGCGATTCGCAGACACCCGCTGGACGAGAGTCGTCACAGATTGGATTCCGCGGGATGTCAAAAAAACACCAGGACGCCCACCAACGCGTTGGTCGGACTTCTTCGTGAAAGCCCTGAACGACCGATATGACGCTCTTCGTGTCCCTCGAGCGAGGAGGATCCATTGGGCCACTCTGGCACGCGACAGGGACGAATGGAGACGCTGCTGGCGCCCGCTCGAGCAAGTCGATGATCAACGGGACGACAGGTGATACAGGTGATTTGGGGGTTGTGCCAATTCACTACAGTCGGGGTGCACTACAGCCCACTACAGCCCGTAGGCACCCACGGCTTATGTGTGGTGCTGGCGTGCATCAATGCAGACGCTGTCCAGCTCACGGGGCTAAGGTTACCACACGGGGTCCCCTCTGCCAGGGAGGGGACGTGGCTTGTTCACATCAGGGAGTCCCCTACCATCCTCCTGGGTATTGGGTTCCTGGTTACCTCGAAGCGCTACGGGGTGAAAGGGGGACCTTGCTCAACAAGGGCATAGTTCCCATCGTGAGTGCGGCCACCGATTCGCAACACAAAGATCATGTGATGGAGAAGCAGCAGGCCCGCAAGCGTGTGAGACCTCACTGCTACCTCTTCTATACTTGTAGGTCATTAGGATACTAATTTGTTCAACTAAACGATAGCATTTCTCCATCCTACCCCTCACTAAGGAGTCGTTTAGTGTGCGCGCGACGCGCGACGCGATGCTATGCGTAGTGGCCGAATTGATCAATCGCGTCGTTCGATCAATTTGGCCACTACACGTGCATCGCGTCGCGCGTCGCGCGCACACTAAACGACCCCTAAGTGGCGTTCCCCAGGGAACCTGTTTGGGACCACTTTTCTTCGTAATTTTCATTAATGATTTGTCGAACGCTCTTCCACCCGACTGCGTATGCAGCATATATGCCGACAACACCAAAATATTTAGAGTTGAATTGCCAAAAGCTTCAAGATGCAATAAATTCTGTGGAACAGTGGTCAGCAATGTGGGACTTGGACATATCCGTGCAAAAAACTGCTGGCATAAAACTAGGACGAGGTCATCCGAATTTCTCTTTCTCTCTACAGCCTATGTTATACTTCGGCGACGCGTCGCCGACGCTGCGACCCGTCACCGACAGCCCGTCACCGACGTCGCCGACGCTGACGTCACCACCGACGTCGCCACAGACGCGTGGTCGACGTCGGCGACGTCGTCAACAGATTCTGTGGCGGCGTCGGGGACGATGTTGACAGGATGTTGACATCGAAGCGCATTTTTAGCATCGGAGAGGGTTTTCAATGTCATCATTTGGTAACCAGTCTGCCCATAGAAAGGCTATGTGATCATATCTGATTGTAAAATGCAAGATAAGAGATGAGTGCATGGCGCAGTCTATCCCGATCATACGTCAAAAAAGCGTCGGTTTAGCAAAGACCTTTTTCGTAAATCGTATTTAAATTAAATTTACGCGGAATTCTCGATGTTCAAAGGAAAATTTATCTCTTAATTAATAAGAATTCTATCTCGAAAAAACTCTTCGCAGAGGTTTGCATTACTATTTGAGGAAGCGAAGAAACACTACTTATTTTCTACACAGTTCTATTTAGTATTACCTGCTCTACAAGGAAGCAAATAGGCCTAGAAAATGCGAACAGAACGGCTGAGAAGGACACAAAAAGGAAGAAAAGTGACAAATTGAAGGGGAGCTTTACGGTCCCACTCCCTCCCAAACACGCAGTGTTCTAATCAATTGAGCTTTTTGTGCTCGCAAGACGATGTCTTTTGCACCCCTCGAGTTCGTAATTCGAAGTACGGTGGTGATGATGGCAGTTCCGGGAACGAAGAACCAATCCACAGTCATAACACTCCATCGGAGCGCATTTTCTGCCACCCTTGGATGACGTCGGCGACGCTGACGTCGTCGGCCCGTCTGTGGCGACGTCGGCGGCGGAAGTATAACACCTCCTGCGGAGCTCTCGGCGACGTCGCGAAGTATAACATAGGCCTACGAGGAACTACGTTGAATTGCGTTGGCCAGATAGGCGATTTGGGAGTAGTGTATGATACTCATCTCAATTTCGACAGCTGCATCCACGATAAAGTAAGGGATGCCCTCAAGGGTTCAAACTTTGTTCTTGGAGCTTTCAAAATGCGAGATCCTGTTGCGCTCTTCCGACTATTTGTTCTCTACGTGAGGCCATCACTTGATACGCCCATATGGTCCCCACAAAACATATCTCTTATAGAAGAAGTTGAGAAAGTCCGAAAGAGCTTCACATATCGCTGTTTTTGTCGCTGCGGTTTGCCAAGTCTTTCTTACGAAGAACATCTTTCCAGACTTAACTCAGACGCAATATATCCGACTTCACTTTAATGTACAAGTTGACCGCAGTTGAGATTTGCCTTAATATCTATGACCATTTCGAACACGCAGCCAGTGTTTGCAGACTAAGGGGTCACCTATTTCGTATTCGACCGGATAGGCCTAATACGGCTAGCTATGAGCGCTTCTTCCTTGTACGTCAAGTTGCTGAGAGGAATAGTTTGTGCCTTGACTTATTCATCCACCGAAAATCCAACGCATTTCAAATTCGCCTAGCTCAACAACTCAGAGCGCCGACCTGATTGTTAGCGGTCCACTATCTATGCATGGCAGCTCTATTGTACGCATACGTTATATGTACGTGAACATTGTACGCATGCAGCGCACCACTGGCAGCGGCGGCGGAACGTCCTTGTGCGCTGTCTGCAAACAGGCGACCAGGGTTCGAACCCTGCATAGTGTAGCGACCTGCGAATCTTTGTTGCACTTAAAATAGCTCTTGTTCTTGCCGTTGGCGATGCTTGCTGTAGGCCTTGGGGTGCGAGTCCGCGCTGGTTCCTGGCTGGTTGTCCACTCCTTGTGGTTGCATCCGTGGCCGTCGGTGGGTAGTCCTCGGTGAGG
The DNA here is from genome assembly GCA_947396885.1 of Heligmosomoides polygyrus polygyrus. NCBI lineage: Eukaryota > Metazoa > Nematoda > Chromadorea > Rhabditida > Heligmosomidae > Heligmosomoides > Heligmosomoides polygyrus. The sequence goes on from OX377202.1 coordinate 23,989,780, forward strand.
CGAATCCAGAACGGGTAGGGCTAGCGAGCGATGATGTTAGCAAGCCCTTTCCAGCCCCAGATATAGACGTGCAGACAGTTCTAGAAAGATCAGTCGTCGCGTAGTTCAAGAGAATTGGTCTACATGACTGCGTTGCCGTGCACGTTATGTTGAACAATACTTGGGATTTCAGGAAGGTCCTGTTTTTTGACCGAGGCCTCCCGATGCGTAGTCGATGAATTTGCCTACAGACGTCGTTCAGCTGCAGGAATTAGGCAATTTGTTCCGATCACAAAAGTCCGCTGCTTTTATTGAAGTCACCTTCCCGATTGCTTTTCTGGCTAGCCTTATGCGTTGCTTGTGCTGCATGAGTGGAAACGGCTATGTAATCAAGTCTTGTTCGCTGCATTACACTATTTGTAGGTATTTAGCAGAATGCTAATACATCTTCACGACCTCCCAAGGCAGCCTTTGGGGTGCGTACCAGTTTAAGGAGGCCTTTGAGATACAGGGCCCGCACCAAAGGTTAATTGTGTATTATGCCTACTAGTAGTAGTATCGTGAGGTATCTTCTAATGTACATACCCATGGTCAGCGCACCTCCGTCATGACATCACCAGGTGCTCCACTCAAGCTCACACGTATTTTTGTCACAACTCACTCTTGTATGCAATCTCACAGCGGCCAGGCGTATTTCTCTCCGCTTTCTGTCCCTTTTAACCTCATTTTTCTCAGCTTCTCTATGCTTTTTGCAATGTGCCAACCATTGTCTGAAATCCTTCCTGTTTACCTATGAGTGCCATTATTTATGTTGGTCAAATAAATAAAAATAAAATTTGGTCGTCAACATTCATTGGTAGCAAAATATTATTCAGAAGTATGTACACGTGACGCTATGATTCTGCGTTCTGCATCAGCGAACCACAGCTTGTGGTGATTATCAATTTAAGCAAGTAATAGAATGAAAGGCCAGTGAACGTCTAGAACGCTGGCGCAAGCTCGCGCAGTCCCTCGCTCGTGCAGTCATCGCTCCTTGAACACGAAATCTGTGGCGAAGATTATTCGGTCCGACAGCAGCTTGATCATTGATCCGTTGGTGTGAGCACCGTCGGGTATGGGCAGAGGAAGGCTGACATGCGAACGCATCACTTCCGCCAGTATGGAGAAGATCTGCAAATGCGATACGTATCGATCAACTTGTGGTCACCTTCGCTGAAGATGATACCTCGTCGTTGAAGCCGCGGAGTCGATCATTTGGATTCACGATTTCCGACTTCAGACGGAACAGTATCCTCAGCCGACTGCTGAAACGATGGTGATCCCTGAACGCGAGTTTTTGCGATGAGAAAAAGCAAAACGATTCGCAATTTCTTGCCAGTTACTCTCCAGCCCAAACGACAGGTTTCCTAATCTAACTCAGGGGCAGGTGAACAGCTCAGGCAGTCCTAACAAGGAAGGGTTTCCAACTCAAGGTGAGCTTTTGCAATGCTATTTTGACAAGATGTAGGGCTCTGTGAGCGGAGTTTAGAAACACGGTTAGCTTTGCTGAACGCCTTTTTAAAGATCTGAAAAGGAGGTCTGAAAGCGTGCGTGTAACTATCATCAACACCTACGACACCCATGAGATGTGCCTCGGCGGCGCAGTTGGAGGCCGCCTCATCGAAGCACGCCAGCGGGGTTTTAAGTTCGAGTCCGCATACTTTTGCACGTCTTAGTTTGTTGCTATTACGCTTCCTTATGATCACAGGAGTCAATTTTAGACCATCAATGTTTACAACAAACCAAGGCTGTCTATTTGCGCATCATGTGTGCTAGTTTTCCAACAATGCCTATCTGCACCATATCATTTCTCGGGAAATAAAGAGTCCTGTCTTGTCTTCCCTTTTAGTCAAAAGCTATGGTACAAATCTATGAAACAAGTAAAACACGAGCGCTTGTCACACCAACAGCATCTCATAAAAGCCAGTGAGGGACAATCTTCTTCCTGACAAGGAATGACCACTTCTTCTTCTTCGCAATCCGTGGGTGTAGAGAAAGGTCCTGGGTGAACATCGACGTACCCAGCTGCCAGCTACGCATATGACAGACATAGAAAGACTTTCATTATACTACCGCTAACTTGAACCGCCTCTTCTTCCTGACAGTCGATATTTCAGTATATGGCGTCCAGGAGGAGTCCTTTTATGGCGTCCAGAACCGCAATTCATATATCCTTGTCGGATATATGAAATCCAGTGTGAAGGTGGAAGGTAGTCGTACAACAACACGTTCAGGTGAGAACAATATTTTTAGTACAGTTATGCACCGATATGGCCCTTGTTCATAGTATTCAACCGTGAGGTAGGCGTATTTGTGTGCAGTTACGGTATTATTGGTGACATGGTATGATATTGTGGTGATGGAGATAGGCATTGTTGGAAAACTAGCACACATGAAGGTATTACGCCTTCTCATGCTCAGAGGAGCCAATTTTAGACCACCAATGCTTACAACAAACCAAGGCTGTCTATTTGTACCTTCATGTGTGCTAGTTTTCCAACAATGCCTATCTCCATCACCACAATATCATACCATGTCACCAATAATACCGTAACGGGTGATAGTCGTTAGTCCCGACTCGGATGCGCACTTACGACGCCGACAGTGCCTGTGGTGCCAATTAGCGTCGACTCGCACCGTGCCAGCCGCCGCTTCGCGACGATCTCCACGGCAGCCCTAGCCGCCGTGCGATGGTGACCTAGCCGAGCACGGGAGCCTGTAGATCGACCGCGACCCCACCGAGGCCGAACTTCACAGATCGACCAGATTTACAATTACAGTAGATAAGTTATTTAGAGGGTTTACAAAGGCAGCGTAAAGAGTCGTACTGGTGCGAGACCTGCACGCTTTCATATCAGAATTTCGAGCTCTATCTAATGGGCTGCAGAAGAACGCTTAAAAATTCCTCTCTAGAGATATTTTGACGCAGGCTTCGAGCCAAAGGCTTCACGAACACTTGGTGACGAATTTTATATACCTCATTTCCAAAATTTCAAGCTCTATCTATTGGGCTGTACAAGAATGCTTAAAAATGCCCTGTGGAGACATTTTGACGCAGGCCTCCGGATAAAGACTGCGCGAACTATCCATTTAGTAGAGAGCCTTCCTAGAAGAATCATGTTCTAGTTTTTTCATTTTTTCATTTCATTTTTTCATCATCATAATATTTCTCAGATTTTTCTAAGACCCTCGATATCTTTATGAACCTTTGTGATACCCAGCATGATATTTCTCGAGACTAAGACTGAATAGGTAAGAGTAAAAATTCATGGTAACTGAATTTTATCACACAACATATTGTTGTCATATTGTTCTTCCAGTGTCATGCCAGTAGAATAAAGTTGCATCCTTCATGAATGAAGAAAAACTTCTGATGAGGAGCACCGTTATTTTAAGCATCAGTAAACATTTCACCATCAAGTCTATGTCCTGGAGAAATTTCGTTTTGTATTGTTCGTGTATCCGGAGGCCTGCAAAATATCTCCACAAGGAAATTTTTAAGCATTCTTGTACAGCCCAACAGATAGAGCATAAAATTTTGATAATAAAGTATACAAAATTCGTGCTCAATTGTTCGCGAAGCCTTTAGCTGAAAGCCTGCGTCAAAATATCTCTACATGGGAACTTTTAAGCGTTCTTGTGCTGTCCTATAGAAGGAGCTTAAAATTTTGATAATAAAGTATACAAAAAGTATACAAAATTCGTGCCTAATTATTCGTGAAGCCTTTAGCTAAAAGCCTGCGTCAAAATATTTCTACAGAGGAAGTTTTAAGCGTTCTTGTACTGTCCATCGGATAGTGCTCGAAATTCTGACATGAAAGTGTGTAGGTCTCGCACCAGTACGACTCTTTACGCTGCCTTTGTAAACCCTCTAAATAAGTTCTACTGTAATTGTAAATCTGCTCGATCTCTGAAGTTCGGCCTCAGTGAGGTCGCGGTCGATCTGCAGGCTCCCTTGCTCGGCTAGGTCACCATCGCGCGGCGGCGAGGGCTGCCTTGGAGATCGTCGCGAAGCGACGGGTGGCACGGTGCGAGTCGACGTTAATTGGCACCACAGGCACTGTCGGCATCGTCAGTGCACATCCGAGTCGGGACTAACGACTGCCTCCCTAATAACAGCGAACTAAGATGTGCAAAACTTCGGTAGTACGCGGATTCGAACTTAAAACCACTCCGGTGTGATCTTATGAGGCGTCCCACCTACCAACTGCGCCGTCGAGACATACCTCTCCGGGTGTCGTAGGAGTTGATGATAGTTGCGCGCACGCTTTCAGACCTCCTTTTCAAGTCCTCAAAAAAGCGTTCAGCAAAAACTTACTGTGGTTCTGGACACCGCCCACGTGCCGTACATCCTGCCAAAATAGCTTCGCAAAAGCTCACCTTGAGTTGGAGCCTTTCCTTGTAAGCTTTCTAATAAATCGCCGGATGAACTATTTCATGGTTGTAAGGTCAGACTATGTATACACGCATCTTCTCACTTTGGTAGGAATAAGGATAAAGGATAAAGGACTCAACCCCTTCTGGGATGCGCCACACATCCTACTTCTAGGGAATGACGTGAAGGCGAGTTTAATGCGTATTTGGTTATACAACGACTTGCGATGGCCGGTCCATGATAAAGTCAGCATTTTATTTCATTCATTTGTTCTTTCCAATGTTATTGATGGGGCAAATGTACGCACTGAATGAAAAAGTAGAGTAATTGGGTGAGAAACACTAAAAAAGCTGAAAGGAAAGAAGATAGTGCCGACAACTTACAAGGGATGTCAACGGACGTCCCGTGGCAATTTTGAAAGCGACCTATTGTGGGTAGTAGGAGACTGTATGAAAAGCACTGTAGTGATTTTCAAATTTCCTGCGGACATTTGGGTAGGTCAAAAATTGCAAAAAACCGTTTCATTTCAGCGCGTGCCGATAAAGCAAAACTGACGCCTAGAACTGCCATGTTGTGGTTAGAATCTAACTTGCGAAAGGTTTGGGGCTGGAACAGTAGCGTAATTACAGCGATTTCACAATTTTCTTGTTAGCGATACAGTAAACGAAGTGGAATATTGAGGTGCGTTGCTCACCACCAGTGCCGCAGCGACCGGATGGCCGAGTGGGGTGGGCTTGTGGGAAAAGGGTCGTGGGTTCGGATCCGGCGGTGGTGTTCCTGCATCGCTGGTCTTACTTCATCCATTTTTGTCGATATAAAGTGTAACTTGACCACGGTAGTGTACCTTACTGACGTTATTACTTTATTTTAATCTGGATGGCACGATATAAACACAAAAATAAACACCAAAAGCGCAACAGCATTCATAGTACATAGTTGGCCATTGAGGAGGAGCAGGCGACTTTTCTTTGCCTACAAAATAGATGGCTTCAGAACTCCAAAGTCGAGGAAAAATATTACTATTATAATTTTATTTATTATTATTTATTGTTTATATTTATATTTCAATTAATTAAATAACTAATATATTTATGTTTGATTTTTTTCGACCCCTCTTCGACCTCTGGTGAAAAAGTACGACAGTATCAATCTGTCTTCTTCATCCTCAACCAACCACATTGCTAGTGATCTCACGTCCGTCACACACACATACACACACAGCGAAGCGCAGGGTGTAGACTGGTCGCCGGACGATAACGATGATGTGGGTGGTACCACGTCTCCTTGTAACCGTAGAAAGATGCTGTATGTGAGGCCGTGAGATCACTTGCAATATGGTTGGTTGAGGACGAAGCAGACAGATAGGTACTGTTATACTTTCTTTCCAGAGGTCGAAGAGGGGTCGAAAAAAATCAAACATAAATATTTTAATTAATTAATTAATTACAAATACAATTGTAAGTAACAAATAAATAATGAAATATAATGAATATAAATAAATAAATAAATAAATAAAATCTTTCTTATTCAACTTTTTCAAAATTCCCTCGATCTTTGGAGTTGTGCAGTACACTAGTACTGACAGATCCACCGTCAATGCTGAACGAATATGGTCAAGATAAAGAATATTAGCTGTTTTGTAGGTAAAAAAAGGTCGCCTTCTCAGTGGCCAATCGAACTATGTATTGTGGACGCCGTTGCTTTGGGTGTTTATTTTTGTGTTTATATCGTGTCATCCAGGTTAAAATAAAGTTATAATGTCAGTATGGTACACTACCGTGGTCAAGATACACTTTATATCTACAAAAATGGATTGAGCAAGACATCAATGCAGGAGCAGCACCTTCGGATCTAAGCCTTCGCCCTTTTTCCCGCAAACCCGCCCCCTTAGCCACTCGGCCATACGGTCGCTGCGGCGGTGGTGGTGGCCGCGCACTTCAATGTTCCACTTCGGTTACTGTATCGCTTGTGAAATTGCTGTAATTACGCTATTGTTCCATCCCAAACCTTTTGCAGGTTAGATTCTAACCACGGCATGGCACTTCTAGGCGTCAGTTTTGTTTTATCGGGCCGCACTGAAATGTAACGGTTTTTCAATTTTTGACCTACCCAGGTGTCGCAGGAAATTTGAAAATCATTACAGTGCTTCTCATGCAGTCCCCTACAACCCTCAATAGGTCACTTTTAAAACTTTCACGGGACGTTCATTGACCTCCCTTGTTAGAGAAGTGAGAAAAATTAATCCAAAAGGAAGAAAGCAAAAAACTTAATTGAGCTCAGCTGGAGCAAAATCAGTGCGAGGGGCTTAAACGCATTCCTTTTAATTTTGTTTAGAAAGTACAAATCTGCAGTTTACCGAACGTTGAGCCAGGTGATATGCAGATGGGCATGATAGTACTGCCATAGGATGTAACCAAGACGAGCGGGTCTCATTTCAAAAACCCTCTTTAAAGTGGTGTGCACCCGAGGCCCAGATAAGTCAGGTGCCGAATCACCGACCCCAGAGGGATGGAAGGCTTGTTGGCCTGGGCGAGAAGACTGAACCAGGAACCTGGAATAGGGTGCAAGCGACGGCCGCCATCTCCTCTGGTTGCGCTACACACGGTCCCCACACCCACCTTTCTCATTCACTCTGGTATTCCTAGAAAAATAAGCTCTCGTTCAGTATATTTGCAACGCCTTACACCACCGGCGGTGCTTGACCTGACGACCTGATAATGTGAGCCTTAGGGCCTGTGGCTCTAACGTTTCTCCAATTCACTGGAACTAGTTGTTTAGCTCAGCCAACATACGGATGTTACGTCAGGTCAAACACCGCCCGTGGTGTAAGACGTAGCATTGCTGCCGGAAAGCAGAAGGTGCGAGTTCGAGTCCCGCCTGGTGCAAGAATTTTGATCGCAACAAAACATCCTGTAACAACATATAGGCTCTCTCCCAGATTTTCCATTTCCAGAACATAGCGATAGAGGCGTGGTTGGCTTGGGTGGGATTCGGAGTCCAAATTGGTTCGTGACCACGGCGCCTCTACCTACTGCGCTACGTACTCACTAAATAAGAGACGTACCTATGAAGGATAGTCACGGCGTAGTTCTTCGAGACGAGTCTCTCGCTGCCGTCTTTCAGCGTCAGTAACAGAGTCATAATTAGATTCGCAGTGTTTAAAGCTGCAAGTTTTCAGCAATTCGGAGGTATTGAAATGGAGTCTTTAGAGACACTAGGACGCAACACCGACCTTCCATGTTTCTCACTGAAATCGATGCCTTTTGACAAGAAATTTGTACGTTTCCTCCTCCTGTTGTGATGTTTCTGAAATGAATGGTGAACAACTCAGAGGCTCGGCTGAGTGTTTAGGAATGGTTCGATTTTTCGTTCTTAGCAGTGGAAAAGACAATAAGATATTAAAAAGTGAGCGACTACTAACATCAGAGAGACCTACCCGTCAAAGAAGCTCTGACTGCAGGCGGATTGAACGGCTTCAGAGAGCAGCCCTTCGTGGATATGGTAGATGGCGTGATGCCGTGAGTGAATTGTCGATGGGGCGAATTTGGCTCCTTGGTGGTTGGGCGATGTGACTCCCGAATGGTAAGTTCGAACAGCTCCGTAGGGAAGCAACAGTGGCTGACCGATGAGGAGGTAGCTCATCGTTGCCACTAAACATCGAACAATTTAGCAGGAGTCGTATAAAATTCATATGTAATAAATCAGTGTGAAAACAAATACACTAGAACCTTTAAAGAAACAGAGACGAATTTGTTTTTTGCGCAATAAAAATAAAAATAATTGCGTAGATCAAAATTTGCTTTAAAAGATGATACATAGGCTTGCGATCGTGTAACGGCTCTTCATTGAACTGAATTTGACTAATTATCTGCTCCATTCAATAAGATGACATACTGTTAACTGCCCGCTCATCTCAGCTGATTCGTGATCAGAAGCTCTAGATGAGAGATCGCTCTATGAAACAGCACATCCCCTTTGGGACATTGCAGCCGCGTTTCTAAGGCAAAATGTCAAAACAAACCTTCGTTGACCGGCAGTAGAAGTTTGAGACCAGCCAGAGTTTTCCGAATCTTCCCGTCAAGTATGCCCACTAGGCTGTCGCAGAGTATTCCTTCGAGATCTTCCCTAAAATCCATTGCTAGCCTGGGGAAAGTACCACCGTTGCTTGCACTTACTTCATAGTGTCCCGCAAGCGTTTACGAGCCAGCCATCGAAGAATGCCTCCAGTCACTTCAATCTTGTCTTCGCTGTGCCAGATGCTACTGCAAAGTACCGACGTTTTAATTGGGAGCAAAGAGTAGATCTTTGTTGGAGAAGAAACGTGCAGAAAGTTTCTAGTCTGTCTCAAATAGATCGAGCGGTGAATTGAACTGGCCCGAAACTGCACTGGTGTAGTGTTCCAATATTCACCCACAGTCTCAGTAATTTTAGACCTATAAGGGCTATAAGGTCGGCCTTTTATAGGATGCGGGACGCACATCATGTTTAATCCACTGCAAACAATTCTGGAAACAACTCTCCGACTCTGGAGAGATGCTGACATAAACCACCTAGGCATGAGAGGAACCCACGATCAACAGGGTGTCTCAAAGAAAATGTATACACTGATTGAAAGGTGATAACTTTGCTCACATTAAATGCGCTAAAAACTTTGACGGCTCACATGAAAGCTTAAGAAAGTGGAAATTACACGACATATGAGCGGTATGGAATGCGCACTTTGTTACCAATTCACCGACCCCGGAGGGGTGAAAGGCTTGGTTGGCCCGGGTCCGAACCAGGAACCTGGTATCAGGTGCAGGCGACAGCCGGCGCCTCCTCCGACTGCGCTTCACGCGCCCAAAGGTTCCTATTGATTGATTTGTGCTTCTTTTAAAGACTAAAACCTAAAAACACACTATGGCTTGCTAAAAATACAGGGTGTCTTAAGAAATGCACGGTACTATGTATTTGAAAGGTTCTAACGTTGCTACTTGTGGAGCTTTTAAAGATGTTTGAGACTAATATGGAATAAATAGTCAAGATTGTGTGACTAAAAAACCGTGTCCTCGCCTAAACCTTGCATTTAGGACTCGATTGATTGTGTATTGGCGAATGCTTGTTGTGATCTTGTTACTACTTGGCCAGATTAACCTATTCTGTGCTTCTTTTAACGTTTACAGTTTCACAATCATGTGAAAGGCACGTGATATGTAAGTTTAGTGATTACAAAATTTAAATCTGAACAAGAGCCCCATTTTACAAAACGGATTCTGTAGACTGAAGGAGCAACATTCAAGTTAAATGGAGAGGTTAATTGGCAACTGCAGCAACTGAGCAACGGAAAACGTTAAACGATGCAAAGCACAAGTTAAATGGGCCAAGTAGTAGCAAGATTGTAACAGGCATTCAGCTGATGCACAATCAATCGAGTCCGAAATGCAAGGTTTAAGCGGAGGCATGGCGCAATCTTAGAGCCCTGCGCTTTCATACCCTGCATTTTTCGCAAGCATAGCGCGCTCTCAAGTTTTCATTTACATTTTCATTTATTGCACAAGTTGTGCCCCTTAAACAAACAACAGTAGGCAGGAACAAGAACATATGCTGCAGTGTGAGTGTTTTTCAATCCTTTGATCCTAAATGTTTAGGAATCTTTTATAAGATTTGTTATCGTAGCAAACTCGTAGTCAGTAAATGGAGAGACGCGAAATGAATATAGCGGCAGCAGTACGAAAAGAAAAGTAGATAGAAAAAGAGCTTTGTTTGTTTTAAAAGTTTTGAACCTGAAAAAGCGCAATTAAATGGATACGGCAACTTTTTGAAAAAATTATACCAAGTAGTCAAGCGAAACACAATCAATCGAGTGTAAAACGCGAAATTTCAGAGGAGTGCATGACGCTTTCCATACCGCTCATATGTCGTATAATTTCCACTTTCTTAAGCTTTCGTAGAGCCCTTAACTTCTCCAGTATCTTTACTGCGAGAAAAGTTTTCACCTCTCAAACAGTGCATACATCTTTTTGAGACACCCTGTATTTAAGGTGCGCTGCATTAACTCAATTTCAATGCTCTCTCTTAGACAACAGATAATTAAATTTCAAACTCGCTCAAACAGAGAACGGAGCATTTCACCACAAAGGCCGAGCTTACTCAAAGATAAAATGAAAAAGGATAAAGTACAGCGTTAGTCATTCCCGTTTGGAGATGCGCCACGCACTCTACCTCTACGGGATGTCGCAGAGACGAATTGGTTGTGTATTTGGCCACACAATGACTTGCGGGGCCAGTCGATGAACAATTCAGCGCTTATCCTTTCTAGACAGGTCTGCTACCAATTCACCGGCCCCGGAGGGATGGAGGGCTTGGTTGGCCTGGGCGAGAAATCCGAACCAGATACCTGGTTTCGGGTACACGCTACTGCCGGCACCTTCTCCGATCACGTCACACCGCCCCTTCCATTTCTCGTGCGTTTCACGCAAAACGAAATGGACACCTGTTTAGATTTGCCCATCATCAGGCGGAACACATTTAGCTCACAGGGAAAAAATCCATAAAAAATCAAAAATCTTAAATAGGTATTGCAATTGAAAGGCACTAAAAGTAGCGGACAGGCCTGTCGTTTCATTCATATTAATGAAATATGAATGCTCAAGGGAGCATTCAGATGGACGCGGTGCAATATGGAGACGTCTGGCAGCGTTGAAGAGATCCCAATCCAGTTTAAGTAAAGGAAAGAGATTTGTAGTGGACGCTTCCTAGGAAAACAAGACCATAAGCGTATTGGTCCTAGAACTCGAAGGACCCGGAAATCTGCCAGAGGCCGGTTTCATGAACGACTTTGCCCAGGTTTACATATGTGGGCATTAGGTAGAAATTGAAGCATTAACTGAAATTCACAAAAGGTAGAGGTAGGAGAATGGTGGAGTAGAATTATATGATTCACCGAATTATACCACAACGTGACTAACAAAATTGCTCCTTGCTCGCTATCCTCTATTGGTAGGCTTATCCATTACCATTAACCTTTTACCCTACCAAGCGTGAATCTGACCTCAGGAGACATTTCAAGGAAATGATGGAAAGACTGTCAAAAGTGTTCTAAAGATGGATGGATAGATTGGCGTTCTATCCTTCACGTACACGTCTAGCACAATTTCACCCGTGATAGATGATAGATTTCACTCGAGATAGATGAATGTTCCAGGGGAACCCGAACCAAGAACTTTGAATCGGCCTGCACGGCGGTCGCGCATTACTGACTGCGCTACCATTGCCTAATTCACCAGGCCATCGAAGCTTGGGTCACATGTGATTTGCTATAAAATTCTGTGGCAACAAGCTCACCATAAGCCAGACATACCACGATATTTCCTGGTTGAGATACGGTATTCCTCCGATGTTAATCGGGACCAGTGGCCCGAGTGAAGCGTTCAGATCACGAATGTTTAGCTGGAAGTCGCCGGTGTTCTCAAGAATCAGCACGTTGTGTCTGTAGTTGCCGTGAAGTCGAGCGTGTAGGTGCTCAATCTGAATGATAACTAGAAACACTTGACCTCTTCAAGGTAAGGCGAAGCAAAATACAGTCCCTTACTATTATACACTCATGTACTAAGCGTACGTAGCTAATAATTAAGCGCCTTTTAGCGTTCTACTTGCCCCATGCTCTTCAGGTGCAAACGTTGGAAGCAACGAAACAGCGTGAGCTATTAGTCGTTCCGTTATGTTATTAAGTTGTGTGAGAAGCTCCACACTGAAGGTAAGAAATACCCTTAGATGGTAGTCACCGTCGGAGACGACAGACTCTGTCAACTCGACATCAACGTTTGTCACCACGATGTCGGTGAGCTCGACTTTTCCGAGACATCTTTTCTTCCTAATCGTCGGTATAGAATGGTTCTCGAGAGCTTCCTCATATTCGGTGCGAAGACTACGGATGAAGGAGGTGATACCTCTGGGTTGTGTCTGAAATAAGGAAAGTGTAGGTGGAGCACTCGAAGTGTTCTTGGAGTTAAAGTGGCACCATGCATAAGTTTTTTATACTCTTTTTATACATCGGGATATTTTACACAATTTTCGTTTTTAAGAACGAAGGCTTGAATGTTGAACTGAGCATGCGGCGGTTTGCGACGGAAAAATCCGTCGCAAACCGCCGCATGCTCATAACTCCTTTAATTTTAAGTGTTTTGAGAAACTGTTGGCATGTGTAGATCTCAAGGAGACGTTCGATTCGTCTCCTTGAGATCTACACAATTATATATGAAACTTTACCATACCTCCGCATTTTCACCGTGGGTGGCATAAAACAACTGCAGCAGGCTTTTGCGAATACAGCACCTTATTTTCCAGGACCTGCATTTGACAAGCAGTGTTTTCGGAGTATCTCAAGCATGTAGTATGGTATCAGACGTTAAAGCCACTGGATTAGCATTGAAATAGAGCGGGAAAGTTGCTTTCAAACTCACATCCGTTGAAAGTAATACTTTAGAATGGAAAGAATAAAAGTCAAATATTGGTTTCTTCAAAAATAATATGCATCTAAGCTGATACACCCAATTTAAAATACCTCCGCTAAACACCTGTTTAGCTACGCAAAGAACCATTATCAAGCACAACATGTCATTCGTGGTGATCCATCTCGGCAAATATTTCACATTCAGGAAACTCTAGACTTCTGGGATCGATGAATCTGCAGAGGTCGGTTTCATCACAAGGTCATTATTGACCAACATTTTTCTCAAAAGGTCTGGGAAACATCTGATAAAAATTGCTGTTCTAGAAAGATCTCCTCCTACAAAAAGTTTTTACGAGCAACAAGGTGTCTAAAACGAAATGTTGACATGTTAATAACATTTTCATCATCACCTAGAAGTAGGTTGAGCTCATTAAGATTTCGATACGTGAGGAAGTTCGACCTAACTTTAGACCTGACAACTCTGGGATACAACCTAAGTCTTCCTATCCGATTTCTGGTCAGTGGCACACCAAAAAACTCTTTATTGAAAGCTTCCTAGTTATAATTTTGAATAGCATGATCAGGTCCGTTATCTTCCGCCTACTGCACAGGGAGGGTAAACCTAGTTGTCTGGCCCTATCAGCACCATTGGGAATGTCGGCATAGCCCATTCTAAAGCACCTCATAAGCAGCTTTCTCGTGTAGTTGTTTTGGACGCTTTCAAGGAACTTAATAAATTTCGTTTGACAGGGATTAAACACAGTGGTGACAAATTCCATGATGGGTCTCACATAGCATATGTAGGCACGTATGAGAGTCTTAAGGTCGTTTATCATCAGTACCTTGAACAGGTTATAAGTCCGATAGTTTGCTTTGTTTACAAGCGTTTCGTAGTGTGCACCAAAATTGAGGTCACTAGATATGAGAATGCCTAAGTCCTTAGCTTCCGTAACCTGTTCCAGGTTAATGCCCTTAAGCATATAGATTGGAGATTACGTCTGGTGCTTAGACTGTATTACAAGACATCGCGATTTCTCAGCAGCAAGAGGAAGCTCCCAGCATTCTGCCCATTTTTCAATAAAATTGATGGCTTCTTGAATTACATTGGATACCGCAGGTTTGTCAACCTCTTTGTAAATTTTTACGTCGTCGGCGTGCATTTTACATAAAACTCCAAATCTGGATACAGCCTCAGGAAGCTCATAGGTGTACAACAAAAAAAATGACCGGTGATAGAACTCCGCCCTGCGGTACCCCACTAGAAGCTGGATAGATCAAGGAATAATTGCTTTTCACTATGACCTGATACGTCCTTCCTGAGAGAAAGTTTCTAGTCCAGTCCACAATCATAGGGTGAATACCAACCCTTGCCAATTCGAATAATAGTTCTTCCAGGGGAACCTTATCAAATACCTTGGAGAAGTCAAAGTAGACAACATCGGTTCGATTTTTGTTTTCCATAGCTTTTTTCCAATCATTTAGTGAACTGAGAACTGCTGTCTCCACTGAACGCTCTTTCATAAATCCAAACTGCTCCTTAGAAATGATGCCCTTATCCTCGATATGCTGCAGTATATGTCCTTTTACAATTTTTTCAAAGGTTCTTGCAAACACAGAAGTTATGGTGATGGGTCGATAATTGCCAGGGTTACTGTACGGAGGCTTTTTGCGGATGGGGGTAACAAACGCATGCCTCCACCTTCGTGGAACTTCACCCTTCATATAACTCACGTTGAAAATCAGTTCTAAGGGAAATGCAATATACTCAATGACGTTTTGAATAAAGGATAGCGGAAGAAAGTATGGAGAGGTTGACTGAGACTTGGGCCACTTCGACAGTATTTCAAAAATTTCTTCTTTATGGAACCATAGTGAAGAGTTCATTTGAGGAAAACTGGAAAGAGATTCACATTGGACTTCCGTGAATACAGTGTCGACCTCCATTGGGATGCTGAATACTTTTTGGAATTCTTCCGCAAGTAAATTTGCCTTTTCCATAGCTGACGACACAGATACTCTCTCAAAATTTAACAGGTTTGGAATGCTTTCATTTCCCCCGGAACGGGATCTAACATATTTGTAGAAAGCCGTTTTGTCCGCGAAAAGATACTCCTCTTTTCAATGTAGATATTGTACCGAAATAGGGCCTTATTTAACCTTCTACTGAAGCGTTCGTAGCTAACCCAGTCCCTGATATTTGAAGAATCAGTAGCTATATTCCATAACACAGCCTGACGATTCATCATTCTCTTGAGGTACTCCGGAAGGCCTAACTTACATGGACCAATCCTTCTTATAGGGACATATAAATCTATCAACTGATGGAGAATATGAAGGAATGTTTCATACATTTCGTCAACTGTTTCTTTACTTCTGAGGGTCCCTACCCAACTATATCAGCTAATTACTCCTTGATTTTTCCATAATCTGCTGCTCTAAAATCTCTAAGTAGCGTCGCACTGCTGCGTTAACGTTTTCTGGTAGCGCAATTTTAAATCTTATTGTTGCATGATCAATACTGCCCAAAGGAGGCCCAACTTCGACATCTTGTACCAGATTGGGAACATTGCATAGAATTAGATCTAAAAAAAAATTACCTCTGGTGGGCTTTAATACCAGCTGTTGGAATCCATGAGCATCAAAAACGTCTCGGAAGGGATTTGTGATCGTATCGCTAATATCGGCTACCAGATTGGGCAAATTGAAGTCACCCAAAAGGACTCGAAGGGCGCTACAAGTGCAGAAGTCGCTGATGACCTTGCCTAATCTGATGGACTCAGCGACATTACATGATGGTGCTCGGTAAATGGCAACAAGGCGGAAAGAGCTAGTAGTCTGCCCAACGTCGCAAATTAAAATTTCGTAGGAATCCTTGATGGATTCTTGGAAAATAACGTCATAGGAGATGTAATTCTTCAAAGGCAGTATAACTCCACCACCTTTCTTAGAAGCACGATCACACCTGATACCGATATACTCCTTACCGGCGTGACTCAAGATAGGACTCACATCATTTCCCGACGTGAGCCATGTCTCAGTCAGAACCACGACATCGTAGTTGTTAAAACACAGGTGTGAGACTAAAGATATACTGTTTTTAACCAGAGATCTAACATTGGAGAGTAAGCATGAGATCGGAAGACTGCAATTCCTCAGAGAGCCCAACAGATGTTTTACTGCTTGGGAATTCTCTATAGTAATTTAACGAAGTTATTAGTTAAATAAGGAATCGTCAGCAAAAGGGTTTATTATCTTAACAAGAATACCACTTGTCGCCAATGCAGCTTGTTTGTTCCAGTCCGGCTTCACGGAAAAGTTCCTTGTCATATATGCACCCTTTTGTAGTACAATAACAGCCGTTAAAGCAAGAGTAAGACATAAGATTAGGCCTCTAAAACCCATGGGTAAGGGCAACAAGTAGGAGAATAAAACATTTACTTCTGATGTGTACTGTATGGGGTAGAAGGTGCAGACTGTAACTAGAACTAGAACCCTATCACAGGTTCTTGATTCAGGATTCCCACTTCTTGGGCCATCTCTACGCGGTCGATGACTGGTCCCGTATTTGTCTGTTGAGAATAACATACTAATTTGTTCATTGGCTGCCTACCGCGATTCAATGTATGTATAGGCGAGATACTCATTCAAAACGCCTGGACGACATGTCGTAGATGTAGAACGCGTGGCGCATCCCAAAGAGATTGATTAAGACATAGCTTAGCCTTTTTATTGTACTGCATATAAAAAAAATAAAAGGTATAAAAGACAGCGTTAATCAAGTCTGAAATGCGCCACGTATTCTACTTCCACACGATATCGTGGGACCGATTGAGTGAATATTTGATCTATGCGGTGACATGGGCTCGCCAATCGATGCACAACTCTGCATTTTATCCTTTACAAACAACTCTAGTACCAGTTCTCCGATTTCAGAAGGAAGGTTTGGTTGGAGTGGGGGAGAAATCCTAACCAAGAACCGTGCTCCGACGTTCACACGACAGTTGGCGTCCTTCCCACTGCGCTACACGCGTCCATTGTGCAAGTATGAAAACCGCTACGAAATATGACGCGGTGTATACTTCGACTTCAAATGAATCGGCCTCAATCACAATTTTTCGAAGTGAACCGATGCCCTGAAGATGGTTAGCACTAGTTTACCGACGTCGTATGGGTAAAGGATTTGGTAGAAATGGGCACGGAATTAAGCTACTTCGGCAGTGGTAAGTAAGTAATACTGCCGAAAGCATATCGGACCTCAAGCTTGTAGCAGCACAGTGGGGGCAGTGCAAACTAAACAAGTGAAAGGCCTTCGTTATCCAATCCCTTTGTGAGATGTTCCCTGCATTCTACTGTCAAGTCTTAGAAGCGGTGGTAAGCATATCGGGCCTATACAAGATCTTGTAGCGTGTCATTCCACAGAGAAGTCAGTGTTTTATCTTTCTCTCACATGGCTGGTTCCTATTCTCCGACTCCGGAAAGGTGAAAATCATTCTTGGCCTGGGCGGGGCACGAATTCTAATCTTTGACTCGGGTGTGCACGAGAGACAGTACATACTCCGAACGCTTTACCCATTACTCCTCTACTGTACTGTCTAGCGAACAATTCCCTATGGAAATCATCAAGACTACAACACCATGTAGATGTGGAGCTCGTGGCGTATCCCAGAAAGACCCTAGATATGCTAATTAAGACCGATGTTCATTTTACACCCTCAAACACAAGAGACACAAGAGCGCAAAGATTGCGCGTGTGTGGAGAATATGATTCTTTAATACCACCGCTAATCCATTGTATTTAGAATAAAAATGGCTGCAAAAACTAAAAAATTGCTCCTCATTTCAAACCATTAACTTTCTGAAACTGACATAGAGCAAAGAAATCACGCAGAAAAGCTGATCACTCACGTCTATGACCAGGTTATAAGCTAGAATAAGTTGCACCAGGTGCAGGAGCCGGAGCAGCGTATGGAGCATGAAATGAATCAATAGGTATCGACGACAGTTGTTAGATAGAGGGCGTCTGTCAGCACTTGGGATGCATCACCCGGATGATCTTGTTGTCCGCCAGTTTGACGGTAGACGAATTGCACGAAGTTCTTGGCCTCGTTGAACTTTCCGTACATTTTGTTTCCAGTTTGAGATCGAAAACCAGTCGGCTCTGGATGGGCCGCGTATTTCATATTCGTAATGGACCATTTACAGAAGGTTTCTTATTGGACCACAGTGATATCTTTGAATCCTCAAAAAACACTGAAGAATAGGGATGGGGGTGGGAATAAATAGCATTCCTATTCCTAATCCTAATCAACCTGTTTAGGATGCGCCACACATTCATCTTCTCAGAATATGGTGGAGACAATTTGCGTTTGGTCTATACAAAGACTAGAGGTAACCAGCCAATGAAGAAGTGTTTTGTTCACTCCAGACAACCCTGGTGCCTTCTCATGGCCTGTACGTGAATCCAAACCAAGAGCTTTGAATCGGGTGCAGGCAGTAGCCGACGCCTCTTCCTACTGCGCTATCATGAGCCCAATGAAGTAGAAGTAGTAGCCAATCGTTTTTGGATCATCGCGATTTCTAATCTCACGTGAAAATTATGAAAGTGTTTTAAAATATTAACTCAAAAATAATATGGGATTTAGATATTCACATTCAAATTGAAATATCTTCGCTCATACACCAATTTTTTTTAGCTCAAGCAAAAAACACTATCATCTGCATTCTTTAATTACCATGTGCTACGCTTGAACAAGCATAGAACGCCATAGTTCTAGAATTAATTAATTAGTGGAGTTTTGATTATTTATTGTTTCGATTATTTATTTCAAAGCTCGACTGGTGTCCTTCGCTCGTTAGCAGAGGAGACTCGCTGAAGAGGTATTTCGTTCTGTAAAGTTCTAGAGAGTATGCTATAAATTCACCGTCACTCTAAAGGGGTATGTTCTGTACTTAATGCTATTATACTGAAGTTGTTAGGATAGTTTCCAAAAAGAAAGCCATTCAACAGGAGTCAATGTTAGCGATGGTAGAGACCGAAAATAAAGTGTAAAAATCAGTATCAGATTTTTCGTGCTTTAAAAAATAAGTGTTTCCATCCACTCAAGCGACAATTCTAGATATATCACCATCAACCTGATCTGTTCCAAAGTCATAAATTCTGATCTGGAGTTTAGGTTCTGTTTTATAATGCATTTCCTTCCAGAGAATCGCTGATAGAGCTTTGTTTCTTCTTCTTCTTCTTCTTCTTCTTCTTCTTCTTCTTCTTCTTCTTCTTCTTCTCCTGAGCGTTTAGTCCCGCGCAGTCGCAGGGTCCGCTGTTCTTGATCTGTCCCCACCTCATCCTTTCAGGGTCGTCATCTGCCGTGGCGCCGACTTCGGCGAGATCTCTTTTGATGACGTCCTTCCATCTTTTCCTTGGCGCTCCTCTCGGACACTTTCCGGGTGCCTCGAAATCTAGGGCCAACCTTGTGGGGTGATCCTCTGGTCTTCTGAGGACGTGTCCATACCACCTCAGGCGCTGCTCTCTCATCTTCAGCTGGATCGGGGCTGTCCTCATTACTGCCCTAACATCCCCGTTTCGCACCCTGTCCCGACGGGTCCATCCACATGCCCACCTCAGTATCCTCATCTCCGCCGCGTGCAGTTGCCGCTCCTGCGCCTTACCCAGGGCCCAGCACTCACTGCCGTAGAGGAGGGCAGGTCTCACAACTGTTCTATATAGCTTGCCTTTGAGCGTCCTGGAGCATCTACGGTCACAGAGGATCCCTGTGGACTCCCTCCACTTGAGCCAGGCTGCGTTTATCCGTCCCCTAACCGCCTGGTCCACACTTCCTTCCTCGGATAGGTCACTTCCGAGGTAGCGGAATTCTTCCACCTTCTCTATCGTTTCCCCTTGGCAGTCTAGGATCGATCCAGCGCACTGCTCAGAGCTGATGAACTTCGTCTTCTTCACGTTCAGCCGTAGGCCGTTGTCTGCGAGGGCTCTCTGCCACAGCTGCACCTTCTCCTCCAGCTCCTCTTGGTTGTCGGCTACTAGGGCGATGTCGTCCGCGTAGAGGATCGTTTTGAGAGGGCCTTCCTCAAGGTGGTTCACTATAGAGTCAAGCGTCAGCAGGAAGAGGAACGGGCTCAGAGCCGACCCTTGGTCCACCCCCACTGTGATGTCCACTTTCCTGGTCACCCCGTGTAGAGTTCGTATCGCCGCTTTCGAGCCCTCGTACATGTCCCTTATGACAGCGATCAAACGTTCCGGGACACCCCCTCCCTCGAAGGGCATTCCAGATTACGGCCCGAGCTTTGTTTCTTCTGCTCATATATGAAAAGCTTCGAGAAGGGAGATGTAGTCAAGAACAAGAGGATGCCAGAAGTGCCCTTCTACAGCTTCAACCCAATTATCCAAAAATAAAAAGTACTAATTGCTCACTCTGTTCAATAGGATGTATACCAAACGAAGTAGTTTCTACGTACATTGTTAAAACAGCCGACCGTGAAAGAAGCTATGATTAGTTGAAGTTGAAAGTCGGAGACGGCGCAGCTTCTCGGTCCGACCTACAATACATACTTCTTGCTTCCTGTCAACGAGTAGTAAACTTACATCGAATCAACAACTGCTAGGTGAAAGAGCCTTAGTGACCCACGAGCCGTGCACCAAAGGTTATAAAGACTACACGCATTTGGTTTTCGCTGTTGGAGAGAAATATGGTGGTCATCTGCTACTATGCTCCGTTATATGCTTCCTCCAAGTTACTGGTTAAACGCGTAAAGGAACGGAGATCAGTTGCCGGATGCAGACGGGGTCGTTCCCACGGGTTGATTTCGTCCTCCAAGCAGCGTCATCCATGTAGCCTATTGCCATTGGAGCGAATAACGTTGACAAGACGCACTTGGTGGGTCCCATTTGAATACGAATCGGTTCTCTGTTAGTAGCCGGTTGCATTACAGAAGATAGTGTGCACTCACGACTACATTGTCCGCACTCATCAGTAATGCTCAGCAGCTTTCCGAAGATCTCGTGCCGAATAGGCCGGAGTCGACTTCACCAGATGGACACGGAGTGGCTCTCCTTAAGATTCATAAAATGACTACTTCGCTTATTGTCTGCCTTGTCGTTCGCCTGTTCATGAGCATCAGGGGAACGGAGTTGAGCGTTAAACGTTATGCGAGTAACAAGAGAGCTCTTGAAGTGAAATTCCTTCTTCCCATAGTGAACTTCTCTCAAAAGATCAGAAAATCAGAAATCAGAAAATTAATCTCCGCCCGCACTGCGTGCCTCAACTGAGTAATGCTAACGCGTCGTTCACAGCGGAAAATAAAACAACAGTGTTAGTTAGGTCAGACATTGTATAGGCCATGTATTCAGTTTGTGCATGAAAGTCTATTCTGGTAGTAATTATCGATCGTATGTATGTAGGTGAAAAGTGCGGCAGTGTAGTCGGTCCTGTCGAGCGCATTTCGGATCGATCCAAGGTTCTGGCCCCACTAATGTCATCCAAGTCTTCCTTCATTAGAGGCCTTTGGAATGGTATCATACTTGTATTCGAACGGCAAATGTTGTGCTGTTCGTTGTCTGGTTACTGCGAGTCATTGCATAGGCCAAAAAAGCATTTAAATTGCCTCCATGATATCACACAGGAATGAAGTGTGTGGCGCATTCGGAACAAGGGGTTGGCACGTTTGGCATATGTGCTGTATGTAGCTGAACTATCAAAGTGGGTATAAGAAAGACTGCGCACTTTCGAAGCCTCCCGAAGACGTCTGAATGAATGGAGTTAACAGATCACTAATGGAATGCGTAGGAGATCCTGGTAATTACATGATTCCAAGGGAGCATTTTGCACGTTTTTGGAATGCAGTCCGGAAACTTGAGAATAAAACAAACATGCGGACAAAATAGGGTCGTTTAGCTCTGTGTGTTGAAGCACAGACGATTCACAGTAATGACCGACTCTCAATGAATTTCAGCACACTGATCTTTTTTAAAATATTTTCGTGAAGCCTATAATTAATGAGAGGGAAAGACCTTCTACTGTTAGTCTACTGTAAGATACATTAAAACAATGGGAGGATTTTGGTAGTTAAGGCGGGATTCCGGGAAAAGAAGCTCAAACATCTGTGGCACTCTGGATGTACATATTCCTATGATTTTTGTGTTAAGGGAGGAGAGTCCTTGTATTAGGGGGAGGCGGGGGGGGGGGCAAAAGTAATGAGACTCTCCATGCCGTGCCCACATATGTCGTGACTGCAGTCCGGTTTCGTGCATCTCGTATTTGTACGTTTGTTTGCTACTTACTGAAGGCCACCTTGGAAGTGACCATTTCGCCCTTTTCAGAAGCATGCCAAAACCCCAGTCTTACGAGTCGACCCAAATCTCGCCCAATTCTCAAGCCCGAGCAGCCAGGACTCAATAGTCGCGTAAGACGAGAAGTACGTATTCTACCTTAACCCTGCTAAGCAGCGAGTCTAGGTGAGGCCTGGTGACCTGTTATCGACCTTCGTTCGGAGGGATGTTCACGGCGAGAAGCACCTTCTGAGCTTTTGAGCCGGCGCCCATGGACCGGTATACTGAAAGCTGTTTTCCAAAAGCACGACGACGTGCTCCAAGCCCATGGTGAACGAAATAGAAGAGATGAGCCGGCGACTCACTCTTATTCGGTCTCAGCGCTTCAAGAAGGTCCTCCTCTTCGACAACGCCGCAGCCCATCGGGCAAAAGTGACCACGGATAAGCTTGCTCAGCTGGACTACGTTCACATGCCTCACCCACCGTATTCACCGGACATCATGCGACTTCCACTTCTTCGGCCTATAGGACTTCATGCTCGGAAGGGACACAAGGACCCAAGCAGACCTCGACAACCATAACGAGCAGTGGATCAGCACCAGGCCTAAGCAGTTCTGGAAGGATGGGATCAGGAAGTTGGCTGATCGATGGCAGCAAGGTCATCGACCTTAATGGCGAATACATTTCTCAGCATTAGTTATAAAGAGATGAAGACATCGAGTTATAAAGAGATAAAGAAATTTGTTGAATCTGCCTCATTACTTTTGGCCTACCCTAATATAACACCAAGGCTCAGACTCTTATTGTAGCCTGGGTACCTTGCCGTTGGTCTTACTGCGCTGCTTCCAGAAGTCCTCCTGAGGGCTACGATGAGATACAGTATTCAGGTTTCCTTTCTGGTTACGACTTCAAAAAGTTGGCACTGAAATTTGTGAGGTTGGCTTGCCATTCAGTTTGATAATTTAGAAATGATTTGACCCTTTCAGGTTATGAAAAAGGGATTCTCAGCGAAACGCGGGCTGACAAGCCCACGTGTTAACCTGGTGTAGAAATTATCAAGCAAGAACGATTCACTGTGAGGCAGCACAATATCTATTGAACTTTTGAACGCAGAAGTCGCTTTGCGTATGACTTCTTCCATTTCTCAACACCTTTAAATTGAAGCAGAACAGTGGTACAAGACATGAAGAAGGCTGAAGGCTGAACGCATATCGACTCCAGAGAGATGGAAGCCTTGTGGACCATGTCGCAAAGATGGAAAGAGGGCATCTGCCAATCATAACCAAGCAGCACACCGATCAAATACACGCTAGCCAATAAGGGTTCTGACTGTGCACGCCCTCTCTACATGGTACGGCTACTCGATGCGACCTGATTGGCGGGCGCGCTCTCGCCTCCCAATGCTGCTCACTTTCGCGACCTGAGCCGCTTTTGCCGGTCTGGGCAGGGACCGAACTAATGGTAATTCGTGCTTCAGAGTCAGCGTCTTCTCCTCCGACGCCGTCCTAAGCAGATCATTCGTGCAAGGAGAAGTCACTGATGAAGCCTTCACCTTTGCCATCGGTGTCGAATGAAGTTGCTGATTCTTGAAGGAAAAACAAAGCATTGGTTCTACGAGGAGGCGTCCAAAATCGCTGTAGCGCAGTCCCTCGAGCACTGCCTCCAGAGTATCCCTATGGAACTGCCAATGCCTCCGCCGGTACTGCTTGGTCTACCCCTCCCGTTTCCGAACGTCTCCTGATGCGACCACCGGAGGCTGCTTCAACTTCGACTGAATGCGGCTGACTGGACGGACTGGCCGGCAGGCTGGCTGCTTGGCTGCGTCGGTGGTGGAGAAAGGGCTGACTTTACAGCGCCTGCGCTCGCGCTCGCTCGGCCGACGCCACCGGAAGTCCACCGCCACCGCCACTGCGACGTGGCCCCCGCAACACAGCCGGTTATACCATTCGGACCGCTCCATGCACGCTATCGATCTGTGGATCGAATTCGATTGGAGCCCAAAAGTCCCCTCGACAAGAGACCTCGAGAGACTGAAGCTGTGGCTCTCCACGGTTCCCCTCCACGGTGCTGTCGATGTGACGTCACCGCTATTTCTGCGTTTCCTCAGTCGGTCTTGTTGTCGCTACCGTAACCGGTATTTTCTGAAATAAGCTCCTAACTGCATCATGGTTGCGACGCCTTCAACGTTCCTCGACTTAAACAGCAACCTCCTCCAGATCGTGCGACCTGCTCTCGTTTATGGTTGTCGTCAATGCACAGAAAATCTGCAGATTTCAGCACTCGCTTTAATCGCCCCAACCTTTGTCTCCAATCTTATTTTGATCCAGTTTGGCGGTTGGGAATTTAGTTACCTTCATGAATGAAAGTTAAAGGGGTCTGAACTTTGAAGGCGGCTATCATGCTATAACGTTCTGATCCTCCGCCAAAATCCTTGCGCTAGATAGATATATTTGAGCGCTTTAAAAGCCTAAAATTAATTGCAAAAACCTGCAGATTGGGAAAAGAGGAGCAATACGGGAATGTGGGGAGGGGACAGTACCACTCAGGCTTGGATATTTTCTATATTCAGCCTAGGGTAGGAAAATATTCAACTTTTGGAGTGGTAACCCAATCCCCAGCGGTGAAAATACGATATTCATTCAGCAGCAAAAATCTAATTTCGAACAAGAGGATATTTTTCTCTTTTTTTGAGAGGTTTTTTTAAAGGACCATATATGCAGTATCGGGCGCGTCTTTTGAATAGACGCCGCGAAAACCGCAATTTCACAGTTTTAGGTCTTTTTAACAAAACTCGCCTAAAATCACCCGTTTGAAAAACCAAGGGCATATTTGAGCTCAGAAGGTCGAGCTCTATCGTTTGGTATACATATTTCATATGAAGCCATGAAAATGTCCGAAATTGAAAACTTGCGCTCCATTGCGAAGGTCGGTCGCGGACGAGCTGTTGGTCGCATGCCGTCCAAAGCCGTTGCGTGCTCAACATTCCTCTAATTTGAAGTTTTTTGAGAAGCGCTTGGTACCACTCGATTCGACTCTTCAGATCTACACAAACATATATACAACTTTACCAGATCTCCGCATTTTCGCAATGGGTGGCCAAAACGAATGAGTGGAGCAGACTCTTTGCGATTCTACTTCTGCAACTAAATAGGGTGCGTTCTGTTCTACTCCAAAAAGTTAATGACTGATTTGCATCAGGGTTACTTAGAATGTGATACCAAGAAGGCTATAACCAATGAAGCCATGCACCACACCTATGCAGGGCTCGACCACAATTCATCCGTACCCGAATGTAGCGATTTCCAGTCGAAGTTCGAGAAGGTTTGAGATACATGAGGAAGGTGCCTCCTGTAGTTATTAATTGAATAGAAAGTCTTGATGATCAAAGTGGATCATTCAGAAGAGGTGATTGTTGCAAAAGTTCTGTCTGTGTCTAGGTCTTCGCCATGCCGTTTTCAATACTTAGCGCCGCTTGCGCTTTAGGTTGCTAGGATTTCCTTCATTCTTGATTTGAGCCTAGCATCAAATTAAATAGTCAAACCTAATCAAAGTGTTAGCCTAAACCTTTGTAAATTCGATATTTTTTAATACGTAAAGAATATAATTCTAATAGATGGTAAATAGATAATATTTTCAGGTCAAATTGAATTTTTTCTATTAATTTTTTGAATTTCTATTTTATTTAATTTTTTCAAATATTTTTCTTCCCATCGAGCATTTTGAAACTAAGCTGATCATCTTTCAAATTAAATCGAGTATTTTCTTTAATAAACTAGAGACTTTACGAGACGGTTATAGTAACTTTTTGCTTAGGGAGAATTAGGAATGACTATTTTTGAAAATTTTCATTCCACCTACGCCAAAAAGAAACAAGCTGTTTTAATGCACCAGCATTTGTATTTCTTTGAAGAAAAATAATATTTCAAAGTTTTTTAAGTAGAAAAAAGTATCAATTTTTATCGTATTAGAAGAAGAGATCACCCACGCCCTATGTAGTCTATGTAGCTCGTCAGGATTTTCAGTTGAGTGATAGTGTAGTTGTTGTTTAGTTGGAGCAGCGAAATTAAGACAGGTGTGTTTTCTGCAAATGTTTATGCTGTAGCTTCGACAAGTGATGTAACTCCACGCAAACAGAATTTTCACTGCTAATCGATCGAAAATTGTTAGGCCCCGGCCAAGTGCATGGCACAACCTGTTTTTAGCATTGAAAAGCGTCGCTTTTTGCACTTTATGCTATCCTTGAAAACCAGAAGTTTGTAAAAATGTCAAATAGTTAATTTGAGCAGGTGAATAAGCACTTTCAAACTCGTACCTTAATTGGATAATAAATCTTATCATTTTGGAAATGTTCAGTTTGATTTCAAAGCGTCAAGTTTGCTTAAAATAGTGTCCAAATTGACGTAAAAGTGCTGTCCGTTAATGAGCTCACAGGCGCAGTGTGGTGCAGCGTTGTCCGTGCATCGTGACTGATTTGCGAGTTCGAGCGCACGCTGTGATGACCGCTTTTGGAAGACCAGCGTGGCTCCAAATGCCTTCTGATTTGTAGAGGAGAAAGTGGTTGGTGATACTTATAGGCGGACTCTTTGACAGGAACGTCACATTCTGTTCCATCTATCGTTAAATCAGTACTATTTTATCTGATTCTTTTTTCCTTTCTAGCGTTGGCAGCATATGATTGAATAATCTAATCTTCCTGCTGGGTGAGTAGTAAAGCAGCCGGGTGGAGGGGCAGGAGCAACGGTTCTTGGTTCGGGTCCCCACCGTGAGGAGCAAGCTTTCTACATAATTGGGATGCATCACCTCCCAATGTAATTTAAGTATCTATTCTACTGTTTTCTCACAGTTGGCCTTCCACATTTTTATTGTCTCAACTCCATTTCATTGTCAGCCATAGGGCTGATACTAATTCGTAGAGCATCGTAGAGAATCGACCAAACAAAATAAGCAAACAGTTTCGAGCTCGTTCGGGTTTATCGTGGTTCAGTGGAAAAGAAACTTCAAAACTTGACCTAAAATAAAACTTAACATTTATTGAATGCTTTCCTGTCCCATGCCTCTTGGTGAGCTACACAGCGGGCCCGCTGGCTGAGCGGGCGATAAGCCTTGCCCCTACTGGAGCTCGTCTCCGAGCCCCGATTCTGCGGCGCTGCAGCTTTTATGCGAAAGGAAGTGGGCGGGCGGTGAGTCAACGAGCTCTGAACCCACTTTCCTGACACTGACCCTTTCCACTCCGTCGGCAAATTGGTACCTGACCTGTCTAGAAAGGATAAAACACTGGCTTTCCCTTAGGTTGATCGCCACAAATAATTATAAAAGCATGTTGAGTACTACGACATTCCGTAGAAGCAGGATACGTGTCGCGTCTCAAATAGGGTTTGATTGTCGTTGTGTCTATTTATTTATTTACTTATTTATTTATTTCATGCACTCATAAAAGTGCGCTCAAAAATCATAGGGGAAGAAATAGATTATGACGAAACCATTCGATGACAGGTACAAAGAATAGAATAGCGTAGACGGTTCTTGGAAGCTAGAGGTCAAAGCTAGCATTTAAGATGACACATCCAAAAGTCTTATCGCTAAACTATTGTGCTGTTACCCAACCACGTCTGCAGTGCAGTCCAGCAAGTACCCCGCCAGTTGGCAATAGTGTTTCGTTGTATCTTGGCGTATTTTTTACCCTAACTTCCCCGTAACTGGGCGCTTTATCTAACCTTCTCTTAAAGGCATTGATATCTCTCCGAAATAATGAAAATGGCGAGATCGTTATTAACTGTGGTTTTTTGCTTCTGTACCAGTGAGGTTGGTAGGTGGAAAAATTTATTCTAGGCATGACCTTTCGACCGCTTTGTCGTCTCCAGAGGCACGGCACCTTCCACAACCGAAGTGAGTGTAGCGACATTGCTGCACTCACTTCGGTGGTAGAAGGTCGCGCCCCTGAAGACGACGAAACGAAACGTCAGACCTAGACCAAACTTTTCCACCTACCGAAAATGGCGGGAGTTCCTCGAAGAGCCTACGGCTGCAGTTCCTACGTGGGGAAGAGGTTGTGGTGTTTTTCAGAATTTCTGACTTAAGCGTTCGTGGAATCCGTTTTGCCGCGGTTGCGGTCAAAGGTTGCCGAACCGCAGGAGTTGACCATGAAGGCGTCCATCGCATTTCTCCGCGATCGTAATCCAACCTCGTGGTGCAGCCTTGAGTGATTTATTTCGCCGTGCTTTACCGTATAAATGTGTTAGCGAACACCGGAAGTCAGGCACGAGGTGTGCGGCCTGTCAAAGCGGCGATTGTAGCGGCGGAACTTGAATAAGGGGTTCGTTTTGCAGATTTGGATCTCTCGGTTGCTCCGGAAAAGGAACGTGCATAACGGCTCCTGCTTCAAAAACTCTTTTACGGCGTAGCAAGATATAGCCCTAGGATGGGAACCACTGCTAAAGTAAGGTCTTAAGGCATACATAGCCGACTTTGCTTCAAATTTCGCCTTAGGAATTTCATTCCGACTTCTATGAGGACCTTTCGAGGGATGACAGTTCGTTCCGTTTGTTATAAGAACTGATACCGTTCTGAGAAGTTGAATCCGGCTTCTAAAGAAGATTTGTGACATAATGGCAGAAGAAGCCGAAGCATCCGGAAGAGCTGCTAATCACAGCCTTTATGATCAGAGATTCAATCCAAAGGTAAAAAATTTCAATGCTAGTAGAGCACTTTTTAAAGAGAGATGCTTATAAGTTTTACAGCTACAGGTTTATGTGACACTTAGAAGCAACCGCAGGAATTTTCTTTGGAAGTCAACTGACTGGCGGAGGAAGATCCCAACACCGGTTGTTTCGTTTCCACCCCATCCGGAAGAGCTTCATATCGCTTAGCCCTTCGCATGGAAGAAATCCTAACCCTCCTTTTGGTATTTCAGGAGAATCCTCTAAAAATAAGGGTTTATTAATCGCCTTGTGGGATGCGCCACGCGCTTATTTCTACGGGCTATCGTGGTTATAATTTGAACGCGCACTTGGCCTACTTCACGAAAAAAATGACTTCCGATGACCAGCCGAAAAGTCAGATGTTTATTGTTCCTGGACTAACCCGCCATTTTGCACCGAATGTGAACAGCTGAACGCCTTCATTGCCTGAGTGAGAGCCGAACAGTTATGACAGCATCAGATCCGGCGCCTACTCCTACTGCGTTACCACGCGCTAAAATTCACTTACGGTTAGGCGTAACCTTCGGTGGCGATATGTAGCGAGCAGTTCCCTCTCGTCTCGAGAGGAACATACTTTTCCTAAAGTGGTTTGACTACTGTGTACAATATCATTTACAGCGCTGCGCTAGCTCCACAACTTCAAGATGCTGTTTATATGATGCAAGAAGTGCGGGTTCGAGTCCCGGCTGGCGCTAGAGTTTTGCGACAGAACAACGTTGTAGCGGCTTACATCCTCGATACCAGTTTGAGGCTTTAAGAAAACGACTTCAATGCTAATTATGTTTATGTGTACACGTTTATATTGTGTCGCGCAAACGCAATGGCCTATTTGACGCAGTAACCCGCACATTGTTGCAGGGCCAAAGCACATGAAAACAAAAGAGAGCATTAAAAAATAGGCGAGTGAACAGAACAGAAATGTAAATATGTCTCAATAGCGTTTTAGTGCACCTCCAAAGCAAATCCAATATCTAATTCTAAACAGATCCTGACATCTGTCGTCATTCCTTGTTCGTCCGTTCGGATCTCTACACCAGCAGTAGAGAACGGCTAGAACAGCTGGTAATTTTTCCGTGTTGTGCAGCGCTTCCTGTGTGACTACGTACGAAGCGGTCTCGTTGCGGGAAGCTCCCTTACCGTACACTTTCCGAGGACCACCTCAGGTTGGCACTCCCATTCTTGCTGGGAAGTTCCTGCTAGCGGAAGAGAGAAGGCGGTCCAACCGGGACAAGGTACGCGTTAAACATTGGGTCCGAGTGAATAATTTTTCGGATCCGATTCGGATATTCTAATCCGAATCATCCAAAAATCCGAGTCCCGCAAAATCGCTCTTTCCGAATCATCCAAAAATCCGGGGTCCGCAAAATCACCCACGTTCGGATCATCTAATGTATGCATCCCGGTGCAAAATTACAGGTTCACTCCGCTCTTCGATTAGTAGCACAACAACCCTCTGTCGAGGCTCAATGATGTTACCACCGTATTCCTCATTATTGAAAACCCTATAGAAGATTTCTAAGTAGGTTATCTTATCAGTGCAGGATACTACGAACTTCTGTCGAAAATTTAGCGAATGGGGATCGGTGCAAAATATAGGTTCAGTTCGTAAAAAACCTGATTAATTACAAAAGTACCTACAGGCAAAGTAAGATCACTACTTTGTCAGGTCACCTTTGTTGTGAACAACATCGAAAATTCTATTTGGCATACTACTGATAAACTTAGCAATAACAGGTTGCTCTACATTGATCCATGCATCAAGTATAGCGTTCTTCAGATAGTAAGTGGTTCCATTTTTGTACACTTGGTGTACAAGAATGCCCCGCAAGTTCTCTATCAGGTTGAGATCTGGAGAACAACTAGACCACTCCAAAAGTTGAATGCCGCTGGAGTTACGCCGGTCTGTAGTTGACTGTGATACGGGTATGGATGCATTATCTAGTTGGAAGATAAGCTTGTGCATAGGGAATTTACTTACACAAGTGCTTCGACACGCCTAACGGCTTGTCTCGCACTTGCGCGCTTCGTGCGACTTTGTAGCATCGCTGACCTACGGAAAGTAGTTTTTGTAAAACATAAATTTCGCCAGCCTCTAGGACTTGGTGCGTACTTTATCGGCATCAAGCCCTTCACCACTTCGGTACCTTCATCATAGACATTCTTTCCTGACCGGCCAGTAATGTCATTGGTTTGTGCTGCGCAGCAACCTCTGTCCCTCAGGTTGTTCCTCCGCAATCGTTCTCATGCTCAACAGCTAGCGTTTCAAGTTGTCGTTGACATGTCTTCCGAAGCCAGGTTCCCCTCTCTCGTTTCTTCTTACTGGATCTAATTGCTGGTCTGCCTTTACAGGTCTTCCCTCCCCCTCTTTGGCCCCCAACCTTCCTGGTCCCAACTACTGGCCCACTTCTTTGTTTCCACTATTGCCCCCTGCTGGTCTCTTCTTGCTGGTTTCCGTCCTGGCCTCTCTCCAGGTTCTTCCTTTCCTTCTTGGTCGCTCTCCTGGTCCACCATAGAGGTGCCCCTTACCGCCCTTCTCCACCACCCCCTTAGTGGTCCTCCCACGCTCGCGGCACGGTCGGTGACACGTATTCAGAATCAGGATGCTTACTGCCCGACATAGGGGGCCCGTTTTCTGGATCAAGAAGCTCAGAAGCGCGCACAGTCGCCGCTGTGTCGAGCATCAAGAGCTATTCATATGGCAGATTCTTTGTTCTCCGAATAAATTCCCTTACGGCTCCTTTCTTGTTGGTTCCCTGGTCCCGCTTCCAGGTTCCTTCTTCCAGGTAGATTCTTCCTTCCCTCCCCTTCGGGATCCTCCCTACTGCTCTACCCCAATTAAGTAGGCCTCACACGACGACGGCGAGCGAACAACCATTGCGCGACATCGGTGTCACATCTTCTAAATCCGGTCTCCCTTATTGATAATGGATCCCCTTGCTGATCCTCATTACTGTCTCTCCTCCCCTGATTGATAACTCCATAATGATCCATACATATTGCCTAAACTCTTCTTGGTGCCACCTCCTGGCCTGCTTCCTTGTTCCCCCATCGACCATCCCGATGCTCCTCCTGGTCGCTGCCTCCTGATCGATGTCGGTACTCCACCCTCAAAGACCCCCTTCTACCCTTACCATTTAGTAGTCTTCTCATGCCAATGGCACGAAGTCGGCTTCTGAATCTGGACGCTTAGAAACGCGCGTAAGTGCTGTTGTGTTAAGCAGTAAAGGGCTGCGTTTCCCCTGCTGTAGCAACATCCCACATTCAATAGCAAATTTTTCCCGCGCTGTAGATGATGAGGCGTACCTCATTCAGGTTAGATCATCGACCGCCCTCGCAGTGGATAATGCGGCGTATCTCACTTCGATTAGATCACTCCACGGAAAAACTTTTATATATAGCTGGTGATATGGCAGAAGGTGATCTACGAGCAATTTCTGGTAGTCTTGGCTGTTCATCCTGCACTGACGAACTCGAAGGCAACAAGTCCATGTCCAGAAAACGCAGACTAATCCATGATACCTCCACCATGAGACCACTAAAGTTTCGCCTGGAGAATACTCGCTCCTCTTTCCTCAGATCTCAACATTAGTGTCTGTAACTGTCGAGCTCATCAAGATTCCACTTTTTTACACTACTGGGGAGACCTGAGGAAACAGGAGCGAGTATTCTCCAGGTACAACTTCGGCGGTGATTGTTTCATCGTTTGGCTGCGTTTTCTGGATACGAACTTGTTGCCTTGGAGTTCGTCTCGTGTAGGATGAGCAGTGAAGACTACCAGAAATTACTCGGAAATTACCTTTTGCCATATCTAAGTAGATCTTCTAGGCACAAGCTTATTTTCCAGCAAAATAATGCATCCATACACGATCACAGTCAACTGCAGACTGGCGTAACTCCAGCAGCATTAAACTTTTGGAGTGCTCTAGTTGTTCTCCAGATCTTGACCTGATAGAGAACTTGCGGAGCATTCTTGTACACAAAGTGTACAAAAATGGAACCACTTGCTATCTGAAGAACGCCGTACTTGATGCATGGATCAATCTAGAGCAAACTGTTATTAATAACTTTATCAGTAGTATGCCAAATAGAATTTTCGATGTTGTTCAGAACAAAGGTGACCTGACAAAGTAGTAATCCTACTTTGCCTGTAGGTACTTTTGTGATTAATCATGTTTTTTATGAAGTGAGCTTATATGTTGCACCGGTCTCCATTCGATAAATGTTCAATAAAAGTTCGAGGTCTCCTGCAGGTAAGATAACCTGTTTAGAATTTTCTATAGAGGTTTTCGATAGTGAGGAACACGATGGTAGCATCATTGAGCCTCGGCAGTGGGTTGTTCTGGCAATAATAGAAAAATCAGGGGGGGGGGTGAGCCTATAATTCTGCACCGGGGTGTAGTGCATAGGGCCATGGTGCGCATTTGAATGGGTGAGCCGAGGGCCCGTTCTCCCTTTGCTCACCTCACAGTATATGCCGAATGGATGAAAAGCTGCGTTCACCATTAGTCTGCCTTCTGTGAACTGTTTCGTGCTTAAGAATTACTCTTTATTGTCTCGTAATGATTTCCTGTTTAACTTCAAGTTGTTGGACCAGGATTGGCACTTGCACAGTGTTATTTCGCTTTAATTTTCAGCGCTATCGCTTTCTCGAGAAGCGGGAAAATTTAAGAGACCCATTCTCTGCTGTAGCAAGGAGTTGAAAGGGAAACGTAGACAAAGGCATTAGCAACGAGCAACGGTACCCTTTGGAGGTCTAGAATGTCCACTACTCACCCCTAGCTGTAGATAGAATAACCTTATGAAAACTTATGAAAGGTAAATCGAAGGCGCTGAATGACCGCGTCTGACGAGCTTTGGAAAATCTTAGGGAACATGGAATATCCCAGAAAGTCTCCTAGATAGGCCGAAGAAGGTGCAACAGCGTTAGCTCTCGCACATGGACTTGCAATTAGTTTTCACGTATTCCGTCTTTACATCCGCTTTGCATAGTCTCTAGCCTGAGAGTATCGTGTTAGTTTTTATATATCCCGCCTTTACATCTTCTTTGCAGAATCTTTAGCCTGAGAGTATCGTGCGATTTGCAGAGAAATTACTTCTTCCACCTCAATCAAAAAAGAAAAGAAAAACGTCCTTCTGCCACCCTGGAAGTCATTCAGAGCTGCCGCTTTACACCATGCACCCACTGCATCTTACAGTCGCGGTTGCCAGTGCTGAGCACACATGTAGTCCTGGGACGAAATTCTGCCTGTGGCTTCCGGTTGTCTGCTTTGTTCAACTCTCCAGATGTACTTTGGCAAACACGGACAGGACCGGGGCGTCTGTGGTCGTTGGAACTCGTTCCCTGCGCCAGTTATTCTCGCTCAATTACGTCTCATGAACTGAAAGAGTTCCGGGTGTGATGTGAGAAGTGGAGGGAAACTGTTGTTGCCTTCAGCCGTGGCCTTGTAAGACTTTTTAGAAGGGCTTATATCCTATTTTTTTCACCTATTTTCACCTTTTCGAAAGCGAACTAATTTCAAATCAGGGTGAGTATCTTCCAAAACAACAAGTCAAAACAAGCGTCTCCAACAATTGCACACTCTGGAAGATGGAGGATATAAATTTTGTTATTTTTTTCATTTTTTCCTATTCTTCTTTTCTGCTTTTGTCAAAAATTATAGATTACCACTTTTTCAGAGTGTAGGAATGCACCAATATCAGAGCATATTAAAAGAAGAGATAGCGCTATGTACTTCGAATACATTGGGTGTCTCCTTTTTGAAATACTAAAAATTGCTGTAATTCTGCTCTTTAAAACGATTTTAAACAGTAACTTTTCCAGAAATTCAAAAATTTTATAAAATTTGAGACACTTTGATTACTTCTTTGAGGCAGGTGGTTTTTCCTAAAATAATTCTCTCACTTTTTCCATTTATTACAATTTTTCATCGTAAAATTTCTTAAGTCAGTAATTTAATTTAGCCCTTTCAGAGAGCGCTTTGCTTAATATGGAAGACACCCGTTTTGTTGTTGCTGTATGTTTTGTTGCGATCAAAACTGTTGCGCCAGCAGAAGGGTCGAACCCGCACCTTCTGCTTTCCGGACAGAGATGCTACGCCTTACACCGTCTGCGCTATTTGATCGCGATATTCTCGAGGCGCATCAGTACAGGTTATCCGGTTGAGTTTTCAAAATTCAGGCTTCCAAGAAAGGGGAACTCTGTTCCGGTAAACCTGTTTTCGTCTTCCGCCCACTTGTATGTGATATCTTGAAGATTCCTGCTTGTTTTTTGCGACGCCTACCGACAACCTCTGGTGGTAACTAATAATTAGCCCCGTGTTCCATAGTTCGCAGACCAGCGCAATCAGTCTCATAACATTACAGATGATGAATTCCCCCTTTTCTGCCTAGTCAGATCTCGCTTCGTATAGATGGAATGAAGCGTGCTTGAGAGCGTTCCCTTACTTAGGATTGCAGATAAAAATTCGTATCTCCGGTTGCAGTATGTACGGATGATTCAACGGTTTCCGCAGATGAGTCAGATGAACTGGTTCAGTCCCTGCCTGCTGCATCAGCACCACGAGGAAACTGCTCGCTCCTTTGCATCGTCGTAGTTCCGGATCGCATACAACAGCGTCACAGTGCTGTGTGCGTTGCAGGGTGTGCGAATTTCTCCACATGCACGCTAGCAGAGACAGGGTTCAGCAGGCAGAAGACATTGGACGCTATACCCCGCTCCCTATGCAGGTTCCACGTTCTCCAAATTTAGCTTGCTATGATTAAAGATTCGCGAAAACTTTTTCCGAAGAATAGAAAAAGTCAGGTGGAAGGACTGGCATTAATTATTTTTTAGAATGCGCCACGACTTCGACTTGCAAACGACTTTATACTCTGAGTTACTACATTCTATGGTGATGATACTAGGTTGAACGAAATGTTTTTGACGAAATGCAACTGCTAGATTCAGCACCACATCCCCTCCCTCCCTCACTCTCGTCTTTTGGACGTTGCTTTATGCTGATGACGTAATGCTCACTTGCGAAGATGAAGATGGATTTGAGTGAGATTTGCAAGCTTGGTATGATCACTTGGAGCGGTTTGGACTCAAGCTGATCGTAAAGAAGACCAAGTCTCTAACGACGGACGTTGTTGTAGGTCAGGGTCAGCGGCATAGAACTTTCCCGCACTTGACTTTAAGTACCTAGGATCAACACTAGCATCTGATGGCAAACTGATGGTTGAAGTGAATTCACGCGTGACTGCAGCTCAGTGCAAGTGGCGCTCGTTGTCTGGCGTGCTCTGCCGTGGGAAGAGAGCAGAGCACCTGAAAAGTTGAAGATCTGCATAGTAGTCTGACGCGAGCTAAAACGCGCCTCAGCGTCATGGAGGCGAAGATGCTGCGCTAGACGTCTGGAGTCACGCGCCTGGAGCGCATCCGAAATGATGCCATTCGGCAGAAGTTCGTTGTCGCGCTGATAGCTGACAAGATGCCCAAATCTCGCTTGCTCTGGTATGGCCACGTTTTGCGTGGAAAAGAAGACAGCGTCCGCAAGATAGGCCTTGAGTTGGATGTGTCAGGAAAGCGGCCTAGAGGACGCCCGAAGCAGCGCTGGTCTGACACTTTACATATGTAATTGAAGGTTGCTCGTGTCCACCCTGATCTAGCGCTAGATCGGAAAAGGTGGCGTCATGGCACCAGAATAGCGGACCCCGCCAAGAAGGTGGACAAACGCTGAAGAAGAAGAAGAAGAAGATTCAGCACCTTACATCTCTGCCGACTAAAGTCTTCAGCGTGCAGTCCTCTGAGTATTACTGCTTTATGTTCCTTATCTGTAGTTTTTCCGGGCGCGTCTTGCACAGTCGAAGGAGGCGCCGGCTGACGCATGCCCCTCGTTACAGGTTCTTAGTTCGGATTTCGCTCCCAGGCCAATCAAGCCTTCTCATCTTTCCGGTGTTGGTGAATTGGTACCAGACTTGCCTGGGAAGGACAAAGTGCTGACTGTTCATCGGTTGGTCAACATAAGTCGTTGTATGGCCGTGTGCGCACTCAAATCGCCTCCACGATGTCCCTAGAAGTAGAATGCGTGGCGCATCTCAAATGAATTGAGCAACGCCACCTATTTCTATAGTACCGTTGTTCTTCTGTCGATTAGCAGACTAGGCCTATCGTTTTCTGCAAGAGGCATTGAAAGCTCCTATCGTCTGCCCTAGGTTCGACATCTGTGACAAGGTGCTTGAAGGAGTTCCTCGTACTGGACGACCACCTACACATAAAGGCGGTTCGTGATCGACATCTGTGATGCTCGAGCTGGTCTTACACTACGTGAGCTTATAGCCATTACCCACACTCCAAAACCCACTGTACACGACATTCTCTGGATTTCTGGCAAGGTTGCAGTCTTCCACACACTTTGACTGCTCGGCACCAGAAAAGGCGTACTGGTGTGTCCGTCTCTCTCCTCAGCCGTTATTGTACGTGTGCATGAATCGGTGCCATTCTCACCGTGAACAAAAAAAAAGGAATCGCCTCTACGACAATACGGTATGCCACAGGCAGTAGGTTGACTTCGACGAGCTGCCTGAACTACAACACCCTGATCACGAAAAAAGTGATGCTTGTTGTGGGACATCAATGACCCTCTCTTTTGGGAATTGGTTCTAATCGGTTCTGTGGTGGTCTCGATCACGTTCTGTACCCAGTTGGAGAAGATTAGCGAAGTCCTTGCAAACGCCGGCCTAGAAGGAGAAAATTCTGTTTCCCGTGGATAATGCCAGGCCACACACAGCAAAGAATACTGAGAAAAAGTTGGAGGAAATGGTGACTGAACTTGTTACACATCCACCATACTCACCACTCAATCATTGTCATTAAAAACGCTCCCACGCCACGCGGGTCTTCTAAGAGAGGCGTCTCGAGCAACAATCGTTTATTAAGGCACATCAGAACCTCAAACTTGGGTAATTAAACCCAAACGAACAATTAAATGTTAACAAAAATACGACACAAAATGGCGAATTACACTCTACGGATGCGTAAAGGGTGAACTGAGACTCATCAAGAACTAAGGGCACAATCAGGCATCTACCTCACACGGCCCTAGGATAACTAGCAAGAATGACAGCGGTGAAGATTCTAGGTCATGGAGCGCCTGCTGAGGTTTTTGCGCCATCGCACCCGCGGTTGTCGCACCCAAGGCCCTATGAACGAAGTCGCAAATTCGTCTTATCTCGCTGAAGGGGGCTTCCCTTAGGATGAACGGATCCCCGGAGACCGATGGAGGACGGCAGCAATCGGCGGAGTGCGGAAGGGGACGGCAGGGGATAGTAATAGACGACGAGTGACTGTTCCCGCGCTCTGAACTGCCTTTTTATGTGCTTGAGGAACGTTCCAGAACTGGGCGTCAATATTCGATGGGTAGTTCAAATCCCGGTTGCGCGCGATCAGCGGGTCAACGGAACGGCGCTCGCAGCCTCTCAGCAGTCGCTCCCTGTGTTGAAATCGCATGTTTTTATTGAGACAATACAAAATCGCGTTCCGCGATAGTCATGCCTTTGTCACTTCAGTGTTTCTTCGTCATAACAAAGCTCAAAAAACCCTTTATATTTTGGGGACCATATACCCATTGACGAGTTTAGTAGCAAATGGCAGACATTTGAGCAAATGCACGTTGATCCGACGCACTACCACTTGAAGAAGAACTAAAATTCTTCGAATGGTTTGCACTTTCCTCGTCTAAACCCATTGTTCCCTTTGAAGTCGGAGCTCCGTGGAAGTAAAGGCCTTGCACTTCCTTCGTCGGCGAAGTGCATTGAGCTCAATCAGCCTCTTAGACACAAGGTGGCCCACCAGTCAGCACCACGTTGGTGGTCTATTCGATCACCAGCGAACGGTTGCCACAAGGTCCCGTTTTGTGTCGTTTTGATTTCCGCTGAATGGAAAAAACTAGCGCCAAATGTCTCCAGTAGGCTGTCACGTCCTAGCGCCGTTTCCTTCCGCTGTGTGCAGCGTCGAGGCGCCTGCTTCCTGCAGTGCCTTCAGGATTCTCCTGACTATTAGTCAAGCCATGCTTGGCCTAATGGGACCGCATTGCCTTTTCAGAAATTTTTGAAATTTTCTGAACAAAGAAAATAGGTGACCACTTGACTTTAAAGACCGAAAATACTGAACGGATGGCGCAACCCTTTGCTGCGTATGACGCGCGCTGGACGCGTAGTAATGTGCTACACCGCAAATGCAAATCCCATCCAGGAACGTGTAAAAGAAGCGTAAGGGTTAATTAAGCGCGACGACTACGACGCGCCCATTCTACTTCTACATGGGGATTAAATGCAAAACGATAATTATATATTTTCATTAAGTAAATTAATTCAATAAATTTAATTTAAATCAATAATTTTAATTTTAATTGCATTAATTACCTGTATCACCTATTGTTCCGTTGATCATCGAGTTGCTTGAGCGGGCGCCAACAGCGTCTCCCTTCTTCTCTGTCGCGTGCCAGAGTGCTCCAATGGATCCTTCTCGTTTGAGGAACACGAAGAGTGTCATTTCTTTGGTTCAGGGCTTTCACAAAGAGGTCCGAGCGTGTTCTCTTGACATCCCGCGGAATCCGTTCGTTGACGGCTCTCGTCCAGCGAATGTCTGCAAAGCGCATTACGTGGCCGGCCCACCTAATTTTCGACGAATTGGCCCATGCAACACCGTCTCTGATCTTCGAACGAAGACAAATCCCGAAACTCCGTAGGCCTTCTCTCACTTGCGTGATTCGTGTTACGCCGAGTAACGTCCTCTCGATTCCGCGCTGAGCGGCGCTGATCGCGTGTTCATCCCGTTTTCGTATGGTCCAAGTCTCTGACGCGGTGTTAGGACAGAAAGAACAGTGAAGTCAAATAGGTGGGCACGGAACTGGACGTTGTTCGTCTTCTCACGTATCCGCGATCCAGATACACGTAGCTGGCGCATTCGGAGATGGTCCTTCAGTTGAGCGAGAAGGTCGGTACCTCATGAACATCGTCTTCGTAAGATTCATCTGCAGTCCAACGTTCTTCAAGAAGTGCACTAGTAAAAAATTTAAAACAAGGTGATGTAGATTTCAGCATTTTATACTTCACAGCCAAGATCCTTGTCGTACCTCATCAGAACACTTAGGAATAGAATGTTCTTCTGGGTGCGGGTCGAACCCAAATGCGCCTTCAGCGGCACTGACGTTTCTAAGATCTGCGCCAGCGATGATTCTTTTCTATCGATGGAGCTGAGCAGCGAGGAAGGTAGATCCAAGGCGAAGAGCAGAAGTACTCGAGTCCCAGATCACGGCCGCCTCGTCGCTACACCCGCACCCTATTGCACTAAGAAACTTGTCCTTGAAATCGATAGCACTTGTGTCGAGAGAGTAGCGCTGAGGAAATAGTGTTCTACGTCCTCTTTCATTCCCTTCCACTCCACTGCATGGATTTTCGAATTCTTCAACGTCTTCTCCCATAAGGGTAGACACGTGTAGCTCAGCCGGCTGTCGCGTGTACCCGTATCAGGTTCGTGGTTCGGTTTTCCCGCCCTGGCCAATCAAGCCTTACATCTTCTGGGGTAATTGGTACCACTTTTCTAGGAAAGATAAACGCTGGCTTATTCATCGGCTGGCCACCGCGAGTCATTGCGTTGCTAAATACGCATCTGAATCGCCTCCGTGACATCCTGCAGCAGGGAATTTCTGAGATAATTTTCAAAACGGTTCGAAATATTTTTGAAGGATTTATATTTTCCAGTAAAGGAAAGCAGGAGCTGAGCGAACATGTTTTCGCCCACTCGAATGATAGGTTCGATCCTATGCGCATTGTGCACCACGCACTTTTGGACCATTCCTTACATAGAAGAGTACATACGCCATGCTAGAGGTACTCCGAAAACCCCATGTCCTAGGAAATAAGCTGCCACAATCGCAAAAATCCTGCTCAGTAATAAGTAAATTAGTGGTAAGTATAGTAGTAATAAAGCCTGCTGAGTAATTTGTTGGTCAACCACAACGAAAATGCGGGATCTGGTAAAGTTGTGTATATGTTCGTGTCAACCTTGGGGAGACGACTGGAATGGTGCTAAACGTTTCTCAAAAGATCTAAGACTTAAGGAGTTATGAGCATGTGATGGTTTGCGACGGATCAATCCGTGGTTTGTTGGGATGGAAACTCTAACGCAAGACGGGAGCCTACACCCTTTGTTTACCGAAGAGGGTTTTGGGTCACTACACCACTGGCAATTAACCAGGGTAGTCCTCAATGTCGTGGAGGTAGTTTGTTGGAGAATGGGTGGTGACCACAAGAGGTGTTGTCTCGCATAAAGCTCGAGTCTGTTGGTGGTTGGGGTTCCACCATAAACATCCATCCACAGTTATTCAGTAGTACCAGAACTGTATGGGAAGGGCACAGTTCATCTATTTATATTTATGTTGTCCAAATAAGTTGAGAACAAAGAGAAAATGGCGTCACTCAGTCTCTCTGTGGAATGTGCCACGCATTTCACCTCTACGATATATCGTGGAGGCAATTTGTAGTTGGCCTATACAATGACTTGTGTTGACAAGCCGGTGGAAAAGTCAGTGTATTATAGTTCCCAAGCATGTTTGGTACCAATTCATCGACTTCGAAGGGATGGAATACTTGGATGGCTTGAGCGGAAAATCCGAATAAGAGCCTGAAATCAAGTGCTCACGAGACATCGCCTTCCCAGTGTGGTCATAACACAACCGTTTAGGCCAAATACGCATTCAAACTGCCCAGTATACATTGCATCCGATCGACTGCCTTCGAATAATTTGATGACTCGGATAAAAGAGATTTTGCGGACCTCGGATTTTTGGATGATTCGGATCGTGAAACCCTATTCGGATATCGTAAAATGATTTATCCGGTTTCAATGTACATTGTTTACACATTTCTACCTACGTCATAAATTATAGAAGTAGAAACTGTGGCGGATCCCACAAAGGGCTTAAGAGCGCCACTTTTGTCTTCCAAATTTTTTTATAGACATCGTTAGATGGCTGAAATTCAGAACGAAGCGGTTTCTGCGATTCTCCTCCTTCTCTTCCCTCCCCTAGGATAGAAAATGGGACTCGCGCCAGCCTAAACCCTGATGGGGCCCCTTTCAGCTCTCAGAGTTTCGGACACATCCACTTCGCTCGTGCACGCCTGACGATGCCTCGTTGCACACGAACGGTCTAATAAATTACCCGCAAATGTGCTCTGGACACATGAGTGCATGTCCTTCGTCAGATCCCAGCTACGCATTTGCTGGCTGTTTCGGAACTTTTTGCAGTCGCTGCCTTCGTGTGATCAAACACCATGAACCTGTTGGGAGTAATGAGGGTTGACGCTTCTATGCTCCTTCACTTCACCGGGAAACGAAGAGTGGTGGGGTAGTGATTTGTCTAATACCAAGGTGTTACAAATACTACAAGTAGATATGCAGCAGTTCCCTGGCCAGTCCTACGGTAGCTCGTGGCTACTCTTTGACTTTTGCGGTATGGTAGTGTACACGGTACGTAGGCAATAAAGCCTTCCTGCAATACAAATCAGTTTCTTTAAGCCTCAAGTGGCTGGTGTC
Organism: Heligmosomoides polygyrus polygyrus; assembly: GCA_947396885.1. Taxonomy (NCBI): domain Eukaryota; kingdom Metazoa; phylum Nematoda; class Chromadorea; order Rhabditida; family Heligmosomidae; genus Heligmosomoides; species Heligmosomoides polygyrus. The sequence goes on from OX377202.1 coordinate 24,032,153, forward strand.
GAGGTAGTAAGCTGTCACAACGACGTTTTGTTGCGATCAAAACTTCTAGTGCCAGGCGGGACTCGACCCCGCGCCTCCCTCTCACCGGGCGGGAATGCTATGTACATATACCCCTTTACACCACCGGCGCCGTTAGATCGAACGCAACATCCGTAAAGGCGTAGAGCATTTCCGCCCGGTCAGAGGGAGGTGCGAGTTCGAGTCTAGCCCGGCGCTAGAAGTTTTGATCGCAAGGAAACGTCGTTGTGACAGCTTACTACCTCCCCGCAATGTTCAACACACTGCAAGGGAGCCTTATCAGGTTAAAGGTGATCAGTCCTTACCTGATGAATCCTAGAGTTCAATTCCTTGGTTCTACTACACAGTGGATGGTATGTCACCTTTATTATAGACTGACATACATTATATGGTATACGTTAAAGGGTGAGGAATAAGGGAAGAAAGGGAGAGGGAAGACATGCCCTCTGACAGGCTGCTGGCAGGAGCTGACGACCACCTGCTCGGGGCGATGTAGACGAGACTCCAGTAGCCGGTTGCCGCTATCTGGCAGCAGGGCGTCGCTATCTGTAGCAGGGCGTTGCCGTCCATGGTGCGGATTGGGTACAACCCGACAGCCTAAACCATGGGTCGCGCATTTCAGCCGTTTCAGTCAAATATGAACCTCTATTGGCACGATCAGTACAGAGCCATATGCTTCTATTTCTCGGTTTCCATCCCGATTGTTTTCGTAGGACTGTTTGGAAAGTAGTGCTTGGCCCAGCATGGAATTGAGGTTAACATTATTCGTTCTGGAACATGCTGAATGACAGCGCTGAGCACTTCAAACGTGCTTCTAGGCAAAAGTAGCTGCTTCTAGGCCTTGCTACAATGTTACGGGGGCAGACATAACTCCAACGCCGCGCGAACCCCCCTGGCGTCGCGCACGGTGCGCGGCGAAATTGGACGAGTTGTCGCGGTCCGATGCTTCCGAGATGCGGCACACCTTTGCCTTATTTCAACGTTTCTTAGAAATGGTATATGAATGTGGTTTCAACAAGATGATCAGCGACAGATATACAGGAATCCTTGTCATGTGGATGGTCTCTAGCGTCAGTATTTGCCATCTACAACTTCTTCGGTCAATTTTTACCCGTGAGTATGGTTATACTACGGAAAAAGGTCACTATCACCCATTCTCGAATCAATTGTCCTACTGCAGACTGTTGCCTACCACATTCTGTGTGATTTCAAGTTCCTTGCTAGAGATGTGGTCTGAGAGCTCAAACACTGAGAACATGCTCGTGCTCCGCGGCTAACCATGCGTCGCTGAGCGCACGTCCGCGTTTCAGCGCCGCGATGTCGCACGCGGATAGCGCGCGACGTCGCGTTAGAGTTAGGTCCTGGAACCACATTGTTACGAAGGCCAGCCAAGCCATTCAGACTTTGATCTTGTCCAGAAAAGTTGACCTTCGTATCGGTATTTGGTGAAAATCCAGAGAAGAGGAAATAAAATAAGGGGGAGTCCGAATGCTTGTGGAGAAAAACAAATCGTTCTGTGGTATGATTTGTCGAAATTGGAACTTGTTAAGAGCAGAGCTGCATAGTTAGCTTCCTAGTTAGCTATGGATTTGTGCAGCGTCTGATGATAAAAATTCGTATTCTCTTTAGCATTTAGGATCTTCTTTGTTCCTCCTCCACAGGGTGCACAGTAAACTCAAGCCCAATGCCCGCTGTCGCCATTTTCTGCAATCAGCAACGTCCGACCTCGACGAGATCTGTCTTCATGACACCCCTTCATCCTCTTTGGGATTGTTTGCGGCGTTTTCGAACTACATCCTCGAACTCTTGGGTCAACTTATCGGTTGATTCTACGACGTTTCTACGATTTAACATCTCCTGAGGTTAATCCCTTGACTTCATCTGGACCACATATGCCTTCATCTCTTCTCTCACTTCACCATCTCATAGCTGCATTGCCTGCTCAACATGTACGCTGATATAAGCAACGAGCTGAGTGATCTCGTGCCGCTCAAGACCAGTACTCACCGGAGAAGTGCAAGGAGGGTGTTCCTAGCCATAAGAACGTCTCCTTGCCTCTCCCCAGATAATAATTGAAACGCGTGGCTCATTCCTGAAGGCAAAAGAGCCTTGAGCATTATTTTTAGCAAAGACTCGTTTCTGTGGTCTCAACTTCTTTCGCATCGTGGTGTGACACTACTGTATAAGGTGGAACTCTCCTCGAAAAACTTCATGCAAGAACTTATTCGAGTACTGCCTCAACTAGTTCTCTTTAAGACGTTCAAGTGAGGAAGTTCAAGTGCTGAGCGATTAGCACTCTGAGTGCTCACCTTGCAGGGAAATTATGTGTGCCACTCCTGAACGGCAGAAAGTACATAGTAATTCTCGTTCTACAATAGTTAAGGTATACGGTATTGACTCCGTAGTTTATAGCACACTTAGCGGTCTACAGTATAGATCACCTATGTATCTGGAAAAGCATCGGGTTTTTCTTGACTTCGTTATGTCAAGAAAAACTTCGCCAGTGAGGTTTTGAAAGAAACTAAATACATCTGAAATTTCTTCGGTGAGAATAATGATATTATTAGGGTGTCCAGAAAGTATCTGCAGAAATACGACAATTTTTTCAAAATAACACAATTTTTTATCAACATTTTATTAATCAACCAAATAATTTCCATCAACATCGACTGCTCTCCGCCAACGTTTCACAACACTTCGAATCCATCTAGCGTAGAAATCCGGCGACTTGAAGGAGAAAAAAGCTCGGAAGTCATTTTTAGGTGGTCACGATCTTCATGACGCTTCCCTTCCAAATGATGCTGAAGTGATCGAAAAAGGTGATAGTCACTTGGGGCAAGACCTGAGCTGCACGGTGGATGCGGCAGAACTTCCCATTCGAGTTCCAGAATTCTCTGAGGAGTCGTCTTCGCGATTGTGGGCGCGCGTTATCGTTCTGCAAGCAAACTTTGTCGAGCCTGGGATGTTCCCTGCGCATCTTGTTGGCCAGTCTCTCAGTTGGGTAGCGTAGACCTCGACAGTGACAATCCTGCTTTCAGGCAGCAGCTGGAAATGGCAGATTTATTGATCTATTGATTTATTGCACATGTTTGTGCGCTATACAAGAAAAGGAATGTAATCAAAGAAAAACATAACATTTAACGAACTTGAGTGTTTCTCGATTCCATGTTTGTCACCGAAGCAAAATTCAATGAATCGTAACGTCGCAACAAAACAAGCTCTCAATTGAAAAATGGAATGCAGAGACTTTGGAGGAGAGATTATGATAAGGATATTGAGATAAGGATGATGAGTTGTAACGTGTTAATGCTTCAGTGCCGATACCATATCTGAAACAGTACATAATTATTATAAGCTTAAGAAATAGGTGAACATTGAAGAGAGTAAAGAGATTTTATGTTGCGAGTTACGATTCTTATTGTTTGTGAAGTGATGGAACGAGAACCACCATACAACAATCAAGCTGGAAGCTACGTAATTGAGATGTTTGTCATGCTTTCTCCTCCCATATGAAATTCGGAGCTTTATTCTTCGTTGTCGAATGGCAGTCATGACCATGAACAAATAGTGTGCGGTCGAATGGCAGTCATGACCATGAACAAATAGTGTGCGAGACGAGAGCAGCAAGCGTGGTGTCTGTAAGAGTCTAATTGTTAACAAAAATGCTCAATTCTAAGTAAGTGCGGAAGATCTAACCTCATTAAATTGCGCCTAAAAATGATCACTGATCTTGCCTGGAACAGCTCAGCTGGTAAAAGGCTTACACGTCTTGCGCAGCGGTAGAAAAACGAATTGAAAACAGTAGAAAAATGTTTTTTATGGATTCTACTATAATGGATATTGAAGTTGTTCATTCTAGGGCTACTAGCTCGAAATATCCAATATTTGCTTGCAGACAGCTTAACCTTTTTTTAGAATGCGATAGCAAAGCGATATATCGGCCAATAATCTTCTACAGACTAGGCAACGTAAGGAAAATATTTTCAAGCGCTCTTTATAGTTTCGCAGTGCAGAAGGATCAGAACATTCGGTGAATCGGTACCATAAAATTCGGGTAAAGAGTTTTTGTACTTGTTCAACTTTCAAAACATCTTTTTTGAGAACAGGGTACCAAACATGCGTGCCGTACTCAACATGAGGCAATACATACGCCTTGCAGAGTCGTAATAATAATGGCACATCTGAACATTTGATATTGCGGAAAATCATGAATATGGCTCTAGATGCCTTTTTTGTTACACAATCGATATGCTTAGAAAACTTGAGATCAGCATCAAATGTTATTCCCAGGTCTTTGACAATATTACTTCTCGACATAGCAACACCGTTGACATAGAAATCCATAGGAGCAGAGCTACCAATATGCATCACCATACTTTTGCTTACGTTGAGTGGGAGGTTCCATTGATTAGTCCATACGTTTATTCTTTCAACTGCATTGACAAGGGCTTCATGCACCTCTGAGCTGTTTAAGCTGTCATAAGTAGCATAGATTTTTACGTCGTCAGCAAAAGCCTTAACACTAATAGCAGAATGGGACATGAGGGTTTTTGGCAAATCATGAGTGTACATTAAAAAAAAGAAGAGGTGATAAAACGGCCCCTTGAGGTACTCCGCTAGAGCATCTGTAATTTCTCGAAAACGAATGTCAAAAAAAAAACAGATCCCATAAACTCCCCACCAGACGCTCAGCATGACTTTCCTCGCATGAATTTCACCTTTTACGAAAGATTTCGGTACTTCATCGCGTTGGCACCGTGCGCGTTTACGAACGTGGTGGACGTAGAGGACCCATTTTTCGTCTCCTGTGACGATTGTGCAGCCAGTTGAAGGTGCGACTTCGGGAGAGCAGCTGAGTGCATATGTCCAGACGTCTTGACCGGTTGTCGTCAGTCAGTTCGTGTGGGAGCCACTGACCGAGCTTTTTAACCATTCCTAGACATCACAGTCCATTGGCCGCGGTGGACGGGTACAGCCAAGAGCAGCAGCACACCTTCATATGGATGCTGCTCCTGTTTCCTCAGTTCAACCAAAGATATCGTTGTCGCTGGAAGACCAGAGCGAAGCTCATCTTCGAGACTCCTGTTGCCGCTTCCAAAGCGTTCGAACCAGCCATACCCAGACCGTACAGATGGAGGTCCAGAGGCGAATAAACGGCACAAGTTTCGATGGGCTTCTGCGCGGAGTGCCCAGATTCAAACTCGTAAAGGAGTACGTATCTAATATGGGTAGACAGTTCGACCATCGTACAGTGAAATAGGCAAGGAAAACGGAGCTAGATATGTTATGCAGATACAACAGGAGAGTGTCCTTATATAGCACTTATGTAGAAATCTTCAGAGCATTCTAGAAAAAAAACTGGAGTATTGCGAAATTTTCTGCAGATACTTTCTGGGCACCCTAATATTTCTGGCTTTTATGTCTTGCATTTAGTTTGACCAGATGAATAGAGGGGAGATGTAGACTTAAACAAGAAGTATACTTTCAGATTCACCTTCCAGTGAGCAACGTCCCTCTGACATCGTGCTACTCAGAATCCTAATTATGATGGGACGCGCGGCAGCTCAGTCAGAGGAGGCGCTGGCTGTCGCGTGCCCCGATTCGAAGTTTCTGGATCAGATTTCAGCGCAATGCCTGCCATCACTTGTGTGTCGGTGAAGTGGCCAGACTTCTCTGAGAAGCCCAAAACACTGGTTTCTCCATCGGCTAGCCACCCAAAGTCTTTGTTTGGGCCGAACACGCATTTAAGCTACATCCACACTATACCATGTAGGTGAAATGTGTGGTGCATCTCAGGTAGTGACTGAATAACGTCGTCTTTCATCCTTTTAATCTTTAGACCTATTACTGGGAGTATCTGAAGAAAGCAGCAGCGTTAATTTCTGGAAAGTAGCGTCTGTGCCTACCAGTTGCCTTATGGCTACACGTTTTAATTCTGCCCAGAAAACAGATGCCATTTTAGACCAATTAATGCGTGAAAGACTGTAAAAAGGCCATGGCGGTTAGATCGCCACTACTGTTATAACGCGTATTTTCTCTGGTCCTTCCAGCACGGAATAAATGGACGGGACTGTAAAGCAACACGGAGCAGACACGGTGCTCAAGTAATTGACCAGAAAGCTGAAGTTTCACCTCATCGCTACTCCACTAAAGGGCCAAGATATTTGTTGAAGGCTCTTCTCTGGCTCTTAAAAAGGCCAAGGCCCTCCGTGACTTCAGATTGAGGTTCGGCAACGTAATGAAGGTCGCGTACCTCTTTCCTTTATCCTTCACAGAACAACTGAGCAATGCCTTGATCCTTTCTCCGATGTTCACTCAAATCAGTCACTGCTAAGCGATTTCCTCGAGAAGATCGTAGAGCTTGGGCAAACAGTGCGCCAGTGATATACGATACGCTACGTAGGGTAGGCAAACCCGCGGCACATATTGGCGCCCATTGGCGCCAGAACAATACACATTTACGTCGGCAAATGACATCGACACGGTAATTTCTCACGACCATAATTACACCTATTGGAGCCGGCTCAGCATGACCACGTAGTAGTGCATATTCGGCCAGTTCTAATCTAATTGCGCTGGGATTTTAACCGTGTTTCTGACATGGTTCTAGGTCACTGAAGTATTTAGACCTCTAGCTGAGAAATCTCTTAAAATAGCAGTTTTCTATACTAGAAAGAGTACAGGTCGGCATTAACCAGTCACCGCCAGGGTCCAGCTTGAGGGTGTGGGTTTGAATTAAGTCGTGTTTTTTGAAATCTGTTTTTTTCGCAAGGTAAGAGGCAAGATAAGATTTTAAGAGAGCTTTTTCTTCTATTTTTCAAAAAGCTATTGGGGTTTTCGAATCTCGAAAAACTTGCCGCGTAGAGGGGAATGCGTGTAGCGTATGTAGGATGTGTCGACTGTCGCGTACATCCGAAATCAAGTTCCTGGTTCGGATTTCCCGCCCAGGCCAATCAAGCCGAACATCCTTCCGGGTCTGTTAATTGGTACCAGACAAGTCCTGGGAAGAATATAACGCAGACAAGTTCATCGGTTGACTACTGCAAGTTATTATGTGGCCAAATACGCATTGAGTGACGCCGTCCTTTATCCTTTATACCGAGTGAAAATCATTTTTGTAAACGTCCAATTTTGGTGCTCCAATGATATCGGACCAAGATCGACCGGAGGTCAATCCAACCTGCTCATGATTTCTTCCATGTGTAATGAGCAAGACTTGAAATTTTTGTAGCAAAATTTCAAGTATATAGATGGTCTGCTTCAGATAGAAAATAACATTTCTCCACTCTCTCTCTCTCAATCTTCCTCTGTTGGATATTACGGAGACAATTTGAACTCGTATTCAGCCTATACCATGACTTCTCGTGTCAGTATTGTGTCCTTCACTGACAAATCTGGTACCAATTACCGAGCAGGGATCGGGTTGGATGCCTTTGAGGCAGCCACTGAATCAGGAATCGGTTCAATGTGCATGCAAGAGCTAGCGCATCCTCCGACTGCTCTACATGCCAACTATTAAAATGCTTATAAATATTAAATAGCCAGCTGACCAAGTGGGCCTTGAAGAAGAGCACGCAAATACAATAGCGCACACGGTAAGGAGCGCTCTTCTCTACACTTTCTAATTATATCGTTTTCATGTCGAATTTGGTAGTTTTCAAATCAAATTGGACACTCTTCAAATCAATGTGGACACTTTTCGAATCAAATTGGACAGTCTTCTTAACCGGCCTATAAACTTTGGAATCAAATTGAACGTCTTCCAAATCAAGACGAGCTTCCTATAAGTTAAACTGAACATAAGATCGTTAGAACAATTTTTTGTTCAATGAAAACTTAGAGTAACTTTTTTGAAGACTTTTTTTTTTACTTTAGCTGCTGAATAAGTGAATTAATTTTCTAAAATGTGATTTTTTGAGAAAAAATTATAAATTGAACTTCGCAATCGTGTCCTATATCAAAAGACCGGATCGCGCCATGCACTCAAAAAGTTTAGCGCAACGCTTGTTCGATTGATAGTGTAAATACTGCTTACAAGAAAGTTAGTAGTATTAGGATTTATGTGTGTTTTTACAATTGTTTTTGTTGCACCGCTTGCAGGTGTCAAACTGCATGCAAACAGAAATTTTGCTATCAATCGAATGAAAATCGCGAAGTTTCGGACGGAGGCAAAAACGGCGCAATCTCTGCTTTCGCAACATAAAATGGCCGCCTTCTTGCTCTTCAAATCAAAGTTTGAACAACTAGGTTTTCTTCGAATAATAGTTTTTTTTATAAAATTTCAAGCTATGTATCCTCTTAGCGGGACGTAAATTAAAACTTCAAAGAAAGCTATACTGAAATGTTCCTTGAATAGAAGATTATTCTAACATTTTCGGAGAGTTTATGCTTTAATGTAGAAGAAATTCATTTCGATTTGGACGAATTCACTTTGATTTGAAAAGTCTTAGGTTAGCTTAGAAGAGTGTCCAATTTGACGTGAAAAGTGTCCAATTCGACGTTGATATGGTATATTTAAGGTTCGGTTCAAGCTCTGGACCACCAAACCTTTCATCCTTCCGAGTTCCATTAACGAGCGACAATCTTGTTTTTTTTAAGTACGGATCGTTCACTTGTTCTCTCAACTGCATTTTTCGATTCGTTGTGTGAGTCAAATGTTGTAGGTATTGATATAGACACCAGGATATGCCGTAGAAGTACATAGCGTTGCGCATCCCTCAACGGGAGTAATTGATGCCGGCCTCTATCCTTTATTCCTCTCCTTGGTGAACGATTCTCATTACCTATTTCGGATCTTGCTACTTCTGTAGTCTGTTAAAGGAGAGAGTGTTCACATGAAAAATACGAGATAGAGTAGAGTAGACTAAGCAAAATCGGTGGTAGTTCATTCCTGTAGAATGCGCCATGCACAACACCTCTTCAAAGTACCGTGAAGAGACTTCGTATGTGTATTCAGCTCTCACAATGACTGCTGCTGGACAAGCTGACACATCAACGTGTCTACTTTCGTTGACTGCAAGAAGTTGTTCAAATACTTTTCACAGCTGGTTCTATTTGGTGTTCCCGGGGTCAATATCGAACTAGTACAGCGGTCGATTTGTGAGAAGTCAGCAGCGCCTCCCCCTACTGCACTACAGTGTCAATTTTTTTTGCCAGCACCTGCGTCTAATTTATCCCAATCATCGTTAAGCGCGTAATTAATTTATAAACCGCCTTAAATCGAATGACATTTTGGGGACAATAAATAAAGTGCGAAGAGATGCTTGAAAAACAACATTTGGAGGAAGAAGTGCTAAGCAACTGTGCCTAAAAACCGTCTCTTACACATTCCCTTCGACGTTGGCGTCACCGATATTCTTTGCCCTCTTCCGATTGTTGCCTCCTGCCCCAGAGCGGGTGATGGTCTCAAGCACGTTTCTAAAGGTATCAGTGAACTTTTTCAAGCCGTACAACCTACCATCCTCGAGGACCATAAACCGCGCGTGGGCAACGCTCGTGTTTAGGGTCGTCGATGGAATTCTCTTTTAGTTCCTTTGCGAATCAGGTTAACCATCCACCTACCATTTTAGTGCCCGCCGTCTCTTTTATAGGCGGTACGTGCCATGTCTTGAAGGCTGAACTCGTAAATCGAGTTATGTAAACAGAGGAAAAGAAGTTGAACATTTTTCTTTGCAGGAAAGTCATAATGGAAAGCGATGAGCACGATCTCTGATTTCTTCTAAAAACTTTATGGGAGTAATGATTGGCATTTGCTTTCGCTTCATGGTTTGTATAAACACTGATTTACGGAGTCAAGAGCATACGGTGCCTCTTATGGATTTGGGCCACCTAAGGTTGAATCATTAAGGTCAATCCGGGGTATGCGGGGATGAGGGGAGAAACATTCTACTACGGTATGTGGTGTATGGTATTCCTCATATGCCTCACCTACCCATTCACAAGCACACTGCTAGATGTACGATACTGAATGACGCCCGTGTACCTCTTCGCATATTCACAGGGATTTCACCTTTATCCCGAGCTTGATGAATCCGCACCTGAACGCAGCACTCGCATCCAGTCGCTCAGTTCCGCAGGACTGAATCAAGCAAGACATATGCTGGGCCTGGAACAAAGTGCTCTAGCTCAAACCATGTGTCTTTTCAACATTATATGTAGACGGCAATTGAATGAAGATCGAGGTTAGTAGATCGTTCCAGGAAATGCGGTACAACTTGCGGTGGGCGGCCGTGGACAAGTCAGTGACTAATCCCTCTCAGACAAGCCTGAGCCCAGATCCATCAAACGCTACGCCCTTTAACGGTGAAAATACCGCCAAACCCCATGATAGTACATTCATCAGCATCCGGATTGACGGTACTTTCACCGTTAGAGGGCGGTTATCTGGCTCTATTTATCTGGCTCTTGGAAGGGATTTAAGATCTGAGTGCGCTGTTCGGGAAATCCGAACCATGAACCCCGAGTCGGAGTGCACGCGACAGCCAGCGCCTCCTCTGACTGCGTTCCACGCGCTCGTCAATATTATAGCACCAAGAAATACAAGATACAAATGTATTACTTGTAGTTCTGCTAAACGGAGCACCAACAGATGATGTTCTAAAGCTTGGAAAATTAGTATCTTTTCTTTATCGTTCCATGAGTGCGTATCAGTGCAGTAAGAGGAGGCGCCTTTTGTCGCGTGCACCTCGAAACGAGGTTCTTGGTTTGGGTCCCGTCAGGCGAGAGCAAATCTTCCATCGCTTCGTGGTCGATGAGTTGATGCTACACTTTTTCGGGAAGGATAAAACACTGACTTGTCTTTTGATTCAGGCCAAATAAAAGACAATTTCAAGAAGAAGGAAACAAGAGTCTAGCGTAATCGAACATAGAAACAATCAACTCTAGAATTACTATAAGGTATAAAACGACAGTGCTTCACCACCAACACATCGACATCGTTGGACACTTCGCAAATATGAACATAAAAAGCACCATCTATAAGTTTGAACAAAACGTTTCTGTAGATATTCTTGCTTACTAAGCAACGGGTTGAATTTTTTAGATCTCTCATAGAGGTTAGAAAGCATGATCTGGTGCGCGATATAGCAACCGAGGCCTTAACAAGGCTCGTTTGTGAAATTATCCCAACGGTTCTCAACAAGAACAACACGGTCTTATAGAGCATCCAACAAGGAACACAGTGGTGAAGCTCATTTTTGCTGCGGGCCATTGGGCCAAAAATGACAAAAAACGGCCACCTAGGAGCTCATACATGTGAGGTCGGGGGTACTGATCCTCCCTCATGAGCTAGCATTTTGCCGTGTTCACTCTAAGCCGAATTCGTGTAAGCTTCTCAATTTTAACTGAAATGGAAGTCAGAATTTCTTTAGCACACGGGTTGATCAGGGTGCACTCCATTCCTCTCCAATCAAAGCGGGGCAAAATGATCAGCACTAGTTGCCTGGAGGAGGATACGTATCCCCGACCTCCGTCCATGGGTAGCTAGACGACAAATTTTTGCCATTTTTGGGCATCGCTTTTTTACAAGACCATATAGGTCTCCTTGAAAATAGTTCTGTTAAGATCACAGATGTCCCTTATGAGTTTCAGATTACCTCTTGCAAAATGTGTCAGCATCCCATCGAGGAGATACGTTGGATTTACGGCTAGATTTTCACCAAAGATTTCGTTTAATTATAATATCGGCAATTTTTTCTTTTCTTGAGTGAACGAAGACCATAAAGCTCCGACTTCTGCCCTTAGGTTTAAAAAGTGTCCAGATTGTTCTGATAAATGTCTAGCTGGATTTAAAAGACCCTAGTTTGATTCGAATGACGTCCATTGCAATACGGAAACGATATAAATCAAGGACAAAGGACGGCATTGCTCACAAGGGAAGGGTCTGAAGCGTATGTCTGAACGGGGGAACGAGTCATATAGGGAGAATCCCTACCCCTCAATTAGTACAAATTTCTTTTCGCCAAGTCGTTAAACCAAAGGAGTAGGGGGACCTTGAAGTTACAATGGAATACGGCGCATCACGAGTTTGGAGCTCTTGTACGCCCGCGATGCCTGGGATGGCAAGCGGGTCGGAGCGCAGTGCAAGTGACGTTGCTTCATGCGAGGAAAGTCGGGAGTTCGGTTCTTCCCCGCTGCTGCATCTTTGCATTTCAACTGATTTGCTGAGATTTGGAGGATTCTGACGTCTATACCCTTTTCAGACGTTTACCTAATTATTTATTTACCTAATTTCCCAGCTGCATGCTATGGTATTCAACATGATGATGTAGAAATGATCAGTGATACACAGGTACAAAGTACATGAAGCAGCACTGGGCACAATACGGGCTACAGGCTCCCCATAGTTTGTTTTGATACATGGACCAATAACCTCGGGAAAAACATGCTGCTCGCATTCTCAAAAGAGACGTCGGAAGTGTTTCAAATGAGAAACCTCTGTGGATCCCGCAAATTAACCTAAGCGGCATCTCTCTTTTCCCTCATCTCTGCCTGTCACCTGGAAATCAGAGGTCTGCTGAAGGTTTTCCAAAACCTAACAGCAACAATGTCCACCGATGCTCGAGTGGTGAACCACCTGCTCACGCTGAAGTGTGGTCCACCTTTAGACAAGGAACCTTCGAGGGAAGTAATCAAGCTGGTCAAGCTGTGCAGTATACTAAAGGACTTCGAAGCAGATCAAGTTGATGAAAACGTTCTGGTTAAAAATCCGGTCAGTAATAAACAAGTCGCAAGAAAGGTACTCTCCACAGCGTACCGCTATAAAATACGCAGGAAACGTCGAAAATGGTATCGACCTCAGAGTCCACAAATCTCAACCAATCAATTGAAATGCAAAGATGCATCAGCGCAGAAGAACCGAACCCCCGACCTTCCTCGCATGAGGCAACGTCTTTATCAACTCCGCTCCGAGCCGCTTGCCGGTAGAGACATGCGGGCGTACAAGACCCCCAAACTCGTGATGCGCCGTATTCCATTGTAACTTAGGTACCCCTACTGCTGGGTTTAACGACTTGGCAAAAATAAAGAAACACGTTTTTATACTAATTGAGGGGTGAGGATTCTCCGTATGACTCGCTCCCCTTTCAGACATATGCATCAGGCCCTTCCCTTGTCAATCCCTTTAGGGATGCGCAACGCATTCTATTACTTCTACGGGATGTCGTGGAGGCGATTTGAATGTGAATTTTTCCGTAGAACGAATTACGGTGGCCAACCGATGAAGAAGTCAGCGCTTGTTCATGGCTGGCCTGGCCTTACATCCCACCGGGGTCGTTGAATGGGTATCAGACATGACTGGTACCCATTCACCGACCCCGGTGGGATTTAAGGCCTGGGCGGGAAATCCGAACCAGGAACCTGGTGTCGAGTGCGCGCGGCATGCTTCACTCTGCGCTACTCGCGCCTACAAACGATATAAATACTCCTCGAGAATTATCCTATTTGAAGCTGTGATTGAATTGGTTCCAAGATACGTGCGAGGTGAATTTCCCTCCTAGGCTAGAAAGGATCAGCATCCAGAAGACACGGGAGGCGGGATGCCCTTCCTAGCCCTAATCCACCAGTGCTCTGCATTCCTTCTGTGAAACCCGCACTTCATTGAATGCAGAGCTTTTTCGTCGATTCGCACTGTTCCGGACCTCAGTGTGGTTCCAACGATGTGCAAACCGCGACCAGCGCCGAGCAGGCCACATTCCAGCGTTCCTGCTTCTCTCCGTGTTCCTCCGCAGATTCGCCCTTCTCTCGCGCTGCCTCGTCGCGCATTCGATCGGCCTTCTTTTTAGTCGTCGGCCGTTCGACCTTCTGCGGTTGCTGGTCGAATTGATTCCATACAGGCGCTTACGTCACGCGTGCCTCCATCGGGGAGACGACGACGATGGTCGTCGTCGTCGGCGTCGTCGTCTCACCAGCCGCTCTGGGTCGAACGCGCACCGCTCTGACGGGGTCCTGGACTTCCACCGTCGTCATCGCCGTCGTCATCACACCGACCTGATTCGATTAGAAACAGAGGTCACACATATCGGCCTTACGTTAGCTATACCATGTATCAGCCATCGGCGTAGCTACCCGTTTCCTGAAGGGAACTAATTTTTCTGGGTTTTCTTGACTACTAGGAAAAATAGAAAATTATGAGTGTTTCCTTTAAACGGTGCCTCAGTAAATGGTGAAAGATTGATTTTTTTCGCTGGCTATCATTCGATAACCAGTTTAGCCACGCCATAATTTTTATAAGGTGGAAGAACTTCGAGCAATTCCAGCTTTGTACATCTTCTTGAGTACAAGATGCGAAGGTCAGACCAACAAGGAAAGCGGCACCGCATCGCCCTTCCTCTCCTTCCTCTCATCCTTTTTCTTATCCCTCTACGCGGCAGCTTGCGTTTCCTGGAGAGCTGATTCCACGAAAGCTGTTTCATCCTCACCATGAGAGACTTTCAATGGGCCTCTTTGCCGCCAATTAGTTAATTGCCCAAGATGTTGTATCTCTTGCCGTTGTTTCTCCTAAATTACTGTCACCGGTGCATAAAGAGGGCAAGCGGAGATCCGTTTGTCCGAAAGGTGCTGATACAGTCGTCGAAAAAAGAAAAAGATCGCACTCCAAAGCAATCTGTTTTCGAGCTCAGTGGAGCTCAGATAGTCGTATGGTATCAGTCACCCACAACGAGTTGATATGTACCATTTTCACGTCGAACTGGACACTCTTCTAAGCTGGCTTAAGACTTTTGAAATCAAAGTGAACTCTTCCAAGTCGAAACGAGCTACTTCTACATTAAACTGGAGACTTTCCAAAAAGGTTTGGATAATTTTTAGTTCAAGGAAATTTGAGTATAGCTTTCTTTGAAGTTTTAATTCGCGAACATAATAAGTGAACACATTGTTTAAAAGTTTATAAAGTTTCAATTTTTAGAGAAAAAATAATGACTTAAAACTAGTTTTAAAGAGGAGAGGCGGTCATTTTTTGTTCCAAAAAAAGATTGCGTCATGCCCTCGTCCAAGTCGTCGCGATTTTTATTCGATTGTTGGCAGAATTTCTGTTTACATGGAGTTTGACACCTGTTCACGTTACAACAAAAACAACGCATTGATGGTATCCTCACCTTGATGGTTCATTTAAGTGGAATTTACACTATCAATCAAACAAAAGTTACGGCGAACTTTTGGAGTGCATAGCGGGTTCTGGTATTTTAATGTACAATTTTTTTAAAGTTAAAATTGGATGAAGTTATTACGCTCATTCGAGCATCTGAACTAAAAAAATCTCAGAACGTTATACCGAATTTTCCTCAAACAAAAATTATTCTAACCATTATTTGCTTTAACCCTATTCTAACCTCTACTTCTATGGGATGGGATTCAATTCGAAAGCATATTTCGTCTGTACAGTGAGCTGTGGTGGTCATCCGTTAGACAATCAACATTGTATCCTAGACGAGTATGGTACAGATTCAGCTCTCAAAAGAAATAGAATGCTTCACTGGTCTAACTTAGTTTAACTTACCTAAAGGTCATTTCGCTCTGGAAAAGTTCGCTTTGATTTCGAAGGTCTCAAAGGTAGCCTAGAAGAGTATCCAATTTGATTTGAAAAGTGTCCATTCGGCGTGAAAGTGGTGCAAAAGCGGGAAGAATGGTCAAAGTTGAGCGCTCATGTTATAACGATAAAAGGATAAGGGACGGTACTATTCAGTCTCTTTTAGGATACAGCGCGCATTCCTACTTCTATGGGATGGGGTCGCAGCAATTTTAAAGCCTATTTCGTCTGTACAGTGAGCTGTGGTGGTCATCCGTTAGACAATCAGCATTGTATCCCCAGACGAGTATGGTACAGATTCAGCTCTCAAAAGAAATAGAATGCTTCACTGGTCTGTGCGGAAAATCCGAACCAAGAAGATAGGATCGGGTGCATGCGACAGCGAGCGCCTCCTCTGACTGCGCTACCACGCTCGTGTCGTTCATATTTAATTCGCTACATGGAAGTCCCTACACCTTTGGTTAGGCAGTTCTATCGCGTAGAGCATAGATCCACCAAGACCTCCAAGGTTAGAAGCTGACGTTTTCAGATTATCAAGTCACGAAATTAAGAACGTTTTATGTCATCTGTTTTTGTTAGAAGATATTTCAAATTCACCCCTGTGGTTAGTATCTTATGGTTAGTAGCCCCCAAACGCGCTTTCCTGTTCTTTTTTGGGTATCTTACCTGCTTAAGTGATCTTTCGTCACTTAAGCATTCGTGCTTAAGTGACCTTCGTCCCCCTTGCTTATCGAATTGCCGAGCGGGTGCCAGCAACGTCCAGATTCGTCCCCTTCGCGTGCCAGAGTGCTCCAATGGGCCCTCCTCACGTAAGGGACACGAAGAGCGTTATGTCATTCGTTCAGGTCTTTCACGAGGATGTCCGATCAACGCATGGAGCGCGAACCTAAAATCAGCCGGTGAAGGCTCTCGACGAACAAATGTCTGCGAAATGCGTTACCTTATCGAAATATGTAAGAAGCAAATTCACGTGAATTGCTAAACTCCTGCTCTTCACTCCAATGGAATTGTAGCGTAACGGCGTATCTAGAGTGGTCAGCTATTGCCCTGGTGCCCAATTGTAGCGCAGCGAAAGATTGATGAATACCACCCGTGAGGATACGAAAGCTAAAGATGGAAAGCCGTGGAACCTTCGGAAGAGTTTCTGGACACTAGATTTGTATGCGCTGTTCTTCTTCTTTTACTTTTTCTTCTCGTTCATTCTCCTGCTCTTTATTTGCCCTCCGTTACTATCACAATTCTTGTTCTTCTTTTTATTTCACTTCTCCCAGAAGGATCTATTAGGGTGGCGGGGGGGGGGGGTGCTTGCAGGCGATATTTTTTCTCTTCTTCTTCTTTTTCCCACTTTCTGCTTTTCGTTCCGTCCCTATTATTATTTTCTGTTTTTTGATATATTTTTCCGTCTCTCTTCAATCTTTTTCTCTACATGTTCTCGTCCTTCTCTTGAATGACTTTCAGGACAGCTGACACGAGGGTCGTGTTTCTTCTTCCGCTTCCTTTTTGCTCTTTCTTTTTCCTTTCTCTATCCTTCTCCTCTCTTCTCCTCTTGTTCTTTATCTTCTCCTTTCCTAATCGTTTCATTCTGCCCACCCTCCTTCACGCCCTACTCCATTCATTTATTCATTTTATTTATTTCATTATTTTCTTTACCTCGCTTTTCTTCTCTTCCTCCTTTTTCTTCTCTTCTCCTGCTTCATTTCTCACCTCTTCGTTTTAATTCCCAAATCACTAGCAGTAGGACAACCATCCTACCTCTTCCTTTAGCCTACGTATCTTCGTTGAGATTATTACAGTGGAGTGAATTACTCAGTTACATTCTTTCATTGAAAAAAGTCTTTTAAAATGCAAGGATTTCAAAACTACTGCCTCAGTAGACAATCGATCCGACATTGTGATCGGTTTAAGGTGATTCTGCTGCAGTAATAAAGTCCTATCCCATTCGTTATCTTTGCAGATCATCGACTTGCAACCTCTTTCTTTCTTCTCTTTGAAAACGCTTATGATCTCCTGTCTACACTTTGTGCGCGCTTGCGCTTCTTTACCACTTCTTTTTTTTAATATTTATTTTCAGGTTACCTCCCTGGTGTTCCTTACCGTCTAAACAATCTATTGGTTTGAAGCCAACCTTCACTTCTGAACAGGATTCTAGACAGGAGGACGAAAACTATGTGCATAAAACATCAATAAGTGTCTACTTTTTTTCTGTAGACTTTAATTTTCACGGCATCTGATCCTGCCGATATTGTTTTTTTGTTTTTTTTTCTTAATTTGTAGACGTATCGCTGTTCCATTGCAAAAAAAGATTCAGATGGCAAAGTGGCTGGAAACAGTAGCCATGCACAAGTGAATCGAGTTTCGTCTGAATTCGTATTGAAGACAAGTGAGGAAAGGCTAGCAATATTTGCATTACATTGGCTCCGTATTCTACTGTGAGAATAGAACTTGTGGATCATTCGAGATTACTTGATCCACACTGGCTTTAGTTTCTCACTTCTTCGGGCTTTGTGGACACAAGTCTCGCCTAGTACTCCTGCTTCTGCGGAGTATTGTACATATTATAGGAACACATCTAGCGCACAAGAAAGTCTCGTGACGAAATCCAAACGACCGTTGCTAAATTTTGTAACCTTTCGCTATAAGATGAGTAATTCTATTTAAAGAGAAAATCAAGGCTGGGTGTTAACCAATCCTTTTGTGGGGTGCGACAAATTTACGGAACGTTGTGCAACCAAGCTGTAAATGTATTCGGCCTACACAATAAGCTATGATGATCAGCGCATGGGAATAGTAGAATTCAACAGATCCGTAGAAGTCCACATCCAGTGCATTGATACTGGATGGAAAACTGTTTGGTTTGGCGTGACTGGAACGTTGCATCCGCTCGGAGTGCACAGGCGAGCCAGGCGCCCTTCCCATTGCACTACATACAAGTTCTTGATAAATTTGTTTTTATTCTGTGCCAAGCAGGTTTGTTATAAAATTATTTTTTACGGCTGACGTTTCGACTAGCTCGTCTTTCTCAAGGCCTGAAAGAAGTTTCGAGCTAGTCGAAACGTCGGCCGTAATAAATAATTTTATAACAAACCTGGTTGGCACAGAAGAAAAACAAATTATTGGAAAATGCCCAGGTTTCAAGAACGACGAACTTGGAGTTCTTGATAAAGGCCAAAGAATGAGGGGCGATATTTTATCTCTTTTAGGATGCGCCACGCATTCTACTTCCACATTCTTCTTCGTGGAGGCAATTTGATTGTGTATTTGGCCTATTCAGAGACTAACGGTGGCGAGCCGGTGAACAAGTCTGTGTTTTATCCTTTTCAGACAACAAACAAGTTTGATACCATTTTATGGACCAACAATAATGGAAGGCTTGGTAGGCATGTATCGAAAATTCAAACCAGGCACATGGAATCGAGTGCATTTGCCAGCCGACTTCTCCTCCGACTCCGCTACCAGGCACCTGCAGCAATATAAGGAATAATGTTTTAATTTTGATTTTTTAAAAATATTTTCCTCTATTTTCTAGGAGTATATAGGAGCTTCAGATATTTCTAGAAAATTTTCGTGGCTTTCCGTTACTTTCCGTATACAACTGTTTATGTAGGATCTATGTATTATGTTGTCCCATAAGTCTTCGCCGTTTTTTTCAACGATTCACTGCAGATTTCGCCGGCGGTCGGTCCCCTGCATAGCGCTGCATAGCTTTCGAAAGAGAATCATTTGCTCTATCAGAACATGCATTGCGTTTCTTTCTTCATCATAAATTTTGTCAATTTTTAGATCGTTGAAGTGAAAAGTGAAAAAGTAGCCATTTGCGCACTTGTTCTCTCCGCTTAGGTTTGTAATTTTTTGCGCAGTTTTTCTGAGCATTTGTAAGGCAATGTTCTGTACTACAAGAATATGTGTTGGTCCTATTTGCTCTTTTGTCCTTTATTGATTTTTAGGTCATCAAATTGGGACGTCCGAAGGAGGATGGCTATTTTTGCGGACAGCAAAAACCAAGCAAAAAAGTCCAACCACAGAACCGGAGTTTTGGTAAAAATTCGGACGGAAAAGTCGGAATTCCCAATGTGATGAACTAAAAATCAATAAAGGGCAAGTGAGAAAATAGGACCAACACATATTCTTGTAGTACAGAACATTGCCTTCCAAGTGCTATAAAAAACTGCGCAAAAAATTACAAACCTAAGCGGAGAGAACAAGTGCGCAAATGGCTACTTTTCACTTTCACTTCAACGACATAAAATTTAACAAAATTCATGATGAAAAATAAAATGCAATACATGCTCTGATAGAGCAAATCATTCTCTTTCGAAAGCTATACAGCGCTATGCAAGAGACCGCCGATGTAATCTGCAGTGAATAGTTGAAAAAAAACGGCGGGGACTTATGGGACAACCTAATATTTAACAGTAATGCACTGTTGCAAAGAGCGGTAGTCTGAAGTCTTCCGTGAACTCCTCGATTTGTTGTGATGAATCATGAAACGCAAAAGCCAATCTAATCTACTAGAAGAGCACTGCTATTTGGAGACAATCATAGAAGACGTCTTGCATAACTTTCATCAATAATGCTTGCTGTTATCTTCTCTGATATATGAGATCAGTTCCAGAGCAGAATTTTAGTCGCGTATAGGATGGTGTTCAAGATGCCATCCGATAGTTCACAAATTTTAACAGCTCAGTAACTAATGAGTATTCATTCATTTTTAGTTGCTCTCTTTGATAGAATACTGACAAATTTAACAGGATTCACGATAACGAAATTGGTGTAGAGCTGAGTTGTGGTCTGTTGAATTTAAAAGTCAAAAGCAACGGAAACTGTCGGTTCGCCTTAGTATAGAGTGCGTGCTCAAAAAGGGATTAGTTGCTACCAATATTTATCCCGCACTGTTTACGAACTTCTGATCACTAAAGCAACCAGTGAATTTTTGCATACTTGAGGTCCTCACATCAGTAGCTGAAGACCCCTGAATTTTGAGCAACAAATAAGACGACTTGTCTGTCCTCATTTCCTTCGACCTTCTCACTCAGCTGGCTACCCATTTGTATTCTAATGAAGCCTATCATCTGTATCCACGCGCTGCCCACAGTCGGCCGTGGACATATGAGGCTTATGTCCTCAAGGTCAGCGCCATGTTGCTTCCGGACAAGCATCGGTCATATGGGTAGCGGTCGGCTTAATACCAGAGGCGCTTGCCCAAAAGTGTTGAGAGTTAAGAGAACTACTTACGTGCGTCACGTTCGCCTTTAAATTCGCTTCATATATACAATACATAAACCCAAAATACATGAGCCAAAAAATAGGTAAGCTTTACCTTCGAGTTCGATATGGTAATAGTTCTTTCAGGGAGCGAATTCGGGCCGGAATCATCAATCACTTGTTGCGCTCATTACTCATCACATACTCATTACTCATTATAGGAGTTTCAGAGTCAGCGCTATGAGCTAAATAACACATAAAGTGTACTCTTGGAGTTCAGAAGAAGCGACACCTCGAAAAACCTCGATATTTCCCCTCATAGAAATCCGGAATCACTACATCGGTAGAAGGTGTTTTGACTGACACATGTCACGCAGAAGAACCATGATGTGACATGGATAAAAGGATAAAGGATAGCATTACTCAGTCTCTTTGGGATGCCCCACACATTCTACTTCTACGGGATATCGTGGAGGCGACCTGAATGCATATTTGGCCATAGAATGACTTGACTAGCCAATGTACAAGCCAGAACTTTATCCTTTTCAAACAAGTGGTACCGATTCACCGACCCGGGAGGGATGGAAGGCTTCGTTGGCCTGGGCGGGAAATCTGAACCAGAGACCTGCTATCGGGTGCACGCGACAGCCGGCACCTCCTCCCACTGCGCTCTACGCGCCCTCGATGTAACGTGACTCAAACAAATTATAAAATACTAAAGCAATATAATTGTAATCACAACTTTATTTGTATCAGAAACAGGAATGAAAGAATTAGCTGGGTTTTCGCTTCGCACGCGTCTTTAGACGAAAACCAACCCGACAAAGTACTCTTCCCCTTGTGGTCATGAGTAAGGGACTGGAAGGGAGATGGAGCCACTGCAAACTAGCATAAACTCGTCCTGCTGATGCTGGAAGTGACGAATAATAGTTAAACTTAAAGAAG
The DNA here is from genome assembly GCA_947396885.1 of Heligmosomoides polygyrus polygyrus. Taxonomy (NCBI): domain Eukaryota; kingdom Metazoa; phylum Nematoda; class Chromadorea; order Rhabditida; family Heligmosomidae; genus Heligmosomoides; species Heligmosomoides polygyrus. The sequence continues at coordinate 24,053,841 of OX377202.1, forward strand.
TAATTATAAGATGTATCAAAAATAATTATTATAGAGAAACCATGAAAGAAGGGGAGCACAGGAGTTATAGGAAGGGCAGCAGAAAAAATAGGTGTTACTACACTCAGTGGGGCGGAAGGCACATCGCGGTTCCACGAGAAGATCCATCATTGGGAGGGGTAGCGGAAAGTCTGGGAAAAAGAGGGGGAATTGGATGAGGAGGTAGAGGGATCTACCCTAGTGGGAGGAGGGGGGGGGGGGGGAGGGCATCGCTACAAAAATGAAACAAGAGTAAACAGTGTGGCATCTCTCGGCTATAAAATTGCAAAAAAAGCTCTTTCATATGTAGGCCAGTCCATGGTATTTTCCTTGTAAACAACTCTGCTTTCAGTTTTGCCGCCGTTATCCAGGCGTTGGAGTGCACTATAGCTCCTACGAATTGGGCTCCCTACTAGGATAGATCCGTAGTAGAGAGCCAAATTCCTTCCTCTGTTTTGCCGAGCAATTGAAAGAAGCCTGCCAGGTACATCGCAAGTTTTCCAAATTAGCTATTTTGCCGAATTTAAAGTTATACTTCTGTGCGCTTTTCATTCCCTAAGTGCATTTATGAGCATTAGCCATACGTCTGCTGGGGTTGCGTGGTCGTGCCTTTAGGTCATGCTCTGCAGTGCTTGATTTGTGGTTGACCTTTACAAAAGTCACAGTATCCATTCTAGGATCAGTGCAATTTTAATAAGAACGAGCAGAACACCATCGATACGACGTTGAAGAGACGGACTATAAAATACGAGGCATAGAACCCAAAGTAGAGAAGATTCATGGCCCACTCAAAGCCGTACGCTTGTCTGGCTTGATGACTCCACTGCCTTAGTACGATCGTGCCATTTTTTATATTTCTACTGAAATAGGATTTTTTTGGAGAAAATTCGAATTTTTCTGCGGTGACCACACATGGCAGCGCAGTCGAAGGAGGCGACGGCTATTGCGTGCAACCGATTCGAGGTTCGCGGTTCAGGCTTCCCACCCAGAACAACCAAGCCTTGCGTTTCGCCGAATTGATGGGTTGATATCAGACCTGCTTGGAAAGGATAAAACACTGATTTGTTTGGCTTCGGCTTCTGCTGGCAATCGCAATTCATTGTATAGGCCAACTACGCATTCATACCACCTTTACGACATTCCGTAGAAGTCGAATGCGTGGAGCTTCCCGCAAAGGGATTATCTAACGCTAATCTTTATACCTTTTATCCTTTATGTGCTCACCCACATTGTTTCATCCCTCATAAAAGCTCTGGAGGGTGCGTGGAGCGCAGTCGGAGAAGGCGCCGGCTGTCACCTGCACCCGATACCAGGTTCCTGGTTCGGATTTCCCGCCCAGGCCAACCAAGCCTTCCATCCCTCCGAGGTCGGTGAATTGGTACCAGACATGTCTGGGAAGGATAAACCGCTGACTTGTTCATCGGCTGGCCACAAGTCATTGTATGGCCAAATACGCATTCAGCTCGCCTCCACGACAGAGAAGCACGAAGCACGTAGAAGCAGAATGCGTGACGCATCCCAAAGGGATTGAATAACGCCGTCCTTTATCCTTTGTCCTTTTTAAAAGCTCTGACAAGGCTCTCTACGATAACTTCAAATTCTGCAAAATAGCCAATTTGGAAAACTTGCGATGTACGAGGCAGCCTTCTTTCAATTGTTCGGCAAAATAGGGGAAAGAATTTGGCTCTCTGCTACGGAACTATACCTCTCACGTATAATAACGTATGTACCATTTTCATGTCAAGCGCAAATGATGTTCAATCAAATAATAATTCATTTGTGCGCTCCTTAACACTGCTGCTAAACTAATAAGCCTTCGAATTTCTATGGTTTTGTTGGCACAGGGCGCGTGGAGCGCAATCGGAGGAGGCGCCGGCTGTCGTCTGCACCCGGTACCAGGTTCCTGGTTCAGATTTCCCGCCCAGGCCAACGAAGCCTTCCATCCCTCTCGGGGTCCCCTCTCGTTGGTACCAGACTTGTCTGAGAAGGATAAAGCACTGACTTGTACATCGGCTGGCCACCGCAAGTCATTATATGGCCAAATGCGCATTCAAAACACCTCCACGACATCCCGTAGAAGCAGAACGTGGCGCATCCCAAAGAAGATTGAATAACGCCGTCCTTTATCCTTTGTCCTTATCCTGTTGGCACAAGAGACAGAAGAACACCAGTCGGAGAGTAAGGATAATGGACGGCGTTACTCAATCTCTTTTAGGATACGCCACGCATTCTACTCCTAAGGAAAGTTGTGGAGGGAATTTGAATGCGTATATGACCCGTTCAATGACTTGCGGTGGCCGGCCGATGAACAAGTCAGCGCTCTACCCTTCCCGCACCGAGCAAGTCCGCTACCAATTCAGCGATCCCGGAGGGATGGAGGGCTTGGTTGGCCTGGGCGGGAAATCCGAACCAGGAACCTGGAATCGGGTGTACGCGACAGCCGGCGCCTTTTCCGACTGCGTTACACGTGCCATAACACGGAGGGTAAAAGATAGAAAGGGGTAAAGGAGGACTTTAATCATTCCCCTTGAAGATACACTATCTCTATGGGAGGTCGTGTAGGCAATTGGGATGCATATTTGGCCTATACATACAACATTTCCGCCGCTCAAACCTGCCGTTGGAGTAGTCTCCTAGTTAGGTTAATTGTTTAACAGCATTGGAACAAAAATTCTCCTAAGGGTCAAAAATTTAGTGGTCAACAAGGCGGCTTTCGAAAAATATTTATTTCACATGCTTCCTTGAACTTTTCGGTTACCTAACAAATATATGGATTTTCTCATCAGAAAAATTCCTGTTTCAATGGAGATATAAAACAAAGCCTGCCGCCGGACGCGTTGGTGCAGAATTGCGATGGCGTAGCGCAGATGACGAGTGGGATTGAGCTGTTCAGCTAGTGCGTCTCCGGCCGTTCTTCCGCGGGTTTTGTTCGGCGCTAGCAGAGGCGCTGTGCCGCGTCGAGGACACTTGATGAGCGCGAAGAGCGTCTGGGGACCTCCGCCATCGTCGTCCGGCGGCCGATGCCACCCAGGCGGACCACCCACGCACACGGCCAGCCTTGGCAGACGTCCAGAGGTCGCGCGCAGCTGACCGCCGCCGCCCCCGTCGCCGCTGCTGCTGCTGGTGCCACTCCTCTGAGACCGGCTATGGGTCACTATGCAATTAGCGTATCGATTCGCGTATTCCAAGCCGAAGGCTCGACCTCCACATATCATCTGAAATCGGCATCAAGCAATGTGCCCGTGGTGGCTTTTGCGGCTGTCCACTATAGTCCACTACTGCTTTATAAAGTACAGAGAAACGACGGTAGGCCGTCCGGCCGTCAATCTCGGTCGTTCGTCTTCCGTCTGTCGTTTATCATTCGCGTGCGCTGCCATTCAACCTCAATTATCCCCCTACAGGCAAGCGTGGCTGGCACAGCTTCTGAAGTCCTACTCACCTCAGCCGTCGGCCATTGCATTCCGAATTAGATGAAGGCCTTGTCAACAACAGTGTTCCCTGCTCTTTCATCGCTTAATCTCCACTACTCTTTGGCTTCCAGAGTTGCCTTATTGGAGTGAGGTAAAGATTTCCTCCTCTTCCTCGTTTAGCACGTTTTTTCAATGCAATGCCTCACAATACACTATTTTCAATCTTTATATTATATTATTTTATATAAATATATAAAGATTTAAAGAATGTATTACAATGTAGTAAATATTTTTATATTTTATATAGGCGCGTAATAGCGCAGAAGGAGAAGACGCCGGCTCTCGCATGCACCCGATTCCATTTCCTGGTTCGGATTTCCCCTCCGGGTAAACCAAACCTTCCATTCCTTCGGGGTCGGTGAATTGCTACCATACTTATATAGGAAGGATAAAATACTTGTTCATCGGCTGGCCACCGCAAGGGATTTTATCCTAATGTATTTTAAAGTTGTGGGCTAAATGCGCGTTCAAATTAGCTCCCAATGAACCATAGAATGCGTGGCGCATTCCGCGATGGGATCGACTAACGCCATCCTTTATCTGTCCTTATCATATCCGAACTCTCTCACCCTCAGCTTTGCTCACCTGCGCAGCTGAACTCAGGGTGGTCTTCCTGTTGAACTGAAGAAAAGGCGGATCTATCCTAGTTGGGGGGGGGGGGGGGGACCACCGTAAAGTGTCTATTGCAGACGTCGTCCGAAGCCATACAACATATCACTCAAATTTAACAGGACAGCGGCAGAAGCTTTCGTAGAGACTAAGCAGGGGATTGGAGACCCAGATCACTATATACCCCCTCCGATTAGGATAGATCCGAAATATTTGCTGAAATACCAATCACCTTCAGAACAAATGAACTAAGTCTCGCATGAGCATCTACACCGTTCTGAATCGTTTTTGTCTCTTTCATGCCTACTGCAATTTTTGCTACCTTTTATCTTTCTTAGTTCCGCATGGCAGAGACTGGATCGTCTTAACGTCTTGAAAATTTCCATGCAAGGGAATCACGCCATTCATCCGCATGTGAAAGAGTTTATCCATATCTCCCTCCTTCAATGGATCGAAATTAATGGCCGCTGTTCGACTTTAGAAAATATAAGCAGTGTGAATCAGTCGATCTCTTGGGATTGTAACTCCATTTAAGATGGGATGAATAGATGCTGCTGGGCGGGATTCCTAGTAGGTGAGCGGACGTCGGCGAATAATCAATTTGGATCGGTATCGAATGGTATCGATTTTTGTCTGCAATTGCCTAAGCCGGGATCGGGCAAATGACAGTTGTGTCACAGAAAATAAAGGGTATCGGTCGACTGATCACTACATGTTGACTTTTTCAGAATTATCGACGAATTCTTAGTCAGTAATCATTTTGACGGACTGCTAATAGGTTGAGAAAACTTGGCCAATTCAAGGGCACTTTAAGGGGAGAGAAGGATTCTAAGTGAGCAGTATTCTTTTAGAAGGTCATGTGGTCCCACCACGAATGCCTGCCAATGATAAAGCAAACAGCACACCCTATGGGGAATAGAAGTCTGTGGGATCCACGCGACGAGTCGAGGGGGTCTGTTGAGCGCTCTCTCTCTCTTCTGGACGCGCAGCGGGGCGGATACTGTCGAGATGAATTCCATTCAGTCATCGATCGCAGCGTGTCGTCGCCGTGCGGTGTAACGTCGGCACTGTGGATGCCACATGTACCCAAAGCACAGACATTTATACCTGGCCATCACTTCCACATACCTGAGACGAGGAGCCGCGATTGAGCACCATTTTTGCCGTTTTTCACTGATTGTTGACGATCCGGATCTCTCGCGCGCATATTCGCCTATGTCGGACCGTCTCTCTCACTGGTGTGTGGTCAACCAACTTTCTCCAGCATTTTTCACCCTTCAGATAATTTCTTACACTTTATCGATCGATATTGATTTTTTGAGAGACGGAGAGCAACACTAACGACTTAGATGACCCTACCTTTCCACAATATAAAGGAGACGGTTAACCCTATGAGACGCTGAGAGATTTATACCCAGCCACTACCTCCGAATAACTAGAACGCTGAGCGACGGCCAGCGACCGGTCATTAGTTTTGCACCGACCAACGAACAGACGGGAGAACAGATTATCTCTATTATATGTGAAAGAATGTCGTTGGCCCTTCCTACACCTTATCGATTGAAATTGATTTATTTAACAATTGCGGAACTATACTCAGGACTTTGACTTCTTCTTTACATGTAACATTGAGAGCTTATACCTTATCGATCGATATTGATTTGTTTGAGGGATGGAAAGCTATGCTCAGGACTTTGAAAATCCTTGATCGGAATTGATTTATTTAAGGGATGGGAACTTATACTCAGGACTTTGACTAAACCAACTTGTCACCATATGAGGTAAACGGTTAACCAACCCTTCACAGAGATCGATAATGTGACAGAGGTGCGAATCCGTTCTGGTGGCCATTAATTTTGTGCCGATCAACGAATGGATCATCGAACGAGTTATCACCTTCACGCGTAACCATTGAGCGCTTTCTATACCTTATCGATCGAAATTGATTTATTTAAAGAATGGGAAGCTGTTTCCGGGACTAGACTTCCAACTTTCCGTAATTGAAAGTAAACGGTTAACCCTGAGCAGAGATCGATAATGCCGAAAGAGATACGAACCTGGAGCTGCAGAGGCCAACGAGCGACATTTTCAGCGTGTATCAGCCCTATTCATTCAATGCCTATTCCGCGCAGCTGAAATGGGTACTAGCAATAAGTGGGCTACTGCCTTTGCCACCTTGTGGCACACACCCCCGATAGTAGAACCCGGCCATGTGCTGGAGCTGGAGAAGAGCACGAGCCTCTACACGGGAGCCAGTACCCATTCCGCACCCCTGGCGGAATGGGTACTGGCTTTCTTACTAATCAAGATGTATATCATATTGCACAATCTTGTTACGGCGGTCGGCTGTCTTGCGTCGTTTTGCAAGCGTCCTCTCGATATGTCGGAGGGTTTGGTGTTCTCTATCGGCGATTTATTATTTCCTAGTCGATTGATTGGTAATAGATATCTCCTCTCGTTTCCTATCGGATCTGGTCGTTGTTCACGGCGTTTCATTGTTTGATGTGTTTAAGCATAATGCTGCAGGAATTCGGACTTTCACAGATTTGTCCTCCCTCCTCAACGTTCGTCGCTGTATTGTTTACTTGTCTGTTTTCCATACTAGTTGCTAATGTGGCCTACATGCGGGAGCGCGCCAGCCGATCACAACCGATTCGAGCACCGACCAATCACGCACCCGCCATTCAGAACATGGCCAGGTAACACTCCCATTACGGTCCGATTTGTCTGGTGCATCTCCTGCCTTCCTATGTAGGCAAGATCAGCGACCAGCTCCAGGACAATCACCGTACTTGGAAACGTTCAGCGACTGGATGCAGCCGTAAAGGCGCCGTCTCTCTTCTCCACCCAGAACTGATCCAGGCTTCGACCCAGTGCCCAGACCAGTCGCAATCCATCCTTCTGGGGCCGTTATCTCGATATCAGACCTGTCTTGGAAGGGAAAAGCTCTGATTTGTCCATTGGATGGTCACATCGTATAGTCCAGGAGTGTGCATTTCCGTTAAATCCTTAAATTTCTTAAAGAAGTAAAGGTGCTGTGTAGACTTGTTTTAAACGAATAATATCAGTGGGACCGTTTTATAGACCATCTTCAAGACAGGTGTACACGTTCAAATGAATACAAAATTCAAACTTTTTGAATTTTGACAACTTTCGAATACAATCTGAACATCGTCCAAATAAAACGCACGCCTTCAAAATTTCGTCCAAATAAAACGCACGCCTTCAAAATTAACTTATTATATTATTGAAAATTATTTCCAGCAGCCATTCCTATTTTAGGAGATTTGCTGAAATATTGCTAAATTACACAATAGCATGAGAATAAGTCTAAAAGGCTTAGTGTTAAGCAATCCATGTGTGGGATGAGCCACACATTCTATGTAGTTCCATGGTAGAGAGGCAGTTTGGGAGTTTATTTGGTCTATACCAGGGTGTGTGTTTCCGCTAAATTGCTAAATTTCCATTCCATAGGTAGCCTATCCTTATCAAGAGGTACCTGAAGTCAAAGACGTCATCTAACCATAAGATTCACTTCTGATCGCCTCAGCATTTCTGCTGGCGAGGAGGTCCAGCTCACTCGGCTGCTTCTGGCTCCATTATGTGGCAGTACATGACCATTGTGGACGTCGTTGCCCTTATAGCGGACAGCTGCCGCCGCTGCCACTAAACGCGTCTACAAACACGCATTTCCGCTGGCCCATTTCATCTCGTCCGCATAATGCTACTCCCCGAATTCGCGCAATTACCAGCGCCGCGCCGCTATGGTCACGCAATCGCGGTAGTACCACAGGGGCAGGCGGTTTGGTTGAATAGTTCAAGCATCAGTCCACCGTTATTAGATGCTTCTATCCTGCTAACTTCTGCTGTTTTCATCAGTTCTGCTCACTCCATGTGGAAATTGGAAATTGGGGCTTCCGCCATAGCTTTACTTTCACGACGGTCAAGGAGGGGTCGATCAGTTTTTTTGTCCAAACTTCGCCCAAGGGATATGGGTATGGGGTGCGGAGTACGAGCCTGACACCAGTTTTTGGCGTTTCGCCAACGGCTGCGGTAGGTGCGGGGAAGTAAGGCTGTGGGGTTATGATCACCAATTTCGCTCAAATCCTGCACAGGTGGTTATTTGAGGTGATGATCGCGGATCTGATTCCGTTTTTATAAGTTGGATCGAGCAGGGTCTGGTCTCTCCGCTACAAGTAAGGTACCAAGTGACGAACCCGCTTCTGACGGATTTCAAAAGGAACTCTCGAAATTCTAGCAGATCTTGAACAAAGTATTTATTACAAGCCAAATGTCATTTTGCGATTAGTACAACATACGACACAATGATTCTACACAATTACCACGCGACAAAAAAACCCTAGAAGAGGCGGCTGGTGCGACATCATAAAGTGATGGCTTGTAGAGTCTTAATGCGGAATCCTCCCGTGATCCTTATCTATGTGTATTTAAATTAAGGAGTATGTACATGGAGCTTGGATCGTGCCACGCATTTCACCGTGATTTAATACGTGGTAGGAATACGTCGTCTGGTCTGTACAACAACCATGATGGACTAACCAGGCGAAAATGTTTGTCCTTTTCTGACCGGATAGCTCTTTCGCCAACTCACTGTCTGACCTGGAGGGATGAGAGCCTAGTTGGTCTGGGCGCGAAGACAACCTGAAAACCCTGTACTAACTGCTCCGACTCTCTTAATTCTCCGACATATCTCCAATATCCTTTCGCGCTGTTGTCGATTGCTTCGCGCCAATGAGGCTCTATTCTATGAATGGAAGACGTAGCCGACGAATACCCATTCGTGCGAGCGGCAGCTGTTCATTTCGGAATTTTTTCTGAGCTTTTTTCACTAACCACCGGTCGTCAGACAATTCGGCTCATCGCTACGAGCTGTCCGCCCCTCTCCTCACATCGGTCGGTAGCCGTCGATTTCCGTCGCAAACGGACGATGGACGGTTGCGGTTGCGGATGCGGCTGGAGAGTGTGGTGGATTCGTTGGCAATTTATAAACGCCATCTGCCATCTGACGCCTTTTTACACTGACCGACGGCGAGTGGAGTGTGCGGCGGGCATTTGCGGAATCCGTCCGACGGCGACGTGAAAAACGTTTTTGTTACAGCACAGTGCTTGTCGCGAAAAATCGCCCAGCACTCCTCATTCATGGACTGCGCAAAGGTCATAACAGCACGACGACGTTGCCTTTGCTCCATCGGCTCTGCACACTTCCTTACGAAGACCGTGGTTGTGCGGTTGTGTGACGGGGCTTCCGTCACTCAAGTGGCTGGCTGGTGGTACCTCTCCTCCCGCAGTTAGTCCCAGTAGCGGCAGTGAGCTTTTAAGAGTATCCATTGGAATGCCCTTCCACAAGGAATCGATCAATATTTTAAGGACCTGTTATTTTGTGGAGATGCCTGGACTGCTGATGAACGAGCCCTATCTTTACTGAAAAAATCGAGAAAAATCAATAGATTATCATCCAGCCATTGTTTGTTTTGTGGGGTTGCCTAGGTAGTTGATGAACGGGCGTCTATCTTTACTGAAAAATCGATAAAAAATCAGTGTATTTCCATCTATCCCTTGGAACCGGAGTGCCTTTCCACAAGGAGTCGATCAATTTCGGTCAATATTTCAACGACTTGTTAGTTTGTGAAGATGCCTAGGTAGTTGACGAACGGGCATCTATCTTTACAAAAAATCGATAAAAAATCAATATTTTCTCATCGATCCATTGTAACCGGTCAGTTGGTCAAAATGAACTCCTCCCACGCAACGTCACACATCAAGGGATCGGTTTCGAGTAATCTTTTTGGGTTTATGTCGGCTCAGCTTGATGCTAGTGTAGTTGGGTCATTGGCCTTTACTCACTTTGGAGCGGTCAATCGGTCAAGATAAGTACCCTTTTTATTGATTTTTTTGAAATTTTATTTTTTCTTTTTCTAGAGGAAAAGAAAAATAATTAGTTTCTTCTCTTTTGACGTGCCAACTGGTTGGAGACCTCGACTCATTGTAGTGATTCTATAAGTATTCAAACGGTCTCCACCTGCCATTCCTCAGAAGTAGAATTCGTGACGCAAATCAGTTGGTTAGCGCTGTTCTTTATCGTTTTATGTCATTTTAAATTAAGGCTGTTGCCGAGGCTACAAGTTGTCATAACGATGTCATGTTGCTATCAAAACTCTAGCACTAGGCGGGATTCGAACCAGCACCCCATGCTCTCTGGGTATAGTGACACGCGTTACGCCACCTGCGCTGAACTTTGTACTTTTATAGTGCTAATTTACTCGCAGCGATTAATTATTACATTAATCATATTGTGTAGTCAAACAGCTAGAATAATAGTTTTAAGGAAACCATCCGAGTTCTGCATTTACATTCATATGTATTAATCTCACCATTAGTATTTACCTTCAATAGCGAACATCTCCTGACCTATCTGCAGTAGGACAGTTGCGGAATTCATTGCGGCCTGCTGATCAAAAAATTGACCAGTTAACCGGTCAAAATAAGGGCTTCTTATAAGGGAGTGTTATCGTTTTTTGGTCACCTCTTTTTGAGACCTCGACCTTCGTCTTTGTCATTTTTTCACAACATTTCAGTGTCATGTTTTCTAGACTCTGAGCAACATACCCCCAAACTCGACGGTAAGGAGCAAAAAGAGAATCCCCGGAATAGTCTGCAATGCGCTTAATACCGCATTTGCCGTAGTGCTGTGGCAGCACTACAGTAAATGCGGTATTAAGCACTTGTTCCCGCACCGTGTGGTCAACATTTCTTCCCCCTCCAGGCTTAATATGTATCCCTTAGTATCCGGCGTATCTGTGAAGAGCAAGACATTGTCTTAGCTTTCGTCCCACCCCGAATAATTAACTTACTTGACCATGAGCTGGATCTGAAATCGAAAAAATTCAATAAAAATGAGATGAAATGAAATTTCTGTGGTATGCACGAGACCGATGAATCCTGCCAACCATGCTGGATGAGCCCGCTTGAGCTGTTATGTCAGGAGACAATACGAGTTTCAGAATGCGTGGCGCACCCACAATAGTATCTTATTTCGTCAAGTCCATGTGAGCAATGAATTCAGAAGTCTGTATAGCACACAGTCTCCAGTCTTACAGCCAGAATTCACGTCTCCTCTACGGTAATTGTGTAGCGAGGAGTTTTAGTGACCTGTTGGCAATCAGACGTCACTTCCTGTCCACGCCTAATTCGACATCAACTTGTTTTGGCCTACGCTGTTTTGGACTTTGGTCCTGTGCTACTTACTTTTAGGGCATACCACTATAGTAAACGCTGTTCTACTGGTTCCGTTGCATCTTCTTCGGATGCGCCACGCTTTCAACTTCTACGGGATACCGTGGAGGAATTTGCGTCTGAAAACATGACTGCAATGACTTGTGAAGGCCAGCCGATGGACATTGTTCTATCCTTCCCATACAGGGCTAGCACCAGTTCACTGACCACGGAAAGATGGAAGGCTTGGTTGACCTCCGTTGATCATCTAGTTCCTCGATCAGGCGCCGGCAGCGTCTCCACTCGTCCCTGTTGCGTGCCAGAGTGATCCAATGGATCTTCCTCGCTCGAGGGACACGAAGAGCGCCATATCGTTCATTAAAGCCTTCCATGAAGAAGTCCGATCAACGCATTGAGAGATGAAAAAGAACGTGTCCTGCGTTCTTCTTCACATTTGACGGTTTTTATGGAACTCGACTTTGTTTACTTTTTTAGACCGTAAATTTAAAATTAAACCGTAAACCACTTTGGCTATGATTTTTGTTCGCGAGACGCGTAGCGCTTCGGTCTAGAGCCATAGTGCATCGTATAATAAAAAATCACTGTCGAATCTAAATCAGCGTGCCTTATAGGCGCTCGACTGGCTGTTAATAGAGTCGTTTAGCAGTGGCGTTTCCGACTGTCGCTGCACAAGGAACGAGTCTGCTGGTGCCCCCGTTGGTTGTGCTGGCTGAGACGACGACGACGTCGACGTCGTCGACAGCGTTGTCGCATCTACTTTAAACCGTTCCACACCGTGCACCCAGCAGCAGTAGTGTACGGGGGCGCAGCGACGAGTTGGTGTTTTGCAGCTGTCGTTATGCAGATGCTGCTGCTGCTGCTGCTAGTGTTGCTGCTGCTAGTGTTGCTTCACTTTTCAGCCTGCTGCTAGTGTTGCTTCACTTTTCAGCGACGATTGAGGAACACCTTTCAAACGGAGATCATCCGCATTCCCTCGGCATTGTCGTGTATCCGTTATAATTATTGGGCCTTTTGTGCTGCACGTAGGTGTTGTTCTCGTTGACGCCTTAGGGTCTGCGCCTATTTCGGGCCTGAAATTTGTGTGAAATTGCAGCCGATCAAAATTTATTGATCTATTATTAATACATCCATAAGGATGCGCCAAGAATGATCGAAAACTTTGCCTAGAAAAATCAGGAATAGGAAAAAACTCAGAACCCGGCTTAACAGACAGCGAAAGCACAAAAAAGGAATCCATCGAGAGCATTGAGGAAAGGCCCACCATCTATGAACCAACGGTGTAATTAGAGAAAATAACCAGAGGAAGGGTAAGGCAGTCAACCCTCAAGCGACATGATCACTACAGAAAATCAGACCAGCTTGCCATGGTATACCTTGGTGTCGTAATGCACCTCGATAAGGAAAAACAACTGAGTAATAAGTGGCCATATAGTGCCTACGAAGATGACTATCCAAAGGCCAGTTGTATGTGCATGAGAGACAGCATTCTTACCTGATGCCTGAAACAAACTGTCGAAACTGGCAGTATTATTATGATAGTGATCCTGAGGCACTTGAAGATCTTGCAGTAGATAAACCATGTCAAAGTGATGGTGCTCCAGACCCCCATTGTATAAGAACCACGGCAAGGTGCCTGATGGGAAAACGTAGTGAAACATGAAAACCAATAGGTGGTCAACAAACTCAACCCTGACCCCTCACATCGCGCTCATTCACCGACAGCATCCCCATCATACTCTCAGCATTTACAAACAAAAACATGGAGAGAGGGCACCTGGAAATGCAGAGCATATGGAGAAGGAAACTCAACTCTTTCAAGGCACAAAAACAATCCTTGTCTAGTCGATAGCACGAAATTGAAGCTCAAGAGTTCAATCTATACCCGAGAGCGCGTATAAACAGTTCCCAGTTCATTCAGCAGACGGCGTAGTTAGGTTCCGGCATACCATTTTGTGGATACAGCATAGTTGGGAAGGATAGATGCTGATAAACTCGGAGCATGTTTGGCGTAGGCCATAACGGCCTAAAACAAATCATAGGACGTTCTTAACTGCTCAAACTAAAGCCAAACTTACTGCATATATTAATGAACTATAGCATGGATTCCGTGCTTTTACTGCACGTTTAGAAGCCCCGTCGATTCTGTCATAGTTGGAAGTGCCATAATATTACAAGCAATAAGCGATAAAGTGTAAATGTCGGCATTAGCCATCCACTTTGCGAGATAGGCCACGCATTCTACTTCAGCGGGATATCGTGGAGGCAACTCGAATGCGTATTGGGCCTATACAATGATTTGCGTTGGCCAGTTGTGTCCTCTCTTATTATGCTAGCTCGTGAGAGTCCCAGTCCGTAGTGCCTCATCTGCAAAAATAAAAATTGAATCGATTGATATTGGTCAACCAGTCACTTTACTTTTACTGTCCGATGGCAATGTTACTCGACCGATAGTATTTTCCCCTACATCTTCGCCTTCCCCGCCAGTACCTACACACAGAGGACCACACACACGCTCGTTACACCATGTCTGGAGAACGCCTTGTGAATCTGGGCGCATGTGCACGGAGGCTCTGGCACGTCTTCTGAGTCCCGATGCATGCTCCACGACGTTTGCTGCCTCTACTTTGAATTCTGACACAAGTCCGACAACATCATTGACACGTCTAGTGAATCCGGATGCACGTCGTATGGCGTCTTCGACACATATTCTGAATCCGGATGCTTGTTTCACAACGGCCGCAGCATGTCTTCTGAATCCCGACGCTCAGCGCTTGATCGCTTTCCATTCCCTGACGCGTTGCCCGCTAAGTATGACCATAATAGTCGGCTGCCAACGCTATAAGTTCCCTGACAGCCACCCCGGTTAAGCTAGCCCTAGTAACCGACTGCCATACACTGCTATTTACAAGACGTCTTTTGATTTTGGTCTGCCTTCTTGTGGGGGACAGCGTGACACACGGATTAGCTAAATTATACATAGCTATAAATTTCATTTATTATTTCATGTTATTATTTTTATAACATATGTTTATTTATTATTTACTTTAACTAAATTATAAATAGGAGAACCTGAGTTTGGGAGGCGCGGTCGCTGGTTGTCACTCGCACTCCGATTCAAGGTTCATGGTTCGAGTCGAGCCCAATCCAGCCAAGTCTTCCATGCCTCCGGAATCAACAAATTGATAATACATAGTTTTGTCTGGGAAGAGGAAAACTAACCTCTCCAACGGCTCCCTCACCATAAGTCATTATATAGGCCAAATTCGCATTCATGCTACCTCCACGGTTGCCTATAGGGCATAATGCTAAATAGTAAGGATTCCCATTTCAGGAGTTGAATCTTCCAAACTTTCCTGAAATCAAACCACATTTACAACAACTGGTCACTGCTCAGTACGAATGACAGTGGTCAGCCATCGCTTCTTAACTTCTTTTCCTTTTTCTCCAATGTTGCATGGCATAACGAGGGCGGGATTTAGCGTAAATCTACGATACAATTTTTGGTGTTAGTTAATTAGATTGCGCTGATGTGTTCCTTCGTTGGCATAGTTCTCTTACCTTACCGTTTCGTAGCTCTGTTAAGGAGCATTTTTTTTCAAGGAGACCTTTTTCAGGCCTCTGGTCTGTGTTGCGGTATTCAAAGAAACCAGCAGCTGCATATACAAATGTCTGGCCGAGATTCCCTCGACGTGCTTGTGAAAACCATCCATCCACTCCTGGGGAATCACCTAAATTAAATAGTAAAAGTAAAGTAAATAGTAAAGTAAGGTAGCAGCTCGGAGAAAAAAGCTGAGACTGAGCTTCGAAAGAGAAATCAGTTCCTCAGATCTGGGGATGTTGCGTTCGATCAAACAGCCCCGGTGGTGTAATGGCGTAGAGCATTCGCGCTCGACCAGCAGGAGGTGCGGGTTCGAGTCCTGCGTGGCGATAGAGTTTTGATCTCAACGAAATATCGTTATAACAATTTCTCAGAGCAGAACAACTCAATCAGGACCATAGGAACTTGTCTTCAGCAAATTGGACTGTGGTGACCGGTCGTCACTTCGTCATTCTCGAATTCCGAAGGGGGAATGAGTTTCCAAGTTTGCAATGGTGATCGTCGAGGACTTAACGACCGTCACTGTTGCAGAAGAACTGTGTTCGTTCTTCAAAGGATTCTGTATTCTGTACTCTGACTTGTCCGCAAACGCCACATTACACCGACGATATTCAGTGAGAGCAGGCAATTAGAATAATGTTGCCATTTCTCCATAACAACGGCCTATGCGCCATAAATTGTCGTGGACGAGACCAATTGCTTCGCATATTTTCACAGAATTAATGGCCTGTAATGTAATGGCAAGCTGTCGGGGGCACATTTGTTTCTCTCTATAAATTAAGGGTGGTTTTTGGGGCTAATTTTGCAGGTCAACATCAAGCCAGAACGAACGGGTGGTGACGGTAGTGGGGCAGTGGCAAGAGATGCCGAATCAGCTGTGCTTTGTTCAGGTTCCTGGACCTGGAACAGGATTCATCAACAATAACATCACTCAGAAGCACTTTGTGGGTATATTTACCACTTAAACCCCTTATACCCCGGGTTTATCCCTTGATGTATCTGGCCCTTGATGAAAATCTTGTCCAATCTTGCCCATACATAGCTCGCTGATGAATCATCATCCAGAGTCATTCATTCGCTGTTGACTTCTCCAATAGTCGAAATGAATGGAGAACAAAGATCAGCTGCATTCGGTTCTCCAATATGGGCCTACATTCAACTTCTGTAGCACGGGGCACTTCGAATGGGACGCACCGAACGGACAGTCACTGTCTAAACAACCGAATCTAAAATCCGACTATGCGTATTTAAACCGACACTTCTACATGATCTTGAGCCATCCTTTTAACGTAAGATGCAGGTGTCATGGCTTCATGCAGCGTAGTAGGAGAATGCGCCCGCTCTCGTATGTACTTTGAATCAATCCAAGTAAACAAATTTATTTCCAAAAGATAGTTTCGTTTCGCCACTACTTCAGACGAACCTATGTCATACCATCTCACCGGTGGCTCCTCAGTGAAGCGGGGAGATGCTATGTAAAAAGGTTCGTCTAATCCCGTCAGGCTTTCCATCTCTCCCGGTCGGTAAGTCGATATCAAACGTGCGTTTTTCGGAGAAAAAATGCTGAAATATCCTCTGAGGAGCCACCACAATTCGCTGAACGGCTCAACTACGGCTTCGAATCAGCTGCACGGTATCCCGCAGAAGTAGGATGCACGGCGTATCCTACGAGCGCACTGGTCGTTATTTTTCTTTCCCAGTAGGAATAGTGGCTTAATACTTAATATTATAATGGGTTAATGGGTTTAATACTCACGCGTTAAAGGAGGCCGGAGTTACGCGTTTGGATCGAGTACGCACAACGGCTCCATACGGCAGAGGTTCGGTGGTTTGAGAAGATACGCGAAGCTCGTCTGCGATGGCACGGCCACGTACTTCGCGCAAAAAATGACGCCGTTTGAAAGACGGGCCTTAACCTTGATGTGCCCGGTAGGCGGCCACGGGGGCGACCAAAGCAGCGGTGGTTTGATACGCTGCAGCAAGACTTAAAGATGGCTAGGTTGCACCCTGATCAGGTATTTGATCGGAAAAAGTGGCGCCTACATTCTAGGAAAGCTGACCCCGCAACTGAACGGGGCAAACGCTGAGGGGGAGGTGGAAGAAGAAGAAGTGCTGCTATTTTTAGCTCATATCCAAAAAACATGCATGTAGCGCAGACGGAGGAGGTGCCGGCTGTCGCGTGTACCCTATACCTGGTTCTTGGTTCGGATTTAAACGGGACAAGCGCTGAAAAAGAATAAGAATGGGTTTAATACTTAACTTGATTTTCCACCAGTTTCCGTCGTATACCTTTCGCTTGATGCATATAGTGTAGTCGGCAGAGGCATCGGCCTCGTGTGTACAACGTATCGTTTTTGGTTTCGTTTCGCGCCCGGCCCTCCAAACATATATCCCTCTGGGGTTGGTGAATAGATAACATATTACGTGTCTCTGAAGGATAATCCGTTGGTTCCCCTGCTAGCTGGTCCGCCAACTAGTTTATAGGGTTCAAACGACGCAAAGAGCCTTCACAGGAACCTGGAAGTAAGATTCGTGGCGTATCCCTCAAGGAGACATGCCAACACCAACAGTGTTTAGTCACTCTTTAATGACCACCATGGAGCCTGTAGTTCAGTATAGTTGGTAGTACAGTATAGTATAGTTAGTAACCGTATTGTAGTTCTTCGACTTTCCTATCTGTTCCTGCTTTGTGTTTATCGGTCTTTCACGGGTAATGTAGCACACTGTCGCCGGTAGTCGCTTAATGTCGCACAATGTCGCCTCCAGCCGTTCACTGTCGCTTCGGGGCCTTCGGCTTAAAGGGTTGCGCTGTTTTCCATTGATTGTTACTTTTCTAGACAATCATAGGTTTCCTGTGAAGCTTGACTCTCAGCGGACAAAAGACAGACGAGCATTGCTTTTCGGTAGTGCGAGAGGCTTCAATTCTTCCTCTTCATGTTCTCCAACGTTTGTTCATGTTCTTAATGATATACCGCTGCCAGCTACGCTTCTTTATTGACGTACCTCATCCGTTCTACCGCTGGCCATCGGTTTGACACCTCCATTTGTCCTTGACGAGTGCGAAAGTAGCGCATTAGCTTCTGCTAGCTGCATCGCCTTCCGTTCTCCTCTAAGAGGATGGTAATCGAGTTTGTCGTTTCATATGGTGCTAACTTATGTTGTAATGAGTTAGCTATGAGAGATCTCTAATGTAGCAGAATGAGAAAGCCATTGATGCTGGTTCGAGTTCTGGAGGATACAAAGTTTTGTGGGCACTCAACGCTGTTTGATGCGGAATAGTGAAGTTTAATAACGATGTTCGACAACAAAAGAGACACTGACCTCTCCTTCCTAACTCTTTTGCTTTTGCTAGCGCCTAATGGCGAAAGCAGAGGAGTCGCCCGTTGCCGCGTGCTCTCTGAATCGATGTTCTTCGTGCGGATCCCACTTAACTCAATCCTGCACACCTTCCATTTTTTGCAGTCAGTGAATTGGTACCAGACTTGTTTGGGAAAGATAAAACACTGGCTTGCACATTTAACACTGCTTTATTTGTAAAGATGCAGCTGCAGAGTTTAGTGGAATTCAACAGTTCAATTAGGAATAATAATATCAAAAAAAAAAACTTTTTCGGTCACTTCTTTTAGTAGCAAAGTATTTCACTTCGGTGTACCTTTATCTCTTTGTTTCCTTTTTATAATAGTTTTTTACTGCTATATGCAATTCTACCCCACTGTTACACTCCTGTATCTCTAATTGCTTCTAATTCCTCACCTTTTTATTATCTTTCCTTCCTCCACTGCTTTCTTCAAAGTATCTCATTTGCATTTCGTACTCCGAACTTCCGATTCTTTTCTCATGTAGATAGTTTATAAACGATAAAGGACGGCGTTATTCACTCCCTTTTGGAATGTGCCCTGCATTCCACTTTTACGGGATGTCGTGGAGGCAAGTTGAATGCGTATTTGGCCATACAATGACTTGCGGTAGCTAGCCGATGAACAAGTCAGCACATTGTCCTTCCCAGAGAAGTCTGGGACCAAATTACCTACCCTGGAAGGATGAAAGGCTTGATTGGCCTGGGCAGGAAATCCGAACCAGGAACCTGATATCGGGTGCACGCGATAGCCGACACCTCCTCCGATTGCGCTATACGCACCCAATTTATAAAGAAGAACCTAAAATATGCTCATCATTTTCAGAGATGAGCTAAGGAAGGAGCATAACCCAAAGGTTCGCGTGAAGAAAGTAGTGAAGCGGACCTTTTTATATCTTTATTAAGTAGTTATTTTCTCATTCTTCCTATGAAGCTCTACTTTTTCTTTTATATTGTTCATCTGCTGGCCAACGCAAGCTGTTGTTCAAAATATGCTTAATTGCGCTAAATGTGCTTAACATACGCCAAAATACACTTTATCTTGCCTTCACGATAGGTTATGGAAGTAAGTTGCGTGGCGTATCCTACAAAGGAGGGATTGATTAACGCCGTGCTTTGACTTTCACATTAAATTTTCACATGCTTTGCTAGAAGAAAAATCGAATAGAGTTCGTATCTTCTGCAGCGTATAAGCGGCGGCTGAACGAGCGTGCACGGGCGAATGCACTCAGCGTTACTGGGGTTTTTTCGGCCGGTTGCCCTTCTTTTTGCGTCGCCCAGAGGGTGATGCCCTTGTCGGCATCGACAGCCGCCACAACGACGGCGGCGTTTCGTCTGCCGTCGACGTAGCCGTCGGACCTGCCCGTTTCTGCAAAGCGGCTGACTACTCCACAATCCGTTCTGATTTCCTTCACTCCCATCACATGATACACTAACAATAATCGCTGGAATTCCCAACATGTCCTGTCGAATCTGCGTGCGATGTCGTCGAGAACTGGTCGAAGATTTTTCCTCTGTCCTAGGTTGACTAACGTGCGTTTGCGACGTGGTTGGCCGACTGGACGACACCCATGCATGCATACTGTGCTGTTGCAAGCGCAGAAGTGCAGCTTTTTGCTCCATATTTTTCTGGTTTCGCTATAGGTGCTCAATTCCTTTCAACAGTACAGCTAACCCGTCCATCTGTCCCCATGACGTCCGCGCAATATTAATGGCCGCTGAAACAACTTTAAGTTTTGATTGACCTTATTCACTTCCGCCTATTATGGACTGTTTTAAACGAGCATCATGCGATTGTGATGGTTGGTGAAGGTGCTTGATAGAAAATATTAGATGTCCATGCCATTATCGGCCAATAGATCAATGCCAATTGATTTTGTATAATAGATTTTTGTCCGAATTTGTGGGCTGACGATAGAGGATCAAGTGATTCTGGTTGCAGGTGTACAGGCATCATATGTAACATAACATGTAAGCAGGACCTACTAGCCAATGAATATCGATCAATATTATCGATTTTTATTGATTTTGGGCAACAACGTGCACTCTACTTCTGGGTGGTATGTGAACCGCAGCAAATTCGACCCAAATCCGAAAGGGTCGTCAGCATCATCGCCTCCATGTCATCAGACAATTCGAGAACAAACCAATGAACGATGTATCGTTTTCTTATTCACTGAATCACATCGATGGAATCGACATCTCGTTGAGGTATAAAAACGGAAAAGGTCGGCATTAATCTATGTCTTTGTGGGCTACCCATTCTACTTGTACGAGGTCTCGTGGAGAAACTTTGAATACTTCCACTTATAAATACAATGACTTGCCTAGTCAACTGGCTGAGATGCTAGTGTTCTATTCTTCTCAGACAAGTCCAGTACTATCATTTCACCGACAACCAAAAAATGGAAGGCCTTTGTGTCGCACGCGAGAGTCGACGTCTCCTCCTCTGCGCTTCACATGCGTCCTTTTTACTGCATTCATTGCAGCTGAAAGGAGACTGCTAGCAAACTGAAAGCCATTCAACGTTGGTGATTATACTAAGGTTTCGGGGACGTCAGAAAATGCTCTATTCCGTGGCTGAAAAAGTGGCCCCTCCCTCCTCCAGCTATTGATTTTCTTTTCATTTTTCTTCCTTTTCTGTCTTATAGAAATCAGCCTATAAAATGCTATCATACGGGAATAGGAATAAGCAGGGCAATACAGTGCACTAGAGCGTTTTACAGTCCCAGAAATATTCACGTTTTCGATTCCATGCGCCAACGAAGTCTTCTTGTAGGAAAAAATAGGCGGTT
Source organism: Heligmosomoides polygyrus polygyrus (assembly GCA_947396885.1). Lineage (NCBI taxonomy): Eukaryota > Metazoa > Nematoda > Chromadorea > Rhabditida > Heligmosomidae > Heligmosomoides > Heligmosomoides polygyrus. The sequence goes on from OX377202.1 coordinate 24,074,940, forward strand.
ATGCTGCAACTGGATTTGCCTGGAACAAAGAGACCACTGGATCTTCTGCTGCCCTCAAGCCATCGCACCTTTCAGAGAGCTGAATGCATGGCACACCCCAGTGAGATTAATCAAAAGGACTAGTACAGGTGGATCACACGTGAGTAGGGTAGGCTTCATTCAGAGTTACATATTGCTGATCAAGAGTAGAGGTCGGCACTGATAAGTCCCTTCTTGAGAGCGCCAGGATTCCACTTCTGAGCTAAATCGTACTTCTAAGCATTTTAAAATACAACAAAACAATGAGTGAGAACTACTAAACCTATGAATGTCAAATTATTAAATTAAAGAATTCCTAAACGGTCGTTTCGCCACAACCCTTGTACAAACTTTTTTGTTATAGCGTCTCTCCGGTGAAGCGGGGAGATGCTACAATATTTAACGCATTAATATATTAATAAAAAATGTCAAACTAAACTCACGCATCTTTATTGCTCTACCGCTTCCAAGAGGTAAACACTAAGATAATGCACTATGAGTAACGTGAGTTGTAGGTTCATAACTACACGATGAAATAGACTCGTGCACCGATGCGTCAGGCAAGGTTTTTTCTTTCAAAGTAGTATATACATAACTAATTGGCGCGTCGTTGAGCAGTCGGAGGAGGCGCCGGCTGTCCGTGCACCCGATTCCAGGTTCCTTGTTCGGATTTTCCGCCCAGGCCAACCAAAACCATATAATAACAAATGCTCCGACACGCCTGTCGGCGTGTCTCGCACTTGCGCGCTTCGCGCGACCTTAGAGAGTCACTAAGCCAAGATCACTCACTTCAAGCAGCTGCTCTGCTTTGCAGCCTTCTCGGCACCTTAGCAGTAGAAAAAGGTATTTGAAAACTTCAATAATTTCGAACCTTGGTCTACCTTCTTTAAGATCAGGTGAGTAGTTCTTCGATATGAAACCGTTCAGCTCTCCCTCCCTCCATCCTCAACATCTCCTCAACGTCGGCACTATCTTCAGACAGTTCAGAAACGTAATTTATTTGCGTTAATCAGTGCTTTCGTCCTCAGAGTGTTATGGAGCACTCCTTCGGACATAGTACCCGCGTGTCTCCCACCCCCCCCCCCCCCACCCCGATCGGTTAAATCTGGGAGAAAACCACCTGCGTGTCTCCCACCCTCCCCCCTCTCCACCCTGATCGGTTAAATGTGGGAGAAAACCACCGGTTAGGACCTCGATTACACTTACAGAAAACCGATAATACTGATCGATATCGATTGGTCGACTTCCGAGTCGTGTTCAGCGACTCGATTAGCCCCAGCGCTGAAGTTTCAGCCGCTTGAACGACATCCGCAAAAAATCGATAATATCGATCGATATCGATTGTTTTCCCTGCTGTGAAGGCCTTCCGTCGATGATCATCTAAATGCCCAGGCACGTCTTCGGCACGTCTACGGCTCACCATGCACGGTCGCCGACGTGCTCGGCACGTTTACTGTTCGCCATGCACGGTCGCCGACATGTTCTGCTCGTCTACTGAGTTACCAGGCGGGTAGAAGCTGTCTGGGTATTTTCCACTAATTTCTTGCCTTAATTTGTGCCCCGTAATTTCCCCTATTTTATGACTCATCGCCGATCGATAGTGTGACTCATCGCTTAGCGGATTATTATATAGTATGATAATATTTTGCACGTTGTTTAAGACAAACGTTAAAAAGCGCGAAGGGCGGCAACCAACAACGTTAAGATGCAGCGTACTAATAAAGGCTTTATAGCGAGACAATTCACTGAGGTGGAGGTTGATAGGTAAGTCTAGGGCCAGTGAACGTTTGAAATCTTCGAATCCTGTCTGAGGCCATCCGCTTGAAAGAGGGAAGATTAGTAGGTGAATGCACTATCGCGCTTTTCAAAGATACGTGCATAGAGCCCGCTCTTACAAAAAGCGAATGCGCTCAGATAGACTTCAGTGCTACCTAACGTGTAGGATGTTGCCCTATCAGCGTCACACATTCCATACATTATCTTAAAAGCCATGGAAGCATCTCTTATCTTCTTACGTGTTTCCAAAGAGTGAAGACCGAGGAATTACCCAAATGCAGCTTTTGAGCTTTATCTTTGTCATAGGTCTAGGGAGTCCCCATGCGGGTTCTCTGAGAAGTGACGACGTCAGAGTGTGTGGCGCATTCTGGATGGAATGACCAGCGCTGGACCCAATCTCCTATGCTCCCCTCTCCACACCTGGTTCTCAGGTTCCATTCTGGTCTGCGCGACGGCGACGTGACGACTGCCACTAACCCATCCGGGACGGCACCTGACACTGCACACGAATCCTGCCTTTTATCGTAAATCATCGAACTTTCGCTGACGACACTGAGGTGTGTTCGGTTTTTGTGCTGCGATCTGCAGTGACACTATTGATTCGAATCGATCCACAGCGTTGTCCAGAATATGTGTGACGTCCTCCGGTATGCGGAACCTTTTTCGCATCATAATCGCTTCTGAAAACCCAGCAACAGTAACCTGTATTGATCTCTGACGCACCACGTCACCACCACTTCTGCTGTACACTCCGCTCCAGTGGGCGATACTCGCCGCCGTATTACTGCCGCTAGTGTTACGGCTGTAGTGGTCAGAGTTGAGAGAAGAGATTCTCCAATTGTTCATTGACCACCGTTCTCGAAGCACAGCTTGCAGCCGTTTCTGCGTCATAGTTCTTGTCTTCTTGGATTTCTACTGCTGCTCTTGGTCTCGTTTTCTATCAGTTTTATGGTGCTTTTTACTATAGTTTCGAAGGAGAAGATACGATCTTGTCATGGTTTACAAGATGCTAAATGATGAAGTCGCTCTTCCTCCGGAACAGTTTTACAGTATTCTGCCTTCCACCACCAGAGGAGCCAATGCAAAACTTCATTTTACAAGGTCCAAAAGCTGTTTGCGAGCTACATTCTTCACCCAAAGAGCTGGTTCGGAATACATCAAACTAGAAAAGAAGTTTCCAGTTCCAAATTCCCTAAGTGCATTCAAACGGTTATTAGACAGGCACTTCCAAGAAGCTTGAATGATTATCGAGTTCTTGAACTCATGATTTATTTCGCCGTTCCTCTTCTTTTTTGTATGATGGTTAAATTGCGTTCAGTTCAGTGTTCGTTCGTTTTTTTGTGGCTTTTCATATATGTGTTGCTGTATCTAGCGTGGATTCCACGTACAAATAAATAAATAAATAAATAAATAGTTATACGCGAACAAATATATTTGAATAATTCTTCGAATGGTCGAATATTCGATATTTCTAGATTCTCGAATATTTGTTCGAATGCGTACATCGATGGCTTTAAAAAGTCAAATATTCGTTCGAATTCGAACATCGAAAGGGAGCCGTATTCGATCATTATTAGAAAATCGAATATTTCAACTTTATTCGAAAACCGAATAATCTTATACGAATATCGAGGAAACCTCAGATCTCCAAGCACAGAACCTGATTCGAACAAATTATGCGACTATTCGAATATTCGAATAAGCGAAAAATGGGCCTACTCGATTTTTTCGATCATTCGCGAAAAATTGAGCAAATAAATTCTCTCAAAAATTTTCGACATCGGATTTATTCGTTCATGTGTTCGCTCGATAAATTCTTCAAAAGCACAACTACACTTTTTATCTTTTTTTCTAAAAATGTGATTGAATCAGTATGAAGCGGTTTGGATTCTGCTTGAAAAAATTGTTGGTTGTCAGCAAGAACTTGACTCCCATTTTTGCGACCACGGACTCCTTCTGTACCACATTTGTCGCTTCTATAATCTTATCTGTCATACGATTTCTTTTCTTAGCCTTCTCGCTATTTCATTAATAGTCTACCTTATTTATTTACCTTTTTCACATTTGATGTACACTTTTCACTCTTAGTTTTTGTGCGGTGTACTCACGGCGCAGTCGGAAGGAGGCGCTGGTTTCACTCTTGCAGCCCGGTCGAGGTTTTCATCTCTTTCTATAAAGCCTCAATTAAAACTATAATTCTTAAGAAAATGAAGCAATGACATGTCCATCACCTGGGTCTCACGTAGGCCAATTACACATTTTTTGATAAAACGAATAATTCCTGACGCGGGGTCGTGAAAGGCCTTTGCCTAGCCTGGTGAAGGGCTCGAACTTTCCCGTATTGTTCAAATGTTAGCTTCTGCCGTGCAGCACATCCGTCATTCCCCCCATCGATTTCATGATTTCCTTCTCTGAGTTTGTCTCAGTGACTGTCTCAGTTTGCCTTACACTGCTTTTGTCATTACTATTCGTGCTCAATTACATTTTTAGCTTCAAGTTTTCCTAGTAACTTTTCTCGCCGTTACAAATTACAGCGACCTGGTGAAGCAGTGTTGGTTCTTTATACGCAGATGAACAAGCAGTTGTAGATTAAGAGATAAAGGACGCAGTTAGTCAGTCACATGCGCCACGCATTCTGCTTCTACGGGATATCGTGGAGGCAACTTAAATGAGTAGTTGGCTTACACAATGACTTACGGTGGTCAGCCGATGCATATGTGAGTGTATTGTCTCTCCCAAGCAAGTCTGCTACTACTTCAGCGACGGAGGGACCGAGGAATGAAAGACTTGGTTGACCCGGGCTGGAAACTTAAACCAACAACCTGAAATCGGGTGCACGGGACAGGCGGCGCCTCCTCGGGCTGTGTTAATACGCGCCCATTCTGTATTTATCAGTCCTATTATGAGGATTTTCGAAAAAGGGTGCACGAATCTGAAAACAAAAGAATCTCGAGTCACGTAAAACCTTCCACTACTTTCGTTGTTGCTGTTGTTGTTGTCAATAATGTACCAATACGAGGTTTTGAAGTGGATCTCTACTTCAAGGGCCTGAATGTGGTGCAATGTTTTATACGTAGTTTACTCCACCAAGCACCTTGCTGCTCTGGCGGTTTTGACCGAACAGCTGCGACCAAACGTCAAATTCTCCATGAAATTTTTAAGGAGCGGAGTCATAGGAAGCCCAAGCACAGCCGTGACGCAACAGTAGTTTCTGCACCACCTGGAAAGTAGCAAAGACGACGTGTGTAGTATCCGAAGGGGGAAGAACCCGTCTTATATGTGAGCGATGAAACGGGAATTTTCTTGCCACTTCTCCCTTATTGCATAGCTGCCCACGTTCACATTCTAACTCCCCTCGATCTAATCAAAAGTTTCGCCATTCTTCGCCGATCGCCGCGATCATATCAGCGAGGGGGGGGGGGGGGGGGACTTCCGGTCGCATGTGTTCCAATAATGTCATAGCGCCGACGGGCGTTTATGACAAGGTCAGCTGTGCGGCGCAGCAGCGTCTCATCGCATATTCGTGCCGCTCTCGACGGCCCGGCAGTCTCCTTCGGATTTCCATCGCGTTGGTCTCGGAGCCGTTTCGATTTCGAGCATCGCCGGGTGTGTTTGCCGACGTCGTTCTTACGGCGTTTCGCAAGCTTCCTCGGAGAGGTTGATCCGACGCTGACTCAGCTGGGAACCGTCGCCAAGGCTCTCGGACACCACGCACACGCCGCGCCACCGCTTATCAGGCTGGAAAGTTCCAACGGAACTGCTTCGACAGCAAAATCTCTCCTGAATGTGTCCATTTGCTCCGTCAATGTAGACAGTCACATTTCCATTTACTAGGTTCGTCAGAAAGTCAGTTTGACTATTTTCTTCTTTATTTTTTTATTCAGCATACAAAGGTATCCGCTCAACCATTTAATCACCACCGCTAGTCGCTGCGGTTTCCCATCTCATGAACAGGTCAGAGCAATTCCCCTCTTCTACAAGTGGGGAGACTGTGAGTCAAAGAAATCGATGACCATGCTTCCAACATTGACCTCATAGTTATCCTGATGGGTGTGATGTAGGATTGAGGAAGGCAAAAAAAAATAATTAGAAAGAAAAAGAGGCTCATGTACCAGTTAGACTTTAACTGCGGGGCCCCCAAGGTCCTTGCCATTAGATGCAAGACAAATTTCCAGGTATTCCTTCTCCTTCGGCTACTTTACAATGGTAGAGTAGAAGCGGTACAAAGGGTAGCTAGGGAAAAACAAAGAATGACCTCCTCTAAACAGGGGTGAGTAGGAGCCGTTCATATGGCTTTCGTAAAACCCTCATAGAACTCCTAGTCAAACTCCACTAGTTGGAACGCCTTTTCTCCCTTTAGTACCGGTCCGTCCCAGTCTCTTATCTCCCCAAGCGAGGCAGGTTCTCAGAGATGTATTTATCCGCTCGTGGAGATGGAGTTTGCTCGTTAGTGACGGTATGACTCTTGGTCCGAGATATGAATAACCCATGCCCAGACGATTAACTTTGTCCGCGCCACGCTTACCTAGTTGTCAACAAACGGCTTGGAACGGATCTCTGCAGATTCTTATACTTCCGTAATTGCACTGGCGGCTAGCGGAGGGAAAGAGGTCTGTCAGGGCGTTCAGAGTGAGCGTTGATCGATCCTGTTCATTTTGAAGGGGATGAAATTCAAAACGTGGTATTCTCCTGGATTAGTGGTACAGAACTTTTCAGGCTATTAGACTGGCGATTTCTGGAAACAGATTTCCTTTTAATTGGGAGTTGATATTAATTAACGATATCGTCGTTTCAGGCTGTTTCCAATTATAAAATTTCACACTTTTCTATTCACCTTTGCTATCTAATTTCTCAATTTTTTCTATAGCGAAGTATTTCCATATTGATATTTTTGCGGTGTGAGAAAATTTGTGACACCATCTGCCAATAGAAATTGTATCCTGATATTCTGAATACGATATCGGCAATAAAATAGCTTTATTCAGCTTTTAGATGCTCCTCGATTCCACCCATACGTGATATCGAGTCGGTCTTCCTCTCCCTTTCGAGCTGTGCAGTAGCTTTGCTTTTATTTTATATACTAAAATGGGTGCCTTCTGAGATACTGGGTGTCCGATTAACCTTTCTAGAACTACGCAGGTCTATAATGCATCACACATACTACACATAATAGACAGATAAGGGATAAAGATCGGCGTTATTCTATCTTTTTGGGATGAGCCACGTATTCTACTTCTAAGGATGTGGTAACTTGAATGCGCAGTCGGCGTATACAATGACTTGCGGTGGTCTACCAGGTCATTGTTTTAATCATCCCAGACATCATACGAATTTGAAATCCAGGATTTGCTCGAGCACAAGTACCTGGCTCTCGTCCCCAGTTATGAAATGTATGTTGTATGTAGTTTGTGGACGATGTCAAGAAATCACCGTACGCCGAGGTCATCCCCCAAAAAGCTCGTAATAACTTCTGAAATTTGTTGCGTAATAAAGTGTAGTTCCCCGAAAACAGCGTTGCCGCTTCAAGATTAGAATCGGGTTCGTTGCCTGGTCGACCATGTTGTTTCCTGGTATCTCGTGCTATCAGTCAACAACCGTTAATTACAGACTTCTGTTGCCACAAAGGCTTTACCATGACAGACCTATTATTTGCAGTTTGGAGCCTGCAGTCAGCTAAAGCGGCGCCCACGTAGTTGATTAAAAATCGTAATGTTGGTCATTCAAAGGGTTCTGATGCCCTTGTATCCCTCTCAGAGTGGTATTCAAAGCCTCCTCCATCTCTCTGACAGAGCTATTGTGGGGCTCCCCAGTCAGTGCCCTGCAATCCTTAATAGGTCACCTTGAAAAAATCCACTGGAAGTTCCCTCCCCTTTGAACTAGCTCTGTAGCACAGTAGATATTCTATTTCGGCGTTACTTGCTCAAAAAGTTCTCCTGGTGAGGCGAGGTGCAAGACAGAGTCCTAAAAATGATTTCATGCTCGATTCATTCCATGTTATTTGGACGCGTTGAAACCTGGTTAATGAAGGTGGCAGATGTTCTCCGAATCGAGTTCCTAGAACGAGTCCTTCCCCTTCAATCCTTCTGCGGCCGGTGAACTGGTACCAGACTTTTTTGGGAAGGAAAGGCTCTACTTCATCTATTGGCCGGTCGCCGAAGTTATGGTGTAGGCCAGGCACATATTCAGATTGTCTCGACGATATCCAGTAAAAGAATAACGCATCCGCATAACTGCAATTAACTAATTCCTTCGGTAATCCTTTGTACTAGAACGCTTTAGTGTCCTGGAAGGGTACATCATTTGATGGTCCACCTATTAGCTCACGCACTTGCAATTTCAAGAATAATAATACTAAAATTGTCAATCAGTACTCCTCTTACAATTATGTGAAGAACAGCTCCTCATTGATGAGGTGGATAACGTTCAGGACTAAATAAGTGTTGAGTAGTGACCACTTCCGTTTACGCCTTCCGGTTCAAAACTAGCAGAACACGGAGCGGAACGGATTGGCTAGAAACGATCGGAGACCGGAATTCGGAACACGGAAATGGAAATTCCGCGCAGCACTGATGCAGGCGGTCGGCTCTACCTGCGACTGAAGAGCTGCTCCAGTAGCCCTTGCTCGTACTTCTTCAGTCATGATGTACCCACCACGCTCTCCCTGCTTCACACCCCGCCGCAGAAGCGCCGATGCGTGCAAAAAGCGTTCAGCGGCTCAGCGTCGAGTTGCCGGTGATTCAATTTGTTGCTGCCGCCACCAACGCCCTGCGGTCCCCGAAGGAATCGACTCATCCGGACGCGTAGTAGGCTGGGCCGATGTTGAATACTAATCACCACCGTCCAGCGCCTGCGCGACGATCTCGGTCTCGTATACATTCGATGTTGCGTGCGTGGTCGCGTGCGCCATCTCCACCGCAACTGCGTATTATTGGATTAGTGAGCGCCGGCGCCCATCCTTCCGCAACGAACTCGAACAATACGGCGCCGCGCCACCGGCCGCCAGCCGACGAGTCCAACGGGTGCGCACTCCGCCGGGAGAGGGCTATCACAGAGCGTGGAGCTGTCTGTATTGCCTGCTTACTCGCTGCCCTTCATTTCCTGATAGCGGTGAGTTATGCAGAACATGCGGACCATGACAGGCAGCAGTTGAACCCCTTCCTTCTCATCTCGGGCATAACACTGGCCCGCTATTCTGGCACGAGTTTAAGACCATGCCATGACACGGGCGCAGAACTAACCAGCAAGGGCTCTCAGGTGTATGTCTGTGTGGCGAAAATGAACACCGCTGCAAGAATCTCCACCGTTCAAATAGGTTCCTACTTAAGCCTGCCGAGTTAGGAGAGGGACTGAAGATTTGCTATGGTCTCGCACAGTCTCACAACGCAAGAGTTTCCAAACATGGAAAATGCAAGAAGGCAAGAGTATTGCTTCATAGCCGCAGGGTCAGGTGTTCGATACCTTGCCTTGCAGCATTTTTTCATTTTTTTTTCCTGCATATTCGTTAATATGTTTGCATTCAACAAACAAGAAGCGCGCGTAGCATATCGTTGTTCACAATTCTCAAAGGCCTAACTAGAGTCGACATCGTGGACTTCTTCCGTTTCGCTCCTAGCAATACTATTATACGGCAAGGAGGGGTAAGACTCTCCGACTCCGTAGCGAAAAGTCAGATCAGAGCGCATTTTTCCCATAAAACTTTGCGGTTTTTCATGAAGAGGGAGCGCTACAAATGCCCATAAGTCGTTTCTGAAAGCATCTTGACCGTCGATCACAACCTTCATAAGTTCTCAATTTTTAATCTCAGCTCATAATTTGCCTTCTCTTCATTCAGGTTTTTGCCTACTACTCAGTGCTGCTTTATTTGGCTTTCTATTTATAGTTCTTTTTTTCTGAAATATACCTGCATTGCCCTAAAAAATGCCTCTATCGCCTAATCAGAGCCTTTATCTGCGTGCTTGTTCATAATTAGTAGATTTCGTTTGTGTTATTTCATACGTGAACGTTATACGTTGTCTGTTCATGTCCCATAAAAGTAAAATAGGGTAGTCGGAGGAGGTACCGGCTGCTGCGTGCATCCAATACCAAGTTCTTGGTTCGAATTTCCCGCCCAGGTCAACCGTGCCTTTCATCCCTTTGGGGTCAAAGCCCCTCCAGGTGAATTGGTACTCGACTTGTCTAGGAAAGATAAAGTGCTGACTCGTTCATCGGCTGGCCCCCACAAGTCATTGTATGGACAAATACGCATTCAAGTCGCCTCCACGACCTCCCGTAGAAGTAGAATGTGTGGCGTATCCCAAAAGGATCCAGTAATGCCCTCCTTCATCCTTCACCCTTATTCTTATATTTCCATTCCTTATAAATAGCTTAAACTTGTATCGTGTCACTGTGTTTTTGTCAAGCTTCGCATCATCCGCATATGCCATATAACCTCATATAACCTGTTCTATTATCAAAGAAGTTATGCCGAACTGATATTCTTGTGTATTAGGCTAAATACTTTTTAAAGCTAATTATTATATTATATGTATGTTATAAAATATGCGAATCATAAGCGTAGGAAACCGCCGAAGAACGAAGAAGAATCCACAATTTGTTCAGCAATTGATACAAAGACCTGCTTGCGCCTTTATTTACTGATTCATTCCGTCATCAACCCACATTCCTCCCTCATTCCTAGGCGAGTAGGTACCGCTGATTTCTCCACTCCGTACCTCATCTCATTATTAGTTCACTATGCAAAGCATAAATGCGCATACTAAGGACCTCCACGATATCAGTGGTATTAGAATGCATGGCTGGAGGGATTAATTGACGTCGCCCTTTATGCCTTGTCCTTTTGAGGGATTATTAGCATTAGAGGAGGAGCGCCGTTCTGTCTTAATGTCAGGAGTATAGGCGCCGTTCTTCCCCTCTAGAATAGGTATTTCATTTCAGGTTCCGCAAAAGTTTTAGTCGACCCCTTTGGAATATCTTATCCATTTTAGGGGCTTCCGTGATGTCGTGGAGGTGTACGTGAACACCCATTCGGTCTCTGTAATGACTTGTGTGTTGTTTGATGGAGTGTCCCAGAGAAGTCAGGCACCAATCTATAGCCCTAAAGAGGCGGAGAGGCTGAGTGGGAATTAAGCATGAAAGCGATGTGCGATTGACGTTTTCTAGCGACTGCCCTGTTCCCATCGAAATTTACTTGGGGACCCATTGCTCTCCGAAGCGAAATACTTTTGATCTATAAAAAACGAGTCCCGCCTGGCGCAAGAGTTTTGATCGCAACCAAACATCATTCTAACAGCTTTTGTTCTGTATTATCACTCTCAGGTTGGACGGCTCGAGCTGGTGATGGCAACATTTTTGTACCTGCCGCTTAGCAGACTAACCCAGTGGATCCTTGGATCCTTTTGGTTTCGAGAGACACAAACAACATTATATCGTTTGTTCAGGACATTCACAATGAAATCCACTGTTATGGTATCTCACAGAGTTCGAGTCGAGGACTCTTGACTAGCGTGTGTCCCAGCAAAGACAACGCACGACATGACTGGCCAACCTAATTTTCAACGACTATTAGGGCAAAACACCAGCTAGAAGTACGCAATCTGTTCAACCGATTAGACAATGTTGTGTCCAGACTTGTTTTGATTCTCTTCATTTCTATCGAATCTTACAACACATAGAAGAACTAGCGCCTATCCGTCTGCTTGTCAGCTCGAACTAGCCTAACGGGCTCTGACCAGGATTTAACGGTACATGTCGGGAACGTGGACAGCATAGAAGGGTGGGAACGCACCACCCAATCAGGCCACAAAAATCAGGGTGTGGTCTGGCTGGCTATGGTTGGCTGGCGCGCTCTCACCCCACCCCACTCCCAATGCTGCCCATCTTCGCGACATGTACCGGATGGGTTCTTATCAGTAACTGGGGCGAACCCGAAGCCACTAGTCAGACCGGACTAACAACCGGGCTAACTGCTGGTTGGGAGTTCGTTGGTAAACTAAGAAATGGGACCGAAGGTAATGCTAAGCTCATTGGTTGAATTGACCTTGCGGCCCACCAGTCAGACTTTATCGTTCCTTGTTCAATCGACTTCAGTCGCTGAGAAATTGGCATAAAAACTGACTTCAACAACATTCTTCTTCCGTGCAAGAGCAAAACAGAACCCTCAGAAAACTGTCCACAAAGCAGCTGTCTCACTATTTCTAAAGCAAGCTTCGCAAGTAGTTCTGATTCTTGCCGAGTGCCTGGCTCGGCTCTCATAATAAATGACCGACTATGAACGAACTAGGAACTACTGTCACGACTTTTTCTAGCGTACATCCGTCGCATTTCAAGTACGTCGTCGATTATCGTGCAGTGTGCAGTCGACGTTAAAACACTCGAACTGTCGTCTCAAATATATTTTTTCAATTTCCGCACTAGCTTAAGAGTTTCTCCTTGCGAAACCAAATTTAGCAGTGACCAACGTTCAGTCTTACTCCTTGAAAGGTATGTTCAGCCATATTTCTCATTGATCCTAAAGCTGCTCTGAACTTCTCCAGAGGGTATGTTCTTCATTATTTTCTTAAACACATGAGCTGCCGAGAAGTGCAGTACAACATTTACACAAAGTAGTATTGCTTAGCTTATTTCTTCGGCCTTATGGTATCGAATTAATATGGCTGTGGTTTGTGTCCGAGTTGGCTTCTTAAGGATAGCTTTGTTCTCTCTTCATAAAATTTTTTTGTTCTTTTTCTTTGTTTTACACAATTAACTTGTTGTCTTGCTAAGACTTAAAAGTCTGGCTTCAATTCATGACCGTAACTCCATTACGGTTAAAGCATGGTCGATTTCCGTGGCAAGAATAATTGCCGTTCTGAAGCTTTTCGGATTTATTTAACGATTCTTATCTAACTTGGAGTTCGCTTGGTTGAATAGCATTGGTTTTGATCAGCATCTACTCTATCATCTCTGTTCTTTCGTATATTTTCACCTATTTCTTAATCTTGTCCAATGACTTGTTCATCGGATTGCCACCGCAAGTTCTTGTATAGGCCTAATCCGCACTCTACATAATCACCTCCAGGACATCCTGTAGAAGTAGAATGCATGGCGCGTTCCAAAGGGGATTGAGTGACGCCGTCCTTTATCCCTTATCCTTTGTCAGGGATGGTCTCAGGCGTATGTCTAAAGGGTGAAAGTGAATATTACAGCGAGAATCGCCACCCTCCCAATCGTGGAGTAGTGCAGTTTCATAGGCGCCGATTCAGACATTCGATTTCTTCCCTTGCCGTATTTTGCATTTTTTCTGCATATTCGGAGCTTTTTCTCTGCATATACTGCCTTGTAAGAAGTAGTAAATACGGGCTCGGTAGGTCCAAGGGCTTTGCAAATCTTTCTACTGCTTGAGCGGTGGCGATCCTCATTGTAGCACCCAGTTTACCCGTTCAGACATACGCCTGGCAGCGTTGTCCACTGCGTCAACCGACCACATTCGATGGGGTGGCAGCAGGACGTGATGAGCTTCGCTCTCAGATTTTCACACGCCTTCTTTCGACCACAGTAGAGCATTCCGGATAAATTACTGTGATTTTGGACTTCTCACATGGGAACCTACGTCGTGTAAAAATGACATAGCAAAAGCTCAGCACAGGTTTGGAGGCTCTCCTTGTGAGAGCCTTCCCTGCTTCGTTATGCAGAAAGACCTGCCAACGTTTTTACAAGGTAGTGGGCCACCTACACTTTGTTGACAGAGATCTGAGCGTTTTTTGTGTTTTTAGGCGCTTTTTCGTTCTATTTCGTAGCACTCGAGTGAGCCTATATTGAAGGTATGCATGCAATGCGGGTAAGATTTGGTGAAGAGTGAAGCTATCCGGCTAGGCAATCACTTTTCCTTCGCATGCGACAATTTTAAAAAAAAGCAGTTTTATTATTTTATCCATAGTTTGATGGTGTTTTTTGTTTCCATTTCTATTTTTATATTCCGTTATGTCTATGTTTTCTATGTGCGGGACTTTGAATGGGGAGCTTTACGCCTCTGTCCAAACGGTGGTGGTGTTTACCCGTGTTACATTATGCTGTCGTTTCTCGTGTGGGAAGAGGATGAGCGAGCAACATAAACTCACGAAAGGGTTCCATAACGTGCACCCCTAAGCTAAATCGGCCTTCGGTATCGTCGCGCATTTTTGAAGGCCGATGGAATTGCTAATGTGGGAGAAGAGCATAGTGTCAAGGCCATAGTTCCTCAAGAAATCATCTGCTGAGAAATCTCGATTTTCTAAGGATTTCTGTAGCTTCGCGCTTCTAAATATCCCATTGTAACATGGCTTCGATCAATTTATAGCACTTCCGCAGTCCTGTTTCTTGATCACCCACATGCTAGTTCCCCACCTTTCATCTATCTTCTCTTCAGATGGCGCTATAAATACGACCGCAATTATGGCTAGTCCTTTTTCAGTGGTTGAATGGTGGGCTCTCGCTGATTGCGTGAGTGCGAGTGTGGCGACTGTTGAAAGCAAGTTTAAGTGCGAACGTCAAAGCAAGCTGAAAACCTGTCACTCAATTGCACACACCCCGTCATTTGTGGCGGATGGCTAGCGCTCCGGACATCCGAACTCCTACTTTGCTGCGTAATCCGCTTTCGGAGGATTCGTTTCCTTCATCACTCTGGAAATTTCAGATTTGTCTCCATTTTGTTATCGCTCCGCTTGGACACGTTAAATTTTCACAACTCTTGGCGACCTACTGATAAGCGGACAGCTCAGTGTTTCCTTCAGCTTAACGAAAAGCGAAAGTTGTGTTTCCGATGCCTTCTTCTTTCCTTAGCCTTCTGTCACGTAGAATTTCATCAACGCCTTACTTATGACAACAGTGTTTGTGCTGCCTTTTGACCTCTAGTCTACATAAGCTACATAAGCTTGACATTGACTTTTGCTACCCTCTTGAGGCATTCGTTGTCCTTTGAGTTGAAAGTTTCACTGTTGGCCAGGTATTTTGAAAGCGGGGATTTCATAGCTTTTGAGCTGCATCTTATCTATACAATTGAATAGGATCTCAGTCACTGGGTAAATAGAGCGAAGTTAGAGTGTAGGGTCAATATATGAAAGTGGAGTTGAAGGAGGGGCAGACTGTCGCGTATATCCGATTGCCTTACTTGTTTCGAGTTTCAGCACACACCATGGAGCCCTTTCCCTAGCCGAATTATGGAGACAAGTGATGTGTGTAGCTTCGTTTCCATTCATCTAGGTTCAGTTCGAAACTCAAACCCAATTAGGAAGTCGAATTCTGGAGGCAAATGATGTGTGAAGTTTGTTTCCACTCCTCTAGGCTCAATTCGGAACTAAAATCCTCCTAGGAAGTCGAATTCTGGACACAAATGATGTGTGTAGCTCCGTTTCCATCCATCTAGGCTCACTTCGTAACCAACTGGAGGTGAGTGATGAGGCGTGAGGGAAAAAGAGAGACGGTGTGTGATGCAATTGCTCTGCACCACACACCTAAATTCACGACAGGCCGTGTAATGGCATTGGTGCAATATAATGGAATTCCTGAGGTATCCGTCGGCTGATCACTGCAAGTCATTGTGTAGGACAGATACGCACTCAAATTTCCTCCATAATATCCTTTGGAATCAGAATACGTAGCGCATTTCAGACAGGGATCGGCTGACGTCGTCCTTTATCCCCTATGCTTTATGCAAACCGGATGTTCTAGAATCTACCCCTGCTGGATGATAAATGTGGTTGGAGGTGGACCTCAAAAATGGAGCCTTCTGGTTACCGTGCGCAAGTTCTGGGGAGAGCAAACGAGTCGGTGTCTTATCTTCATAAAGATGCGTTATGTCGACCGTTGAGGGATCTAAAACTTTGTCACCCTGTCATGTAGTAGAATCGGGAACCAAGCCTGGCTTATATCAATTCCTGACCGTGAAGGATAAGAACATCTAGGAATTTGTTACCGAGTTTACTACCCCACTGGCTATAAAAGAGCGAATCCCTCCATCTGTTCCTCTATCCATGCTCCTTCCGCAAAAGACCAGCAGAAGCTCTTCACAACCAATTATATGCATCACACCTGCGTTGGATTAATGAGTTGGACACCCTGAGGATATGATAGGCATCAGGTAAGCCTCACTAGAAGTAAAGATTACCGATTGGCAAGTCTGTGTAGATCAAATTTGTCGACATTTGAAGTCTCAGCCACTGGTTTAACCGACCACTGGGCCGGCTGCACAGCAATGATTCTACTGTTGACCTTTCGAGGAAGTACTCACTACCAGTACTGCACTCTCAAGTGTTTCTGATTCATCCAGCCGGAATCGGTGCATTCGAGACGAAACGAGCGATGGCGCCTGCAAGGCGGTGGAGCACCTTTTAAGGTTTCTGTTTGATCAGACCGGTGACGACGACGACGACGACGACCTGTTGCGCATTGAATTCACACAGCGTTTCTCGGCGCTCAATCGATCTCTTGTCGGGCTGTTGTTGCGGTTTTTCCCGATGTTCTTACCGTCGCTTCCGGTTCTCATCGATCAGTTCTTCCAGGTTTTCAATGATTCATGCCTCATTCTGCTTTCATTCCTGAAAAAGTTTCGTTGTCGGCAGGAGTCGTCGTCCACAGTCTTACTCGTTCAAGTGCCACCAACGCCTTCAACGATTTCCTTCTCTTCTTGCCGCGCTCACTTCCTACGCTGTCTTTGTAGACTGCCTCTCTTCTACGACGCGACGGCTGGTTGAATCTGCAAGCTGGGTTCTAGTCAATGCCTGCGATGCCTTTTGTGCAGTACACGAATGCTAATCCGTGATCAGAACTCTTGTGACTGTTGGATTCGAATTCACCCACTTTACTTTCCGGGCAGGAATGTTCCTGTATTTATACCTCTGATCCATTGCAACATCATTAACGAACACACCCAAGTTGTGATTGTAAATGTTGCGGAGTTATGGAAGACGATCAGGTAAGGAACGTAGATGCGTGGTAGCGCAGTCTAAGGAGGCGACGGTTGGCGCGTGCACCCGATTCTAGGCAATTGTTCGGTTTCCTGCCCAGGCCAACCGAGCATTCTATCCTTCCGGAGTCGGTGAATTAGTGCCAGGTTCATGTGGGAAGTATGACACGTTGAGTTGTTTATCGGCCAGTCACCGCAAGTCATTCTATAACGTAACTACGCATTCAAATTTCCTCCACGAAATCCGTAGAAGTAAAATGTTTGGCGTATCCCGGACGGGTTTGACTAACGCAGGCCTTTATGCTGCATCATTTTCCTTCTTCTTCTTCTTCTTCTGAGCGTTTAGTCTCGCGCAGTCGCAGGGTCCGCTGTTCTTGTGATCTGTCGCCACCTCATCCTATCAAGGGCGTCATCTGCCATGGCGCCGACTTCGGCGAGATCTCTCTTTATGACGTCCTTCCACCTTTTCCTTGGGGCTCCTCTCGGACGCTTTCCGGTGCCTCGAAATTTAGGACCAAACTTGGGGGTGATCCTCTGGTCTTCTGAGGACGTGTTCATAACACCTCAGGCGCTGCTCCTTCATCTTCAGCTGGATCGGGGCTGTCTTCATCACAGCCCTAACATCCTCGTTTCGCACCCTGTCCCGACTGGTCCATCCACATGCCCACCTCAGCATCCTCATCTCCGCAGCGTGCAGTTGCCGCTCCTGTGTCTTACCCAGAGCCCAGCACTCACTGCCGTTTAGGATTGCAGGTCTCACAATTGTTTTTCATTTTTCTTATCGGATCGAAGTTATGGTCCTTGTTTCTTCAAGCCGGTCAGGTTTCTTGTTTGTGTTGCGGACACCTCAACCTTGATTGATGGGAACCCTCTCGTGCAGCAACCTTGAAGAGGAAGGAGCAATCGCGCAGATATGATTATCCTTCTCTCACTTCGCTCTGGGCTAGTTGTCCGCGGGGGATGCTGGCCTTTGGCACGACTTAAACCTTTTTGGTAGCATTTGACTCGTTTGGAAGCCGAGCTTTCCCCTCTATGGTGTCGATAGATTTGTACCAGATGTCTGCGAGAAGAAATGCACGAATTATTCGTGTGGCCAACGCCTGTCACTTTAAGAGGTAAGCACGTCTTTTAAGTGCATCATTACTGTAACGAAGTCGAATGAGGGAGCTTCTAAAGCTAGAGCTAGACTAACTACTAGCGTCTACCATTACCTGTCTCAAATGCCTTGTGTCACTTTAAAATTGACTGAGAATCACAATTTCTTTCCACTTTTCTTTCATTCTCTTTTATGCAGCTTTTTTTTTTACTTGAAAACTGGCTGTGAAGGATTTAGCTCAATAAGGGTATCCATTCAGTACCACTGGATTGAGAGATTTCTTAATGTGCCATTTTTTTATACTGCGCTGCTCGATTTTACTATACATTCGACCATCGAAGGGCCTATCGCCCGTCAGGCTGACCCAGTTGGGAAAGGATCTAGTTGACAGCGAGCGCTGATGTCTAGTGTAATCGATTCTAGGCTCGATTACAAGTAAATATTCTTCTTCTTTTTCAGCAAACGAAATGCAAAATATCTGTGAAAAAGGAGAAGTTTCCACTTTTGCAAACCAAGGAAGGAGTCGCATTAGCTAATCGTTGATAAGCCAGCGTTAGTGTAATCCTTTGGGTTAAGTGATTTGGTCACTTTTTGACTGATTAATTTCTATATTTTCCCTTTGGCAATCTTGAAAAAGCCAAGTTTGACTGGTGTGCTCAAAGAAAAAAAGATCCAGGAAGTATTTCACCTTTCAATGACTTCATCTATGTTTCCTCCTTCCCTTACTAATCCGGTACCAAACCATTGGCGAACAAGGGGTTTAGGGCTCCTAGTACGCGCAAGCTGTGCTGTTTTCAATTTTACCACTTCTTTACCTTTACTGCCTTTGAAGCGTGAAGCACCCACCATAGGCTTAAACCTACATAACGTACGCCTTTCAGCAACAGCTCTGATGCTTCATATGTGAATGCGTCTTTCTGGCTTCTAAACCTGCATCTTCGTTCGTTTTCTGACGTGTCCGTCGATCGTCATGGGGCTTCTCTGCCATTGAACTACCGTCTTTTTGCTTCGATAGCTACGACTTTGACGTGATTCTTATCTGCCGTCATTTCAGGTCTTTTTCGAGCACAACGTGTTTCCAGTACTAACCCAATATTCACTATGATATTTGCGTGAAGAATGACTTCGATATTTGGCTTATGGACGTGGTGGTCGACGCTTATTCTGTTGCTGTTGCGGTTTACTAGCGCTGAAGACGATGTGGATACGTTGAACATTACCTCTGCATCTGAAGCGACACCAACGACCACCACTCCTTCGGGACCGGCATCCGCTGATAGACTAGGTTAGTTGGCTTCGACTCATTGTTTTTTTTTTGACTTTATTCACGTTTTTTGCATTTGCACTATTGTTCTCGCCTAGTTGTACGGGCTATGAACGTGGCCTGACGTAGCGGTCGCATAGTAGCGTGTCAAAGGGGGCTGCGGACTCTAGCGTGCATAGATACGAGATTCCCTATTGCTTCCTCTTGGTGCCAATCAGGCCTTCCATCTCTTCAAGGTCCATGGGTTGCCTGCACGATATCCCGTAGAAGAGAATGCGTGACGCATCAATCATGGATTGACTAACGCCGTCCCTTACCGTTTACCCTTTATGCAGGTCTCGCTCTCTAAATGAGTTCCAACAACTCCAACCCTTTGTGTTAGAGCTCCTGGAAGCTTTATGAAGATTTCCATCGTCTAGTAGGAATGGGATAGATTCGCGAGGGATTCTCTGGCAACTGCATGGTACAAGCCATTACTCTATCGGAGCTCAACTTTCCTTTTTAGAGCGCCCTGAAGTTTAATGTTCCTTTCCTCGCGTGTGTGCTAGACATTTTACGACTGCGTATTCATCAATATTAAATTCATTGCAGAGCACTTGTTGAATTGCTTTGCGGGTTCGGCCCTCCGTCGTGACGCGCTAATTAGAGTGTTACATGAAGTAGGGGATCAGTTAAATGGACAGATTTCGTCTACTTTCTTGGTAAACAGCTGACTGAGCGCAGAATTGACAAAAAATGACGCTTTCTTCTGTGTTTTTTTCCCCAAAGTTCTGTCATCATTCATAAATATATCACGCTTTTGGGAGTATTCGATTTGGTGCTTTTAATAAATACAAAGCATTACCTTTAAGTTCCGCTTTGAGTGTTTTGTTAGCTGCTCAGCCCTATTTGGGTTAAAGTTTTTGTCATCAGAATTGATATTTAACATTTTGGAATCAAAATGTGCTCTAGAGAATTAAAGCCCTTGGGTTCCTTCATTTTTGCCCCAACCTATAACTTTGATAAGGAATTAATTTTGTTGATGAACCCGTTGACGATCCACGGCCAATGAGGTTGCTGATATTCCAGGATCAATGGTTGCAACACTACGGTCCCAAGCTCGCTCGGTCCATCTGCACCGCGTGTGTTGTGTGAATGCACACAACACACTGAATTCGACGGCGTCGTCCAAAAATCGCCCTCCAACTGCATTCCCTGATCAGCGGGAGTCCGCAGCTGGGTTCTGCGCTTTTCGAGCGCAGAATCAGGCTAGGGAAGGGACTCCTGGGTGGGTGCCATCCAAGCTGCTCGTGTGGAAACCGCTTTCGTCGCTCAGGGAGAAGTCTGCAGCCGGGTTCTGCAGAAGCATACAGCTGGGAAATGAGCAGAAAACGCCTGAAAATTGTGTATACGTTAAAACCCCTGAACCTCATCCAGCCAGTTGAATGAAATGCAAAAACGCCACCATGCCTAGGAACCGAACCTCCGACCTCCAAGCCTAAACCCGCTCCTCTACCCACTTCGTCACGACAAGTCTGGCAGCCAGGCCACCGCGGGCACACAAGAGACCAATGCGCATCGATCGAATGCCAACGTCGGCGCTGACGCAGCTCACGTATGCTGAGGTGCATTTCTAGGGCGGTGTCGTCAAATGCGGTGTTTGTGTGCATTCACACAACACACGCGGTGCAGCTGGACCGAGGTTACAGGGTACGGGTCAACCATGACTCATGTTTCGGCGGTTTCGTCGTGCCGTCGGCGCACTCTCGATTAGAGATCCCGGCCTCCTCCCTTGCTGCATCTATCCACCGCTGCGCTAGAGTCCAGACGAAGGAGCACTCCCGCGCTTCTCTACTGCAGGCGAGATAGGGCAGCTCGAGGACTGCGCTTCATAAACCATTATTTCGCATACGAAGAATGTCGGTTAGGCGACCTCTTTTATTAGAAACGTTGATGCGATGGGATAGTCTTGCCTTACCTTTTCGACTTTTTTAAAAGAATATCACGCCGAGGACATTGGTAATAGTACTCGCAACCAGTGTTCCGGCTCAAAGGTGCGATCCGATTCCTCCTGCGTTGCGAGTTTGGGACGCGCCGTGTACTTGCCAGAACGTCATAGTGGTGTGCTTGATTGGTTGCACAAAGTTACACGCAAAGTACTGAGCGGCTTGGAATAGGTTATATCGCTTTTCTTGTGTAGACCAGTGGAATTTCAAGTCCGCTACTTCTCAAAACCTGGCTTCAGAACGCTTCGGAGATCAGTTACTGCAGTGCTTTGTGAACACTGATTGGTTTTTATCTCAAAGCGAGGGCCTCTTTCAGAAGTTTTATCCTAAGGTTCATTGCTTCTAGCTGTATGCAAATGAGTATATTCCATCACTACCGTCTGTAAAAAGAAACAGACCTAAGGCTCTCAAAAAGCTTAAGAATCAGAGAGGGCCTTAAGGATTGTCATCTGTTCATAAACGCAAATGTTCTGCCCAAGGAAGTCGAATAATAGAGTATGATCCACTTAAGTTTGTTGCTTCCTGTCTTCCACTGGCATGTGCTTCCATGAAAACCTTGCCATTAAGTGAGCAGGACCCAAAGGTTGTCTCCACCAATTTCT
Organism: Heligmosomoides polygyrus polygyrus; assembly: GCA_947396885.1. Classification (NCBI taxonomy): domain Eukaryota; kingdom Metazoa; phylum Nematoda; class Chromadorea; order Rhabditida; family Heligmosomidae; genus Heligmosomoides; species Heligmosomoides polygyrus. Next base: position 24,096,598 of record OX377202.1, read on the forward strand.
TTTTACAAATCCAGTGTTGCCAGACCTGCGTACCTTCACTAATTGATGTCTGTCGTGCCACTCAAAGCGCAGCAGCTTCCAGACGACTGTTTCGTGACCTTTAGGAAGTCTGTAAGCTACGAAAGTTGCAATTCTCCTCCTTGAAACTCAGTCTTCTTGCACTGCGCGCCTCCGCAGCTGCTAGGTGTTATGAAGAAGCAAGCGACGAGAGGGTACTCTCACCCGCGCGCTGATTCAGCTCACTCGGTCGGCAGCGGTCGGATCGCAGCCGGAGTGTCTGTTTCTCTGCGCTCTCACCTTTCCGCTCGTCTGGTTGACCCGTGTCCTTAGACGCTGGACCGAGCGAGTTTGGGATCTTACAGGTTGCAACGCTATTCAGCTCAAGATATCCAGGTCCACTTGCTTAATTTGTTCCATTTGAAGGACAAAACGCGAGATGCGGCAAAAGTTTATGTTCTCAACCTTCTTTTGACACAGAAATTAGTTTTTTTTTACATTTTGACTTGGTTCCCACTGCTGCATGAGTTCCACACATTTACTTCGAAAAATTGGAAAAATCCAATTGTTCACAAGAGTTCCAGGAAAACGAATGTATTCTCTTGTTTCTGGCTCGCTCTGATCTTGTGAACGCATGCGGTGTAAACGCATAACAGAGCATGCCAGCATGAGAGAGCTTGAGTTCAATTTTTTTTCCTTGAGCGCTGGACCTTTCGTCCTTCGAGATTCGGTGAATCAGCTGTAAACTAGCCTAGGGATGCAAGGATATCGCAAACATGTCGTTTCAACTGTTTAGAATGCACGATTTATGCCGTAGGCATTTTCTTGCCAACCATTGCTCTCTAGAAAAAGATGGGGTGTTCCACATACGGCACTTTTAGAGCCTAATTTAATATGGGTATAAAATGTGGGCTAAATTGTTTTAATTTGGATTTTTGTTATTGTAAAAAGCAGTATCGTCAAGTAGTTATCATCATGGGTTTAGCAATTGGCAGCTCCGAGCCAGCATTCATCGTTTTTCGGGCCATGGTCTCGTGACGCTTGTTGGTCGCCTTTAACCGGGATATTTAAGATAGTGCGTATCGGCTTTTGAACGTTTTTAGGGATTAGTCTGCGCAGGTTCAAGTCTAGTAAGCGACTAAAATTTTGATCATAGCCTGTCATCCTGTGATCTATAGTGAGTCTACCATGACAGACGCTTAAAGCTAGTAGTAGAATTTCGTATAGATTAGAAGTTTAGCGATGAAGAAGGAATGGAAAAGGAAAAGGATAGGTTCAGCCATTCACTGTCTGGGTTACGCCACACATTCTTTTTCCGCGTGGGACAGCTTGAATGCGTATTACGTAGAGACTGAAACGCCAGTTGTTTGCGATTCCCAAGCATGGCTGGTACTGGCTAAATGATCGCTCTCTCTGGAACGCATGGCTATTCTGGGTGCTCAATCGAACTTGAGCGAATCGAAAGACTGCAGTTATATAGCTTTCACAGTACACTACATGCTCCAATTTAGCAGAATGCTTAGAATACTAAACAAGTAACGATTGAGAGACGAAAAGGAAATCGGCAAAAGTCGAAACTGAAGTAAATTTCCCTGCTGATTACTATTCTATAAGTGGCTCCGTTTTGACGACCGAGCGTAGTTCTGCCAGCCGTATGTTTGCATTGGAAAAATAGGGGCCTGGAATCGAAGCTGGCCGGCGAAAACAGTTCTTGTGCGCACCCTAAATGGACGTTCAGATCCTCTTACTAAGCTAAACCAATTCTGCCATTCTTCCAGCGTCGACAAATTGGTAGTAGATCCGTATGAAATGACTAGCGATGGCTAGTCATAGAGACCAATCAGAGGCTTACAAAGTCAAGATTCTGATAGATCTCTATTAGGTCTCTATCGAGCATATATTGGATTCGATTGAAAATCTTCGGATAACTGCATGATTCGGATAACGACAATTTTGCGAAACTCGAATTTTTTGGAAGATTCGGATAGAGGTGTCCGAACCGTATATCCGAAAATGATTCATTCGTATCCAATGTATACTATCGACTGACCTTTGCAAACCTTCACATAGACCGAGAATGGCAGAATTGGTTTAGCTTGGTGAAGAGGATCTGAAAGTTCATTTAGGGTGCGCACAAGAACTGTTTTCATAGGCCAGCTCCGATTCCAGGCCCCTATTTTTCCAATGCAAACATACGGCTGGCAGAAGTACGCTCGGTCGTCAAAACGGAGCCACTTATAGAATAGTAATCAGCAGGAAAATCTACTTCGGTTTCGACTTTTGCGGATTTCCTTTTGGTTTCACATTCGTTACTGATTTAGTCTAAACTTCTGCTAAATTGGAGCATGTAGTGTACTGTGAAAGCTAGACAACTGCAGTCTTTCGATTCGCTCAAGTTTGATTGAGCACCCAGAACAGCCATGCGTTCCAGAGAGAGCGATCATTTAGCCAGTACCAGCCATGCTTGGGAATCGCAAACAACTAGCGTTTCAGTCTATTTGTCGACTTTTCCCTCTTACAATTTTCTTCTTCTGTAATATTCTTGATATTTTCTCCTATTCATTTCTAGAGCATCTGCTCTGTAGACAGGGGTTGCGTGTTGGAGTCCCACTTAACGCTAGAGTTTTGATCAGAAGAAAAGATCACTATGGCAGCTTACAACATCAGTAAAGCCGTTTAGGCTTAAAGAAAAGAACTTGAGTTATTCAAATATATTTAAAGGCACGGATTGTCATTACATGCGTTTTATACGTGGTTGTAAGTCAGTAACCTGTATGTGAGAAGAAAATAGACGAAATGCAATGAAGCAACAACAATCTAACAAAATCTTAGTACATCTAGTAGTTTAAACGACAGCTGTGATATGAATGTTAAGGGACGGTTTATCAGCTTGCGAAAGGTTGAGCTCCCTGACGCTCATGTAGGTAAGGAAGGCCTCACCTTTTATCTGCGGCCTAACGAGTATAGTTTGAGATTCCTGCTTCTGCTAGGTGCTAGTTGAACTTAAAAGACGGGTCAGTGGAAACCCTTCTGAGGATGTTGAACAACATAAGCAGATTCTCCAAAAAGCCATTGGGAATTCTGGCACATTTGAGACGGCAGCATCTAAGAGGCAGCTTGCGGGTGAAGCTGCTCTGAGCATTTTCAGGCAGCTGGATGTCTTCCTTTTGGCAGGAACTAAAGCCTAGCATCACATTTTACAAATGGCATCACTTAGGGGTTGAATATACTCATATATGATGAGCAAAATGATGGGTAATTCTGAGTCTTTCAAACAAGTTTTGGTACCTTAGCTTTTTTTAAATGTAAAGATCAATGTTGTTATGCCTCCAAAAACACGGAATCTAAATCTTGAGCACCTGCAATTCATTTCAAAATGAGCCATTATATAAGTAGGTTGGAATGGGCTTTCTGCATCACGTGCCGATTCGGATTCCCAGCAGAAAATCGAAATTTCTGCGGTGGTCTGCCCGTTTTTCAAGAAGGTTCATAGCTGTTTGAACACCGCGAGAGGCTTCTTGGTCATCAACTTTTTTGTGCATCGCTTGCCATTTTGCAAAAATTATGTAGATGTAGAATACATGGCTCATGGGAGAGGGAAGAACGTGGGCCTTCCCTTTACTTCCCGCTCATATTTGTGCTAATTGGATCAGTGCGACCGTGTTTCAACTCTAATCGTTTGCAGGAGTTCCTCGATGCGAATCCAATTATGACTGTGTTCACAATGGTCTATGCCGCAAGGATGCCGATGGCTACGGTAGATGCTTGTGTCCCAGGAGTTGTCCGCCATGTATGTTTTTCTGAGTGGGTTTGCGCCCAATCCTACACCGTGTCATCATCACTTTCTTTAAGATATACCGATGGATTGCATGAAGCAGGGCTCGTCCTCGTATTACCGTCTGCGACAGAGATATCGCTACGAGCTGCCGTGCGGTGTGATGGACTCGAGCTACACGAGGAAGTACGATCTGCCCAGTCCGCAGTGCCATCAGGTTTGGCGTCTTCCTCCGGTCACGCTCTATGTGTCCCTTGCGGGCTATAGATCCTTGTCGTCGAGTAACACATCCGACGGAGATTAGGATCGGCGTCGACGCTGTTGCATGAAATACTATGCTGCGCTGAGAGCGCGCGTCGTTTCCGGTGGCCGAAGACAGATAGCGGCTGATCTGCTGACCACCGCCGTCCCTCGAACTAGTGCTGGCGCGTCGGCATTCCCTAATAGGTCCACTCCCACTTCCTGCGCTGACGCTCGCATATCTAATTGCCTGTATAGGAACGGGACTGGCGAACACGCGAACGTTCCCCTGGATCAGGGTACATGCGATGGATTGGGAGATACAGCGTTTTCGCGTCGAATTGGTCTTTTTTCAAACCAAATTAGACACTCGGATCTTCCTTGGTCGTGAGAGGGCAACCCAAGGTGGCAATCGTATCTGCACTATCACGCCACACCGCCACCTCACTTGAATTTGCCCAAGAGCGGTCAATATCAATGTGCAGCACCTCTTAGACAACTTTTCAAGAAAGGCAATTTTGAGTAAAAACGTCATCTGCCCCTCCGACTAGGATAGATCCTAGACATTCTGCTAAGCAAGCTCGGCGCTGCTGAAATCAATCTCGACGTCTTCCAAATCGCCGCGAGCATTTTTCACGTTAAAATAGACTTCTACGAGACGGTTAGAATATTTTTTTTGTCGAAGAAAAATTTGGTACGAATTTATTTCAAGTTTTTAAATTAAGCTGCCCCAATAAGTAAATGCAGTGTTTGAAATTTTAAACACTTTTATCCACCATGGGAAACAATGAATCAGGTTATGTTTTAAAGCACAGGAACATAGTTATCATTTAGTGTAATGAAAGAAGAGACTGCGCCGCGCATTCGACTGGATCGTTGCGTTTTACGTTTGATGGATAGTGTAAATGCTGCTTAATTGAGACAGTGATCTAGGATATGTGTATTTTCAGAACTGTTTCTGTTGTGCCACTTACATCTGCTACTCTACGCAAACAGAGCTATTGCTATCAATCAAATAAAGGTCGCGACGATCTAGTCGAGTCCATGCCAGGATCCTTTCTTCTAAAACACTAGTTGATTGCTTCCTTCATTCTATTAAAAAGCTTCAATCCGTTATCTTTTCCTTGAAAATAATTTTTTTATAAAATTTCAGACATTGTGTTGACTTATTGGGCATTTGCGTAAAAAATGCAAAGAAAGTCATACTAAATTTTCCTTGACCAAAAAATATTCTGATCGTTCCGGGGAGTAGTATTGTTTTGTATTTTAATTTGGAAAACCTCGTTTTGATTTGGAAATTTTGGTTTTGATTTTTTCTCTTGTTTAGTTTCGATGGCGTCATGCTTGCGTAGAGTAGTGTCCAATATGATTTGAAAAGTGTCCAGTTTGATTTCAAAAGTGTGCAATTGGACTTGAAAATGGTATGTAAAGGTGCTGTTCAGGGGCCAGAGTCACCAACCGCTTACTGCCCTCTAACGGTGAAAATACCACCAAACCTGATGCAAATGAATGACATACAAGGGGGTTTGGTGGTATTTTCACCGCTAGAGGGCGGTAAGCGATTGATGAATCTGGCCCCAGTAAGAAAACGGCCGGTTAGATGATAGGAAAAACCGCAGCTAAGCGTGAGACGTTTTAGTTTCAGGGTCGGTGCTCCTGTCCTCCGATGTTCGACAACTGGAAGTCCACAGATCTACCGGTGCTCAATCTGCTGCCGACGAAATGTGATAGACGTAAGCGCACAGCTCATGTTATCTCCTTATGGGCATTTATGTTACTTCTTATGTGCTGAATGGTGCTCGTCTTTAATATAAATAGCAACTAATGCGACAACCCTCAGAACTCATGCACCATTGTTGGTAGAAGGCGCTCTCTGATGGGTAGTCCCAAAAATCAGCCACTTTCGGTTCGACTTGGTGCTCGGACTCACAAAACCTTGCATTTCTAAGGTGGTTTACTACCTACGGAGTATGTCTCGGGAAAGGCAGTACTCTGCCTACCACTTCCAGTAGCCACAGATGAGTGTACAGGCCAAGTATGCTTTCATTCGGCCTTTAAACAGGTTTTGTTCGGTCTGATGCCACGCGGGTTTTCTTGTGTTCGTACTCAAATCCGCCACCACATTGTTGCAGATTGTAAGCAGACATTGAGAGGTATGAAATACTGTAAGACAGCTGAGTCCTATTTATACCCTTTGACACACTGTCAGCTGCGGTGATGATACAACATAGATCATAGCGCTACGAAATGTTATGTTTATTACAAAGGTGGTTATCCATCCATGCGAAAATAACTGGACAGTAACAATAAGCAGAATCCACGATAAATAATCGAAATTCGGTACAGCCATGGACGAACACTAAACCCTAAAGGAACTGAAACAACCATGGAACAAAAGAAGAGAAACTTTAGACAGGTGAACAAGCAGTGATAAAAAGAAGAGAAAGTAGATAAACGTGCGAAGAAGTAGATATTGAGGTTCCTACATATCAGATTCTTAAATGTACAGTAGATCAATCGGAAAGACCTTTTTTGTTAGATAATCTTTAGAACATGGCCGCTATTCCATTGATAAAGTAAATATATGGCATAATGCATGGCTATTCCCGGAAGAGATCGTATCGTGCTTCATATATTCACCTAAGCTTATCGCAGGTAGCTTGTAGTCCCATCAGCTCTACTCATGGTAACCAGTAGCTAGCCTCTTATTAGATGTCCTCTTCACCTCATTGTCCAAGGGTGCTAGCGTGTTTTGACGACCTATTCATGTGTGTAGGAAGCGCTGTTTTGCAGGTAGTGTAACGTCCCTCCATAGGGTAGCTATATAGTTACGAGCGGCGCAGGCATGTGATGCGGCGATCGAGTTTATGTGCGCGTGTGTTTGCTTGAGAAATGGTATAGGTGTAAGCAAATGGCGCTGTTAATGGTGGCTGATGATTTTCGGTGGTTACGTGGGGTGTCAGTGACGATAAGAGTCGGTGGAATGATAACTGAAGGCTAGTCGAATTGCCCGCTCGTTTTCAATTACTGGTGTTGGTGAGATTGAACTACCTGTGGCTTCGAATTTAAAGACAAATGGTGAGGTCTGGATGGACATCCAGTATTTGCATTTTCCAGGGCATGGCATTCTTCTTTTGTAGTAGTTCCTCAAGGAGCACTTTAAATTCGTTTTGGCCTACATAGGGTGCTTGATAGTGTAATCGAGGCTCGCTGTGTGTCGCCTACGCTCGAATCGTGGACTTGGTTCTGGTCTCGCCCAGGTGAAGCGAGCTGTATCTTTACTAACATCGAGCACTGTCAGAAGCAGAAACACACTGGGTGATTCAGGCCGTTGTCGCACACTGCGGGAGGGTAATGACCGTATTATGAGCATTATTTATGAGCAAAATGGTCAAGTGCTTTTGATTTTCCATAAAGGTTTCGAAAGCTTCATTCAAATCCTCTTTGCTACGGGGAAAACACAAAAGCATCCTCTCTATTTTTGTTAACTATTTTGTTTTTCGTTGAGTTTCCGGACTTAACTTGAGTATCTTAGGAGAGTTGGCTGTGTTGGGCATCGCGTACCCATCTGATGCCGTATACAAAGGAACGGATGTGACGCTCTACTGCTGTGTGAATATGGATCCCCAGGGTCTGATTGATGTTGCAGGGGTGAGTAGAGCTTTCGTGTCGTCAGTGATTTTATAGTTTACTTTGGAGTTATGAACCCGTTGTCAACAGTGAACATTTGTCTGACGTTGAAGGTTGGCCGCAGTTTTGTTTGTACAAACGAAAAGGTTCAAATTGGAACATCAAAGCTGTTCATCGAGTTGCTATTTTCCGTAATCATCGTGACATCCTACTTGGGGTAGATATTTTTTGCAACAGTTGCTAGCTGCATCAGTTTAGGTTTCCGTGCTGAAAGGTATTGGGGATTTTTTCATAATTTTCCTTTTAGGTGTTGTTTGTGCAGAATACGACTGTGGTGCGAGAGCCTACCAATCATCCGTTCCACCATGTAAGTTTTGGATTTGTTTTTTGTTCAATTGTCACTTCGTTGTTTTGGTAAAAGATTTGTGATGAGTATGTCATATCACTCGGAATTGTGAATTCATGACACGCTTGTGCACGACCAGGTTGCTACGCACTTTCACACAGACGGGCATATATTTTCACCCGACATTGGCGGGTAGGATCTGTGCTACTATACTATTTGGAAGGAGAAAACCTAAGGTAGCAGTTGAGTCCGTCATCCTTCGCCACACATACACATCACCTGAGTCTGCATTGTAACCTTCGGATAGCAGGAGAGCAGCTGGAGCTCTCGGACAATTTTAAGGAGCGCGACGGAGATGTAAAACACCATACGCGCCCCTCCGACTAGAATAGATCCGGCGGGTAGTATACACTGGATCCGAATAAATCTTCATATACCTGGTCGGATGTGTCCTATCCATTTATCCGGGGCACGCAAAATTACCGTTAGGTGTTGTTTGTATTTCGACGCGGAGCGACGCGACGACGCGTATGGTGGTTAAATTGACCGATCGCGTCGCTCGATCAATTTGGCCACCATACGTGGCGTCGCGTCGCTCGGCGTCGAAGTATAAAGGGAAACTACCCGAATCATCCGATTATGCGACCTTCGCAACATCGCCCTTATCCGACTTATACAAATATCTGGCTGTCTTAAAATCGCCACTCTTCGAATCATCTATGCATCAGGGGTGCAAGATTGCCTTTATCTGAGTCGTCAGATTGTCCAGGTCGAAAAATAGTCCTTGTCGGAGTTATCCAAACGCCTCGGGTCTCAAAATCATAGTTATCTGAATCGTGCCGTTATCCAATGTCCACAGAATTACCGTTATCCGAAGATTTTGATACGGATCTGATCTACAGTGCATATCTACTGAATGGAAGCTGAGCTACCCCCTGAGAACATCTAGCGTGAGCTTTCTGGACTTGGATCGCCGAGAAGTATTTAGTTGGACACATGAGATGTTGAGAATGAATATTATATATCACACATACAGGTGACGAGGTGGACACTACGTCTTCCTTGAGTGTGTGCTATCGTGGAGCTACTTTACATGGGAAATTATCTTATATTTGCTGCTTTTTTTTCAAGTTCTCTTATGCTCTAGGATTGTATGAAGTCAGACAAACAGTTTTCTGAAGCTTGCAGTCTCAACGCTAGTGAATGATCTCTTTTAGATGACAGAGTTCGAGAAGATGAACACGCCGTACTGCTGGGAGTTGGAGATACGGAATGTGCAGCTCACCGACAGCGGTTCCTACATGTGCCACGTGAATGCGAATCAGCAGCCGTCTGTGAACTACACGATAGAGTTCCAGGTGAAAGGTGAGCGGAGCGCTTTTCTTTTGTTTTTTCTCGGTTTTGTGTGTAATTCGGCGCTTTGCCTAGTTATAGTCGTTTTCCTTTATCCTGTTCTTAAGGGACTTTTTCGTTTACTTCCTAAATTGTGATCAAGCTGCCGGAGTGCTTTTGATAAGCAGAACAACAAACTTTAGACACTTCAGTCGTACACGTCCTTCTAACTTTTATCTTGGAGAGCTCATCTTTATTGCTTCAAAGATACTGATCCTTAGTACCATGTGAAAAGGTGCAGGGTTTCCTATTTACATCGTGATCATCTTGTAGATCGTGAAAAGCGCCAGCATCTGTTTTCGAAAAGGTCGAAAAAGGTCATGAGACCATCGTCAGTTGGTAGGTTTTCTTGGCGATGACCTGAATTGTTGGTGTTGCTTGAGTTACAAGGTGCATCCACTATTCCGAGAAGCATGAACGTGTGAATATCTCCTGATTTTGCATGCATTTCTTTATTCACTGAAAACAGGAGTGCGTTGTGAGGTTCGCTTTTGTGTGATTTGGTTGAAGTGAAGTGTAAGTGTGACTATTATCCATGCTGGCTGCTCCCACATTCTAGCGCTTGATAAGGTTTTATATGCGAAGAACATCTATCTACATTATATTTCAATTTTTACTATACCAAGTAATAACTTGCGGCGGAAGACCTTCCTCCTATCAAGGACATGTCGCCCATCTTCTGTTGGGCCCACCAAGCATAGTTGGCAAGTACTGTCGTACTTGTGGAACCTCATATTCGCTTCTATCTCTGCTGGCTGGGTTCTGCCCCTGAGCCTCATGGTTAGGTCAGTTGCTCATACAGTCTGTACCTTTAACATCATGTAGAGGTGGGGTCAAGGTTCCTCACGGTCCTCCTGTATCATAGTTGCTGTTTTTGTTTTTAGTAAGCGTTAAAGTGAGCAGTAAATGTCAAAGAAGGGTGTTAGTCAATCCCTTTGACAGATGTGCCACGCATTCTACCTATATGGTAAGCTTGTGCAAGCAATTTGAATGCGTATTTGCGGTGGCAAGCAGATGAGCAAGTCTTGCTTTGACCTTACCAGAGAACTATTGTGCCAATTCATCTATAGTGGAGGGGTGGAAAGCAGGGCAAAGTAGCGTTCTACTCCCTTTCGTGTTGAAGGGCGGGCAAAAATGTCTGCATGTCTCCACTATCTCGTAGGGCAGTCACTAGACTCTCGAGCAAGCCCAGGGGGTTGGGATGGGCGGGAAAGTGGGACGAGGGATAGAACGTACTCCCCCTGGAAAGCGGTGTTGGCCCGGGTGGGGCTTGAATTGAGGACTTAGATAAGGCGTCGTGCCCGTATAGTGTCTGAACGCCTATTTGGTCTACACGTGTCTGTTCACATTGCCTCCTCGATACGAACTAGAATAGAACTTATGGCGCATTCTACAAAAGGATAGATTGACGCCGATCTGTATCCTTTCTACTTTACGTATATGGTATCCTTTTTGCTCGCTATATACAAAACAACTGTATTTCCTTCTTTATTCCATAAATAGCTGTAGGAGATCATCTACACGTTGAACAATCACGTTAAAAATATTCCTAATATTAGGTAAAAAAGAATGCATGGCGCTTTCGGTACGAATTCATTAGTGCTGACTTTTATCCTCACTTATGCCTTCTTTCTATCAGGCTCGGCGTCCCTCTGACTATAGTGTCCATGTTTCTTTTATACTCACCACTCTCCTACACCTTCGGATGTTGTATCCGAGCAACGCGAATAAGACTCCTTAAGACTTCTGGATGGGTAGCCACACTGTAAGTGTGGTCCACGTCACTTCTTGCTTTCTTCAAGCTTCGTGCATCCTGTGTCGGTTGCTTGATCAGACAAATCTCCATTTGGTTGGCCTTTTTCAGGGGCATTTTAAAGTCCATATGCACCCAGATATGAACATTCTGACAGCATTTATATACTGATTATTCTAGCACCAAGGACCATTCAAAATTTGACGATTGTCACGAACGACGTGTCGGCGAACGTCAGTTGGGATGTCCAACAAGGACCACAGCTGAAGATCGGTTTGAGGTATCTCTTGTGTAGTTCCCTTCCCGAATTCTATGCCATCTAGTTCCCTCTTCTTAGGCTCGTTCGACGGACAGGTCTCAATGGGCAGGAGGTGTTTTCACAGATGAACGCCATCTCTCCGGTCACCATAAGCAATCTGCGTGCGGCGACTCCCTACAAGTTGTTCGTGACGGTGAACGACAGTCAGACCGACCCGTTCGAGATCACCGAGCTCTTCAACACGGCAGAAAGCAGTGAGTGGCAGTATTCTACCAAACGAAGGCTGACGAAGTACCTCATTTACAAGCCTTTCACCTTTTCAGAACCTCACCCTCCGAAGTATGAGGACGTCCGTGTGCTGAATTCTGGTTCATCGTTGATTTGCGAGGTTGAGTGGAGAGCCCCAGCACTGACTAATGGCCGGATCAGTCGATACTATGTAGGCTCTATGTTTTCGTGGAGCCACGAAGTACTTGAATGGATTTGCATGTTTTAGGTGAGAGTGCAGGGTGCTGTTCGACGCATGCGTCCCGGAGCTGCCATCGTTGCCGACGACTTCCCACCGCCCACGGATGAGGAAAAGTGCGCTAACTGGGACGAACGCGAAGACGCTACGCATGGAATTAATCCTATCGAGTTCACAACGGAATTCTTGTCGTGTAAATACGGACCGCTCAAGGTAAGACCATAATCTTTTTTTGCCCTTTAGGCCCGGTTTATTTTTCGTCGCGGCGCGACGCGATGGCCACGCAATGAGGCCAAATTGATCGATCGCGTCGCACAATCAATAAGGCCACTATACATGGCGTCGCGTCGCGCCGCGACGAAGTATAAACGGGGCCTTAGACACTGTTGGCATTTAAGAGACTACTTTTTCAGCCTAATCGAAACTATACGATCACCGTCTGGGCAGAGAACTCTGCGGGACGTTCGTCGCCACTGGTGTTCCCTAAGAACTGCATCACCAACTACGCTCAGCCGGATGTGGTTAGTGTTTGATTAAAGCTGATTGGAATCCAACTAGGGTATCCTAAATAGGGCTAAAATTTGAGATTTGTAGAGGAATAAGAGTGAAAGCGTCCATCTTGAACTTAGATTGGCCTGATCGAAGCGAACGCATAACTGGCCGTGGTGCCACGGGAGGTGACGTTCCCTGTCTAGTGTTTGACCCGTGGCCGCTTATCACTATTTACACCATACTGGTTGACTATGACATTTTGGTGGCCTGCCACTAGGTGTTGGTGCATTTTGTTCTACTTCTGGCCTCATGTGCCCATGGAAGCAAAGTCCAAACGATCTCGAGAATGAATCTGCCCGTCTTGTTCGCTGTCTCCCAACGAACTTTTCGTGTCTTTCGAGGCCTTATTGTTCATTTATTTATTCATTTATTTAAAGGATAAAGGATAAAGGACGGCGTTACTCAATCCCCTTTGGGATGCACCTCGCATTCTACTTCTACGGGATATCGTGGAGGTGATATGACTGCGTATTTGGCCATAAAGTGACTTGCAGTGGCCAGCTGACGTACAAGTCAGCGCTTTATCTTTTCCAGACAAGCCTGGTACCAATTCACCGACCCCGGAGGGATGAAAGGCTTGGTTGGCCTGGGCGGGAAATCCGAACCAAGAACCTTGTATCGGGTGCAGGCGACAGTCGGCGCCTCCTCCGACTGCGCCACACGCGCCCATTCATTTATTTATCTGCGCAAAATAGTGCGCATGAAATGGTCTATCTACGGACACAGCAAATTAGGCGAAAAAAAAAATCATGTAGAAAAAAAACGAGGCTACTCGTTTTTTCTACATGATACGTAGAATACGTAGAATGTTTTGGCAATTTTCTCTCTTGTGTGGTTGGTGGTCCAGAGTTGTTAACTTTGTAATGAACAGTAGCATCCACTACATAAACACGACTGCTTCCTTATGTTTTAACTTCCAACTTGGACTGCCTTTAGTGATTAAGTTCGTCTTTAGGATAAAAGGATAAGGATAAAAGACGGCGTTACTCAATCCTTTTCGGGGTGGGCCACGCATTCCTCTTCTACGGGACGTCGTGGAGGCGACTTGAATGCGTATATGGTCGTCTTCAGGATACATTTTCCTAATGCATAGTGCATCAATTGCTCACCAATAGATATATCGTTGTTGTTTGGATAGGTTTTAATCTCGTAAATTCTCGAAAGTATCGCATAAGAAATAGAATGTGCTGTTTAACTCCAGCGAATTGACAGAACCCAATCCCTAAACTTTTATCTGTACGATAAGGGGTGATGGTTAGCTTTAATAAATTTCCTTTGTGGGAAGCGTATTCTACCTCAATAGGATGGAGTACCCGGATGCAATTCCAATCCAGTCCACGCGATGTTTCGCGGTGGTGCAGCCGATGGACAAGTCAGTGAATTATCCTTCCCGGACAAATTTGGCACCAATTCGCCGATCTCTGAGGGATAGAAGGCTTGGTTGGTTCAGACGGGACGCAAATTGGGAAGCTTGATTGAGGGCTCACGCAACTGTCGGCGCCTCCTCCGACTTCTCTATCATGTGTTTGAACAGTATTACATTAACGATCAACAGTGCTAGACCTTATTCGCATTGTTATTCCATATGCATGCTGGTGCCGTGGCAAGCACCAGGTGCCGCTACTTTTTTATGAGCTTCTCACCCACGAGACTTCAGACGGGTACCCATCTGGTTGTGGGCTTCGCTGCCAAACCCCGAGAATAGAACAACCCCAATCTTCCTCCTTTCTTCTTTAGGCCTTCTTACAGTAAAACAATACTGGTTTTACTATATAGATTAGTGCAGTGGGATAAGGTAGGGCACACTTTTCACTGCGCATATGAAGCCCATCCATCACATGCACGCGATTTATTCTCCGAAGCGCTCGTTCTCTACGTCTAGAGAAACAGGTAATGAGAGTCCCAATCCGATGCTTAATCAGCAAAATCATAATTAAAATTAATCGGTGTTGGTCGACACCGCTTACCGTCCGACGGCAATAATACTCAGAATCCATACGCACGCTGAACCACGTCTAGGGCACGCCTGCTGAACCCCTACGCTCTGAACTCGATCTCCATTCATATCCTGACGCGTTGCCCCTTGAATATCTCGTAAACTTGGAGGATCAGCCGCCAAGGATATAGTTTGCCAGCAATCGCATATGGTGAAGCTCAAAGAAAGCCCGGCTTGCATACGCCGCACTGTCGTAGGCATATTTTGGCTTCAGTCCCCCCTCCCCGTGACGGACACGTGGCATTAGCCGATTATATATAGTAGGATTTTGTGTCAGAGGCAACGAAAGCCCGCACATCTGGCTTCTATAACCATAGTACAGTACTGATTTAGGTAGAGAAGCCGATCACTTCGACGAACTCGAACCACACCTCGTTCAACCTAGCCTTCAACTCGAAACCTGACGACACTAATGGACCGATAAGGTAGAGTTTGATGGGATTCTTCACGCCTATGCTGAGCTCTTAACGCATTCGTTGCAGCTGTTACTACATCGGCATTGTTCCATTGCTCAAGAACGTGTCCCTGGAGACGCTGCCGCCGCCACAAGAGATTGTGATGGACACTGTGTCGAAGGTATGTAGGGCTACCTTGAATGACTTCATTGGGTAGCCCCAAGGGGTTGCACTCCAGTTATGAATAATGCTGCGATTTCTAGGCATTCAACAACAACCTAAACGCGTTGGCAGCCGAAAAGAAGAGATTCTTCGCCTACATCGCCGAGAGCTACACGGAATATCCCGTCGATACGGTGATCGGCGATGGTCGTGGAGTGACAGGGATGAAGCCGTGCAGTGTTCTGTAAGTTAGACAGGTTTAAATACAGCTGAAGTCGGATCTACTGTAGTCGGGGGTATCATCATATAAAAATTGTAAACTGTATCCTCCTATTAACTAATTCATCACTGAATGTTGCTTCGGTCGCTATTGTGTCTTCCTTTTTGTTTTGAATCTGTTCTCGAAAATGTTAAATCGATAACCTATCGGCTTGGCTTGATAAAAAAATCGCAAATCGCAAATCCTCCTCTTCTACAGTATGTGGTATTGTCGACTGGAATTCGAGTTGTATTTCAGCTATCTGAGCCGTTACAAAGCCGAAGATGTCGTGTTACGGCCGGGGCTGAAGTACACAGGCTTTCTGATAGTGAGAGTTGACAAGGATGACAAGGACGAAGTGCAAGGCGGTGCTCACTACAGCAGAATGTGAGTGCTGGAGGTGTTTCTAGATCACTATCCCAGCTTTCCTAATATTTCTCTTCAGTCTGGATCCAATGCGACCGCGCGCCTACCGTCAGCTCCATCTTAGCGGTCCAGCATACGGTTTCAGCGGCTATTTTAAACCAGTATTTCTCGAGCCGGAAGACGGTGAGCAGCTTACAATCCCTGCCTTTCAAGACGTTCGTTTCTGTTACTGCCTAATTTCAGAGAGAACCATGCTTGGAGCGTTCTTCACCGTCCTGGTCCCGCTGCTGGCTTTCCTAACGATGGCTGCGGTGATGGGTGTCTTCGTGCTCCATAAGTGAGCTTAGAATTCGTGCTACACGGTGGCTATCTTCCATATTCAATCGAGCAGCTTTAGACGGGGCGAAGTGACCCAGTGGTGTCACTGGCTGTGGACGTCAAAGGAATCGTCGCTGGGCGCGGAACGAACGCTCCTTCGACCGTCGACTTACCATGCGATAGCGGTCGATGATCTGCCGTCTGAATATCTGATGAGGCATCGAGACTCGGACTTCCTCTTTGCTCAGGAGTATGAGGTACCGTGCTGCTTTCTTAAGTAGCTACGTGTAGAAGGAGTATACTAAGGCTGTTTTAGGCCCTTCCACACTACAAACTCGACGCTGTGGCGAGTAGTCGCAAGGAGAATGCGTGCAAGAATAGGTTTGTTTCTTCGCTATAGGGTTCGTTCTGCCGCTGAATATGAACATTCTTTGCTTCTATTCAGGTATAATGACATCCGAGCCTTCGATGCCACCCGCGTCAAGCTGAAGGTGATCAACGACGACGAGAATTCTGACTACATCAACGCGAACTTCATACGGGTTCGTTCCCAGTCACGATTGTTCACTGCTTTTGGTGCCGTCTCATGCAGTAACCGGTAGAAAGTGTCACTTGCACGCTCAAGAACCGGGTTTTTCGTGTCGGTTCGGTCCCTCTCCGATTTCGCGCAACTCTTTTGGGCACAGGGACTTTGCGGGATGCTTGATAACGTTTACTTGGAGGAGAAAGCATGGAAGCAAGCAAATATGCACACAAGTAACGTTAATGTTTAATGTGGTTACCCACACTACCCTAGTTAGTGAAGGAAAGTCGATACACGGTTTGATAACGATTCAATTTGAGTGTGGATGAGCCTGCACTCGATTTAGTTGCGTATTCAGACCTCTTAAACTCTGTAGTTGTTACTCTTTGTCACCTCAAGTACAGATTCGCTGCACCGAAATTCAACTGCATCACTGATTTCCAATCAGGGGCGAGATTCATCAACGTTACAGCGGTAACATTCAACGGCAGATGCACAATACAACGATCTTGCAGGGCTACCGAGCTTCGTACGTCGTATCTTTCGCAGGGAATTTCACAGAGATTTCACCATAAGGATTGCTGCTAAGTCGCGTTACCTACGTTTTCGGTTGTAATTTCTCTGTTAATGTGCTGTAAGTCGTTGATGGATCCGGCCCCAGGGATTTACGAATCTTCCTCCCTCGATGGAGAGCCCTCGGACCGTCTTGTTAAGAGGGATCGCAGGCCGCTGGACCACCTGGCGCGTTCCCGAGTGGTGGATAGAGGAACGAAAACGCGAACCAAATGCGACCGTGCACTGCCCAGAGACGCAGGTGGGATGCAGGGGATGGACTCCTTGCTCCTGCTTGTCGGGTCGACGCGTTCCTTGCGCATGGGACCGGCATATTCATGCACGGTGTGCGTGGATGTGTTTGCGCCTGCGCGGATTGTATCTGTGTGGGCAAAAGCTTGCACACGAGGAAAGGGTAGGAAGGATAATCTGTTACTGTGTCATCTGGAAGAGTTGTTAGGTGCTCTCCCTCCTGTCACTGTGCCCTTCTTTCTCCGCGATAGTTGGCTTGGAATCGGGTTCACACATTCCCGTAAACTTCGGTCAGTGTGATCAGTGACCAAACGCTTCTTGTTGTCGTGTAGATGGAGACTGCGTATCGTGTCGTGAACTGATTGATTGGCTGGTATTTTCACAGTAATCTACGCCATTTTCACGTCAAGCTGGACACTTTTAAAACGAAATGGGCACCTTTCGTACCGTATTGGTCACGTTGTGAATCATATTGGACAGTTATCAAATCGAATCTTAGAAATCAAAACGAGCATCCTTTGGATTAAACCAGAGTTTCTCCAAGAAGCTATGAATAATTACTTGTTCAAAGAAGATTGGTATATTTTTTGAAAACTTTTAATTCACCTGCCTATTAAGTGAATGTTTGAAATCTTGTAAAAATGTTTATTTATCAAGGAAAAGCAATTGTTCAATGTATGTTATACAGTAAAAAAGCAGCTAATTAAAAAGTACTAAGAGAAGAAATCGTGCTAGCACTCGTCTAGCCCGTTAGAAATCCTCTACTTGGTAATGTAACTGCTGCTTTTGCGGTTTTTTACAACTGCTTTTGCTGTGGCGTTGACAGGTGCGTTGTTCGGCGCACACACCATTTTTACTGGCAATCGAATAAAAATCACGACGAGCTCACAAGTGCATGAGCGATGTTTTCATTCAATACGTTAAATAATAACCGCCTTCTTGCGCTTCAAAACAAGTTAACTCGTTTTTTCTTGAAAATTTAAAAATGTGGTAAAATTTTCGAACAGAATCTTATTGGGGCAGGTGAACTGTTAATTTCTAGAGCCAGTTCTACTATTTTTTTCTTAGACAAATAGTTGCTGGAGCTTTCTCTGGTCCGGTTTATGTAAGGTGCTCGTTTTCCTTTGAAAGATGTTCAGTTTGATTTCAAAAATGTCAGACTTGCTTAGGACGGTGTCTAATTTAATTGGAAAAGTGTCCAATTTGCCGTGAACAAAAGGAGTATACAAAAGCGCGTGTAGTGCAGTAAAAGGAGACGCCTGCTGTCGGCTGCGTAGGATCGAATCTCAGGCCAATCAATGCTTTCTTACCTCCGGCATCGATTAATCGATACCTGATTTCTCTGGATATGATCAAACACTGAAGCTTAGAATTATTAGGGGGGGCCAAAAGTAATGAGACACCCCATGCCGTGCCCATATATCTCGTGGCTGGAGTCCGGTTTTGTGCTTATCGTATTTGTATGTTTGTATGCTACTTACTGAAGCCCATCTGAGAAGTTACCACTTCCTCCCTTTCCAGAAGCATGCCAAAAACCCCAGCTTGTCTCATGCCGAAACCCCAGTCTGACGAGTCGACCTGTGTCGCGCAAATCTCCCCCAATTCCCAACCCCGAGCAGCCTGGGCTCAATATTCACGCAGGATGAGAAGTACGTCTTCTACCTTAACCCTGCCAAGCAGCGAGTCTGGGTGAGGCCTGGTGAATTGTTACCGACCTTCGTTCGGCAAGATGTTCACGGCGAGAAGCATCTTTGGAGCTTTTGGGTCAGCGCCCATGGATCGGTTTACCGGAGGCTGTTTCCCAAGAGCACCACGATGAACTCCAAGGCCATGGTGAACGAAATAGAGGAGATGGGCCGGCGACTCGCTCTTATTCATTCGCAGCGCTTCAAGAAGGTTCTCCTCTTCGACAACGCCGCACCCCATCGGGAACAAGTAAGCACGGATAAGCTTGGCCAGCTGGGCTACGTTCACATGCCTCACCCACCGTATTCGCTGGACATCTCTCCATGCAACTACCACTACTACTTGAGCCTACAGGACTTCCTAGTCGGAAGGGACACAAGAACCCAAGCAGTCCTTGACAACCATATCGAGTACTTGATCAGCACCAGGCTCAAGCAGTTCTGTAAGGATGGGATCAGGAAGTTGACTGAGCGATGGTAGCAAGGTCATTGCCCGTAATGGCAAATACATTCCTCAGCATCGTTGAGTTGTAATTGAGTTATAAGGAGATAAAGATTTTTTTTCATTTTGTCTCATTACTTTTGGCCCCCCCCCCCCCTAATACAATGCGTCGCGCATCCTAACCCAGGATTGAATGACCTCGTCCTTTATCTCGATCCTTTTCTCCGAAGAGGTTAGCGAATAACGCGCTTAACCCTGATGTCCATTTTATAGGGCTGGAACGCTCGAAAGTACTTCATCGCCGCACAGGCTCCTCTAGATACAACTGTAGCGGATTTCTGGCGGATGATCTGGGAGCAGGACTCGAGACTAATCGTAATGGTCGCCAATCTATTCGAGAAGAACCGTCAGCAGTGTACCAAATACTGGCCCGATGATCAGCCTACAAGGTCCGTTTAGTACCATCAGACCTCTATAGCCGATTTTTACGATCCCAATTATTCCGTGGGAATTTTAGATACGGTGATCTGCTGGTGACTCCACGAGAAGCGTCGTACTTTGCCGACTATGCGGTCCGGTGTTTCGATGTTGAACCCGTGAACGAGCGATTCAATCGAATGTCACCCGGAGCGAGGTGAGCGTGTATCGCTCGTATCGGATAATCATCTCTTTCTAGATGGGCCAGTCATCCGAATTCCATGCGATGTTGTGAGGCACTTTTTGAATCCCTAGAATTTCCAGATCCGACGTGGGTTCCGTCGACTCCAACCCTGGTTCTGAGTATGCCAACGTGCCATCGGTGCGGCATTCAAATGGTCATGTGGAAACGTCCTTCGTCGGATCAGGAAATGGTTAGTTTCACTTTGCTATTTTTAAAACTGTTTTTGAAGCGACTTTTTCTTCGAAAATTTTGAAGCTGTTACGCCTTTACTTTGTCTCTTACGTTCTAGCTGTTAGGCATTGGTGAGACAATGCTTAGTGAATGCAGAAAATTTGGCATAAGCTAGAGATTTTCTTAAAAATTGCAGCTGACATTAGTCTTTAGAATATACCTCATCAAATTGTTCACCAGCTCCCCATGCTCAAAGTACTCTCTGTTCTAAATTCATTTTTTGTGCGCTATAAACTATCCAAAAGGTGGTTTTTGATCGAAAGGTACCTAACAATTAGTCTTTTCAGCTCGACGGATAGTGCAGTATCATTTTACGAACTGGAACGACTACAAGGCCCCGGAGTGTTCTACTGGCCTGCTTCGCTTTCTCCATCGTCTTCGTGCGCTATCGGAATTTGAGGACTATCCAGTTGTGATCCACTGCAGGTACGTGACGTGGTTATAAAAAAGGTCAGAGTGATTTTTTATTCGAGGAAAATTTTAACTTTCTTTGATGTTTTGATTCACCTACCCAGCAAGTGGACACATTGTTTGAATTTTTATGAAATTCTCATTTTTTTAAGGGAAAATATTTGTTTGAAGCTTGCTTTATAGAGCAGAAAACGGCAGTTTTTTAGTGCCTGAAAACGAGGGGGCACAATACTTTCATCCGAGACGTCGCGGTTTTATTCGATTGATTATATATAGGGGGATAACAAGATTTCTGTTTGTATTAAGTTTGCACCTGTAAACGATGCAACAAAACAGTTGTAGAGAACTCATATCCTCACCTTGATGCTTTATGTAAGCAACATTTACGTTCTTAATCAAATAAAAATCGCAACGAGCTAATCGAGTGTATGGCGCAATCTCTCCTTCTTATGCACAAAATGTTTGCTGCCTTATTGCGATTTAAAAAAGATTTAGCTTATTACTATTACTCTTTTCTCAAAAAATAAAAACTTTGCAAAATTATCACACTCATTCGGGTAGATGAGCAAAGAAAAATCGAAGACAGTTACCAAATTTTCGTTGGACGAAAAATTATTTTAACCATCTTGGAAAATGTAGTTTAACCTGTAAGAAGCTCGTTTTGATTCGGAAGACGCTTACTTTGAGTTATGAAGCATCACGTTTGTTTAAAATTGTATCTCTATGATCCGTCATGTGATAATTGTTCGATTTGACATCAATACGCTATATATGCGGATCTACTGGCATTAGTAGGTGTATTAAAAGACTGCCCTTCCTTCCTTCATCCCTAAGTCTATAGTAAAGGCTTCATTTAATTCGATGTTACCGCATCCAGTTCTCAGCATTCGACTTTTTAGCGCTGGAGTCGGTCGAACGGGTACATTCATAGCTATCGACAGCATGCTAGACCAGTGTGCTGCGGAAGGGCGAGTGGATATTTTCGAATACGTATCGGCACTACGTAAACAACGGAATCTCATGGTGCAGTCACAGGTACGTCATCTCTTCTGTTCGTTCTTTTTGGGAGTGTTCTTTTCTACGAGCACTCCGGTTTGGCATTAGCAGCGTGAATTCATGAAATGATTCTTCTAGGAGCAGTACGTGTTCATCTACAAAGCACTGGCAGAATGGCATCTGTTCGGCTACACGGATATGGACGTCGAGCAGCTCAAGGAGCACTATCAGACACTGATTGATCCAGGATTGAGGTACGGGCTTAATTTGGGAACTGGGAAATGACGGTGGTAAACTGTGCTTTTGGGATGCGCCACGCCTTGTGTTTCTATGTGACATTAGAAGCACACGTTTTGTTTTGTTTCCTCTCTAAAGCAGCTTGGGTAATCAATGTACTTCATCCGTCCCAGGCTAATTCCTCGTCATTTGGGCGACTTTGTCGTTGTATAAGGCTTAAAAGATCAAAAGAGGTCTTTATGTTCAAGCAGATTCTATTTTAGAGTTGTTATGTTCTACTATAGCGTTGTTTTGTGCATAAGTGACACTTATGTCATAAACATACATACATACAAGCATCAGTTCGAGATCCAGCAGTTTGTCAGTTATGAGTTCCATTTTGCAAACAGTTCAACCAAGTGTTCTCTCCGAAAATGGTGACTGTTTCTTCTAGAGAGGATGCTGTACTTCTTTCCTTATCAGCAGGTTTCTGCAAACCGCTGTATAGATGGAATAAGTAGCTAAGAGTTCGTCTCCAGCTAAGAGTTCGTCTCCAAGATATTTCTTTGAAGTGAAATGTGTGGCACATTCGTAGGAGACCAGTTGGACTCTTCATTACCCTTTTACTGCAGTTGATTCTTTTGTCCCTCTTTTATTGAATGTAGAATAGAAAGAGAAGACAATGTTTTTAGGGAGCGAGCTTCATCATTCAGTGGCATCACGAAGCTCGTTGTGCGATCTGATGCTGCTCCGACGACGGGAATGGAAGCAGAGTTTCGGGTATGATACAAGAAAGGATTTCTGTTATTCATTTATTAAGTAACTATTTTTTCTATACGCACTTACACTCTTTTCTATTGGTTTGTTGCCATAATCATTCGATGAGTTTTACGTTTATACGATTTTATGGTACTGTAAGCGAATTCTGACTGGGTGTGAATTAGGGGAGTGTGCAAGGAGGCTGGGAGTCTATCTGCCAGTCGCTCATACAGCTTTTGCGTGACTCGTCGAGGCTTGTGATTTTCTAATCTTCTCCTTCTCACCCAGTTCGTTTTCACGACCAGGAATGGTTCCTTGGTAGTACCGGTTCTATCTAAGGCGCATGTAGCGCAGTCCGAGGAGGTGCCGACTGTCATATGCAGCCGAAATCAGCTTCATGCCTCGGATTTCCCGCCCAGGCCAGCCAAGTCTTCCATTCCTCCGGAGTTTGTGAAATGGTACCGGCCTTGTCTTGGAAAAAAGCTGAAGCACTGACTATTCATCACCTGACCACCGCAATTCATTGTACGGTTTTATACTCATTGGAATCACCAAGATATCCCGTAGAAATAGATTGTATGGCGCATCCCAAAAGGGACTGAGTGACGCCGCCCTTTATAGTTTATCCCGTGTACCGGTTTTCCTTACGTAGAGTTTATAGTTAAATCGCCGTGATATGCGAGAGCCACCGATATCGATTACGTAGTGATCGATAGCAGTGAATTCTGTGCTGCGCTGGCGCGTTTCGGATCAAGTATAAACTCTAATTTAGGTTTTATCTCTGTTAGTGCTCATCTACTAGTGACTGTTGTGCAAAATGTTTAGTCTCTATACTTGCAGAAGCTCGAGCGCAGCCTAGAAACGCCGGCCAAGTGCTCGTTTGCCGCGAAAGATGACAACATAATGAAGAATCGCTTCGACTCGGCCGTGCCGTACGATCGCAATCGCATTGTGCTGCGTGCTTCGATAGGATACGCGGATACTACCTATATCAACGCCAGCTCTCTTAAGGTTGGTGCACTCTCTGGACACCTCTAGATTCCGCGAAATGCACGAATTTACGAGATTCGATTCTCTTTGTTAATTCCGGAGTTATTCTGAATCGTATTCCAGGGCTACTTTTATCCATACGTGTTGGCGCAGGATCCAGTGAGCGAGAACACGGTGTTCGACTTCTGGCGAATGATCTCCGAGTTGAATGTGACGACGCTGGTCATGCTCTCGAATGAGGAGGACTGGAGCCCTTCAGAGAAGGTGAGTCTTCACTGCGTTTTGAGCCCCTTTGACCCCGAAGATGAGCCTGTGTCTTTCAGTACTGGCCAAGCGAGTTGCACGGCACGGCTATGTATGAGAGACCCCCGTACAACGTCAGTGTGACGCTGACCGGCGAGGACCATTTCCCGTACTTTGTCGCCAGGAAGCTCAGCTATCGGATGAAGGTGAGGGATTTCTCCTTCTTGGTGAAGGAACATGGCTTCATGCGGTCTTCTAGGAGGATACTGGCGCTCGAAATGTGGTCCAGTTTGCCTTCACCGCGTGGCCGTCGTCGTCTGTGGTGCCGTCGTCATCAGAGCCACTACTCTCGCTCGTTGGCCGAGTTCTAGAGCGACAAAGCGGTCTGCCAGATTCAGGTCCGATTGTACTACACTGCAGGTAAGAAATGGGTCTCGAAAGGGGGGCGTGACTCTTCTAAACTGCTACGAGCAATGCCTATCTAGCATGCGCTTCTCGTTTCAGAAATGGCTCATCTGAGACGGGTGTCTATTGCTGTATTTCGCTACTTTTGGAACGATTGAAAGCCGAACAGCGAGTTGACGTTTTCCAGACGGTGAAGGGCCTTCAAAATCAGAGGCCGCTTGTGTTTTCGAAGCTGGTGAGTCTATTCGACAGCACGCGTGCCACATTAGAAGTATACTTATCGTTGTCGTTACACTGACCAACTGATCGGAACCCTTCTGTCCACGCGGAAATTCCTGTCTACCCCAGCTGCTAATGACATGACCTTTTGCTCAAGGAAGATTTAGCACGACTTTCGTTGGAAGTTTTTAATACACCTGCTCTAATAAGTGTACACACCTTGTGAAGTTTTATGGAAGTGTAATTTTTTTTGGGGGGGGGGGGGGAACGGGGAGAAAGGGTGAATTGTTTTTCGCTTCAAAACGCAGGGAGACAGCCATTATGCAAGTGTTCCGAAAGGAGAGATCGCGCCACACACTTGAGTGGACTGTCGCGTTTATTAGTTGATTAATATCAAAAATTCTGTTTCCCAGGAGCGGATGTAAATGTTACAACAAGAAGCAGCATCTACATTATTGATCAAGTTCGCGACGATCTAGGCGAGTGCATGGCGTGATCGCTTTTAATGCGTTAAATGGTTGTTGCATTTGTGCGCTTTGAAACAGAATTTAGCTCATTATTTTCCCTTAAGAAATTAAATTAGTTAAATTTCAAACGGTATGCGCTCTTATTGGCGCAGGGAAATTTAAAATGTCTAAAGCGAGCTATAATTTTCTTTAAATAACAATTATTGTAACCGCCTTAGAGAGTATTTTAATGTGGAAAAGACTTGTTGCGATTCGGAGGAAGTTAGATTTCAGAAGTATCGAGTTTAGAAGAGTACCTAATTTGATTCATTTAATTTCATTTTATTTATTTCTTTTATTTGTGCCAGTGCAACTTCATGAGATCATGAAAGAATAAGTAGCTAACAAAAGAGCGACGGAAACCGGCATTCCAAAAACATAGCGAAAAAATGATAAGCGAATAAAAGAAAAAACAGAATGGGAGGTTGGTGTAGAAGGAGAAAGGGGCTATAAGCAAAAAGTAAGACATTCATTCTGATTCGGAAATGTCCAGATTTGATCTGAAATGTGTCCATTTTGGCGCGAAAATGGTATAAACTACTCAAATCATTCGAGCGGCCGCTGCTAGTGGTGGTGAGAAGAGTGGTCGGGAATCTGGAGGATAGTTTCACGTGATTGTAGAGGCGGATCTCTATTGTCGAGTGTTCCAGGAGCACTACGCGTTCTGCTACCAGGCAGTCATCGACTACATCAGGTCTTCTCGATAGCATTTGATCAGTCAGGTCGCCGCACACATCTTGCATATCTCTTCAGAAGTTCTATATCGTCGTCACTGGCATGCAATGCATCGTTAATATTTCTCTTCGTGGTTTCTAATCCGTACGCTGTCTAGTCATTCTGTGTCTGTTCCATGTACTATGCGCCCGCTCATTCCACTTCCTCTCTGCGCGTATCTGTTGCTCTGTAATATTGTCGTCATTTCTCAGCGCGGTCATACTCTCACACTCCTCGCTGACGCCGTCAGTTCGTTGTAGCACGCGCGCCTCCTTGCCATCGTGCTCTGTTATTGAATGCATCAGTCTTTTGTTCGAAATTCGGGTGATCATCGACTAATTTTGTGTTCTGTGTTTGAATTGTTGTTCGCTCATCAACTCGCTGTGATTTCTCGCCCCACCAAGCTCTTCTCTCCGACCTTTCCGAGCGAATTCTTTCCCTGAACTCATCATCATCGACATGCTGCAGCAGTGTTCTGTAGTCCCGTAGTTCAGCGTCTGTGTATCCGAATCCCCCAGCTAGGCTAGTCATTATCAAGCGCGACTTTGCATCGCAGACGCAGTGTAGACACTGCCACATGCGTAGGTTATGCTTCACTCGTCGCACCTGGCCAGCATTGCCGCCCATTGCGTCAATACTGGCCAGGAGCTGAGCGATGAATAGGTGTCACGCCTTATCGTGTTATCCCCTGGCTGAAGTTCCAAAGTGCCCATCGATATCGATTGAGGTCATTGTGACGCGCGCGTCCTACCACGACTGAAGTATAAACTACGCACAATGCTACTATGTAATACTCAGCGACTCACTGCTTACGAACCACTTGCTATTTATTGACTGATTCGTGTGTCATTGTCCGTTCTACGCACTCGATTATCCGACCGCAAGGTCTTTTGTGCTCGAACTCGATTTGAATTAGTTAGCTAGATGAAGACAAAGCGCTCGGTGCTATTTTTGAGTATATATGTATTGTTTGCCAAGGTTGTTTCAAGCTCTAGACCCAGTGCGGGTCGTACGCTGTTCCTTGTTTGTCTCTCTCATTCTGTCTATTTTGACGCTAGAATCTGATGGCCACAGTCCCTCTGCGCCCCCGTTTTTCTCTCGATGTGTCTCGCCTAGGCATTAGTAGTTTACACCTCCCAGAAACGTGTATTTTGACCATATATGGTGTACATACTGTTTTAAATAAACAAGTTTAGACTCGCTCACCTGTTATATTTACTCTATCAGTGCACGGATAACCCGCAAAAAAATGAAGCAAGGGGACATAAGTTAAAATCATTGTAAGCGGAAAAACAACAAGAATCAATCTAGTAAAACTGCTATGCTAAACTGCTATGCTAGATGCTGAAGATCTTACAAAGTTTGGTAAGACGCGTTTCTTAGATAAATAAATAAAGGATAAAGGACGGCGTTAATCCCTTCTGGGATGCGCCAGCGCATTCTACTTGTACCGGATGTCGTGCAGGCGACATGAATGCGTATTTGGCCATACAATGACTTGCGGTGGCCAGCCGATGAACAAGTCAGCGCTTTATCCTTCCCAGTCAAGTCTGGTACCAATTCACCGACCCCGGAGGGATGGAAGGCTTGGTTGGCCTGGGCGGGAAATCCGAACCAGGAACCTGGTATCCGGTGCACGCGACAGACGCGCCTCCTCCGACTGCGCTACACGCGCCCGTTTCTTAGATAACTTCAAAAATTCAGGGCCAGCACGGCAAGTGAAAAACTGGGACCTTATACTGGTTTTAGGTTCGGGATCTGCAAGTCCCCAATAGTTTTTGTCGAATCCGGCGTCAAAATTAATAAGGACGAGTACCAGAAGAGGATTTTGGAGGACGTATTGAAGCCCTGGGCCGATGCACACTTCGGTAATGACAGATGGTGCTTTCAGCAGGACTCTGCGCCTGCACACTAGGCGAGGACAACGCAGAGCAAACGTGAGCTCGCGGATTTCATTGCGCACGAAGACTGGCCTTCGAATTCACCGGATTTGAGTCCTCCCGATTACTCTGTCTGGTCGGTTATGGAGAGCAAAGTTTGCTCTACTCGACACGTAAGTTTGGCTTTTCTGAAAGCTTCCCTGACTGAAGCATCGAACGAAATGAGCGACGTCTACCTCCGTGCCACGTGCGATGCGTTCATTACTCGTCTGAGGACTTGTGTTCGTATGAAAGGGGCTACTTCGGATGACTTGGATATGTTTTTATTAGTAAGGGAATAAAGAAGTTACGTGATAAGTTTCGTTGTCAAATCCGCTTGAACGTACTTTGAAGTTACGCTGTGATATCTTTGTGTGGGAAATTTTTGCGCATCCTGTAGATACTGTCAATTCTGAAGGGTTTCCTGTGGTGTAAAAAAATGACCATTTCTGCGTTGGTGAGAGTACTAGAACGTAGTTAACCCGTCCACTGAAGTTCATCCGAGTAGAACGAGCTGGGAGATTCTGGCATTCGGTAAGGACCACTGCGAACACTGTGAAATCATGCGATTCTTACGCGTTCACCTTCGAAGCTTTCATCTCAACTATTTTGTTCACTAGAGACTTGCGAAACTTTGATTTAGAACTAGTGGTCTGATGTCAGCGTTTAAAATCGGTAGGTATTTGGTATTTTTCGTTAAGGTGGAAGCTTCTTCGCTAAAGCATCCTCAAAATTTAAGGTAGAGGACCATAAGGTACACTGCGATCGCCTGATTCTCTTGTATCGGGAAACAGGTGGCGACGTCATTCCGCGTCATCTTTCGAGATCATCTACAGATAGCAGCTACTTCACTCATCATGGAAGGACAGCCTTGCAAGATAGTAAGGAAAGTTGTGTCAAATTTTGACGGCTCGGCTCAGCTGTATCATTTGTCGTTGATCATCGAGTTGCTCGAGCGAGCACCAGCAACGTCTCCATTAGTCCCTGTTCGTGCCAGAGTGCTCCAATGGATATTCCTCGCTCGAGGGACGCGAAGAGCGTCATATCGTTCACTCAGGGTTTTCATGAAGGAGTCCAACCAACGCGTTGGTGGGGGTCCTGGTGTTCTCTTGACATCCCGCGGAATCCAGCCGATGACGGCTGTTGTCCAGCGGTGTCCGCCAAGTGCATTACGTGGCCGGCCCACCTAATTTTCGACGACGGCCCATGCGTCTGTCACGTGTGTGAGTCGCGTCGCTTCGAAAATCGTCCTCACGAATCTTCGCTGCGCGACGCTGATCGTGCTCATCCTTCTTCCGTTTGGGCCAGGTCTCTCTGGCGTACGTTGAGGAGAAGCAGAGTGGAGCCGAATAGGTGGGTATGGAGCCGGACATTCTTCGTCTTCTTCAAGACTTCTTCGACGATCTTAAATCTCCCGGTCGATTCTTCCTGCCCAGCTCTGCCCAGCTCAAGCGCTACTGGGTCGTTGGCTATGTTCACTTCGCGGCCTAGATTCACGTAGCCGGAGTTGTTCCGTCGAGAATGGGGCATCGGAAACTTCTCCGCTCCTCATGAACATCGCCTTCGTAAGATTCGGTTGCAGTCCAAGGTTCCCACATACACGACCGAAGCCGGCCATGCATTCGCTCGGCCTGGCTAATGCTCGATGTTATGAGCAGGATGGTGCAGTCGTCAGTCACTCTTATGTTTCCCCATTCTACTTCGCGCAAGACGTTTTCGAGGTTGGCGCTGAAGAGCTTCGGAGACGTGGTATCCCCTTGCCGAACCCCTATCTTCACGTCGACGATGGCGTGAAAAGAGGGGTGCGTCGCTTATATTAAAAAAACAGATCTCGGACAAAAAAGCACGTTTTCACTTCAACTATATGCGCCACAACTCCACCCATCCGACAGACAGTAAAGTGGAACACGTAAAAATCTGATGAAATACAGCATTAGAAATCGCAGGAGGCGAAATATATTAGGCTGCTCCAAAAGTCTTGCAACACTTTACGCTACTGCTTGTTAAATTTATTAAAGCTCTTAGAGTATTGATCCTGTGTGGTGACGTCACAGTACATTCTCGAAGCTTCCTCAAGCATACTATATAAGGCCTAGTCGACTACGAATACAGCAACAACGATAAGCAGCATCCTACGACCTATCGTCCACTACGAATTTCTGCAAGGCCATTCCGCAAGGACTGCAGCCTCCATCATCTGCGGTGCATTCAAGGAAGTCATTCACAATTCCACAGTCGCCAGTTGGTATCAGCGCTTCAAGGCTGGAGATATCTCTCTCAAAGATCGACCTCGTTCCGGATGCCCCTCTGTTGTGGAAGAAGACAGCTGACGCGAAGCCTTCAAGGTGAAGCAAATTCAACCACTCGCGAATTAGCGACGACGCTTGGCCGTACGCAAAGCACCGTCGTGAGGCAGCTGGAGATCCTTGGGTATCGCAAAGTTTTGTCGTCTTGGGTACCACATGAGCTGCGGCACTCTGACAAGACATGCCGAATCAGTGTTGCTGAGTCGCTGATTCTTTGCCTACAAAGAAAGGACTTTCTGAAGGCCATTGTTACTGGGTTGTTTATGGGCTCAGAAAGCATGCTTTATTAGGTGTTGCTGGATAGTGAGACCACAGTCACAGCATCTGTCCCAGCCCAGCTCCAGAGCTGGGCCGACGCCATGCGCCAAAAACGTCCAGAACGGGAAAATGTCTACCTGCTGCACGACAACGAACGTCCTCATGTCGCAGAAGTGAGTCGCGAGAAAATCCAGGAGTTAGGCTGGGAAGTTCTGCCCCATCCACCGTACTCTCCAGACCTCGCTTCTTCTAACTACTACCTGTTCAGAACTCTGAAACAGCATCTTCGAGGTAGAGAGTTCGACGTCAACTGGAAATGGAGGTTTCTGAAATCTTCTCCTCACTGCCCTTGGAATTCTAGCGGAAAGGAATTGAAAGACTGCCCGAAAGATTTGGCAGGATCTTAGACTCGGATGAGGAATATACCGTAGACTGAGTTTTTGTATATTGTATTACATTGTATATGTATTGTAATAATATTGTGCTAGTGTTGCAAGACTTTTCGATCAACCCAATACAACATGTTGTCTCACAAACATTGCTTAACGGCTTAAGGGTGCATGACAGAAAAGCACTCAGTTAGGGCTAGACTCAGGAAGTATAGTGGATGCCTACGATCTTAGATTTACAGTTGGTTCATCTTTTACACGAAATCCTTTAAACGTGTGCAGACGGGTCGTCATGCAAAAAGTATTCAAGCCCTGCCGTTTCTAGGTTTCAGATTTAGCAGCTTCGGTATAACATATATTTTTTCTACATGTGTTTGATGAATCAGTGATCGTGGTTTGAGCTGTTTTAAAAACGAAACATCGGATCAGTCCGGCTGTGAATCTACAGAGCGCTTCGCATGACTTATAGCTGAGCGAAACATTATTCAAAACCATCCTTATAGGGTCGTAGATAGGTAGACACTATTCAGAACGGTGGTGCCTAATTAAAAATGTTTTTCCTCTGCAAAAACTGCATTCTAATGAAGGAGTTTATTTATTGCGGTCGGCGTGTCGACAAAATCGTCTTCTCAAGACCTGAGTTCGAAATTCTACAACCGTGAAACCATTTGAGTCAGAAACATTATCCCCATCTTGGTCGGTATTAACCAGTCCCAAAAGATTCAGGCACAAAACCCACATCTAGTGAGCTAACGCACCGATAATGCGCCTGCTCAGAAAGGCCGACTCAAAGAGACGTGAAAATGGCGATTTGGTCGAAACCCGTAATAAATGATTGCATAACAAACCTGGTAGGCACAGAGGAATAGGCAAATGATCCGAAAATGAAATCGAACATGGAGGCTAAAGAAGGAGTGCTTCCGTGCGATTAGCTCCGACAGATGGAAGAGCATCGACGTTCGCTTGTGTTGACCACTGTGAGTGGTCGAGGCACCTAACTGATGTGAATTTTTCTCAGCGTCAGACATCATGCAGGGGTTAGCAATACTGATTTGTCAAAAGCCTGCATCTATAGCCATCTATTGTAATTGAACTTCTGTTGCTCGTCATGTGTTCATGCTTGCTTTCTTTCAATAGTTACACACATTTAACGTAGGTCTCAGGCCCCATTTGCTTTCTAGTCACTTCAGTCCTTTCAGAATCGACGCAATC
This sequence comes from Heligmosomoides polygyrus polygyrus, assembly GCA_947396885.1. Taxonomy (NCBI): domain Eukaryota; kingdom Metazoa; phylum Nematoda; class Chromadorea; order Rhabditida; family Heligmosomidae; genus Heligmosomoides; species Heligmosomoides polygyrus. The sequence continues at coordinate 24,128,393 of OX377202.1, forward strand.
AAGCAGCAAAGCGTTTTTCCTTCTCAACCATCCCTCTTCTTTCGGATGTTGCAGTTGTATTTACCTCGTCGATTTCTGACCATATTATAACTCCCAATGTTTAGATGTGCGAAAATCCGTATACGTATGCATCAAAAAATATGTTGAAATAATCCAAAGATATTACGAAATCCCCGTAGCTACACATATTTGGAAACAGACCATCTAATCCTGCTTCTCAGCGGCTACAATACATCGAGTGGATGATTAAGGATTAAAATTTTGTACGCTTTCATTCTATGAGCTAAAGAAAACTGACAGAACTTTTCTAAAGTCTAATATTTGGAACTCATCCTCGGGTAATCGTTTAGATCGCTGTTTTCCTTAAAGGTAAAACGTTATCAGTCCGTATTAATGAATCATTCTCCGATACTAGATCTGTAACTAGTGGCTTTTCCCAAGGCGGGGTACTATCTCCGGTTTTGTTCAGTGTTTACATTAATGAAATTTCCCATTTGCTTACTAGGAATAGGGTTGAATTCAGCGCATTCGCAGATGATATCAAAATTTTTCGCGAGACAGATCCCGTCAGTGAATCGAAAAGCTTGCGAAATTCAATTGATGCGCTTCATTCATGGACCCTGGATTAAAATTTAGCATTATTTGAAGAAAAAACAAAACTACTTCATCTAGGGGCCAACAATCCTAACTATTCGTATTACGTGGACGGGTCCTTAAATGCTAGAGTCGATGAGTCACCGAGATCTAGGTTTTATGGGTACCAAAAGTCTCAGCTTTGGCCAGCACTGCGAATTGATTTCCTACTTTGGGCTTATAAGACGTATGTAAGGCCATTGTTAGAATATGGCACACCGGTGTTCTCTCCATTCAAACATAGGGTCATTGAAACGCTGGAGAGAGTTCAAAACTGTTTTATCAGGAAACCAATGATCAGTACTCTTGGTTCTGTTTTTGATAAGATGCCCTCCAGTATGAAAAGAAATGGAAACCTAAGTCTTCATAAATTGTCGACACGGAGAAAAACCAACGATCTATTGCTACTTCACAAAATTCTTTTGTGTAAATGTGGTATAAAACCGGAGGATATTTTTCTGTGAGGGCTTCTTCCACCAGAGAAGGAGCCGGGAAATTCCGGGCTATGGTTGTCAAACTCAACTGCCGGCGCTTCTTCCTTGTCAATAGAACCTTACCATTATTTGAGAAACTACCCAGAAATGGGGTCGCCGCTCTGGGCTACAATGTCTTCAAGAGACGCATGCTTGAAAGTTTCAGTCCGTGATGTCGTACGCTGTTCTTCCTAATGTTTGTTTATTTGTTTTTGACTAGTTTTCTTATTTTTCTCTATTTTACAATTTGGCAGTTTGTTTGCTATGATAACGTTTGTTTGTTTTTGCTCTCAGGTTCTCTTCACATAAGTTATTCCTTATGTAATAAATAAATAAATAAATAAATAATAAATTTCAGAGCTTCCAAAAGTCTGTATTATAGCTGAAGAGTCTTTTTCGCCTCTGACCATGAGTGTAGACGAAAACCTGGAGCTTTCATAACGTATTATACGATGACAATTTAAAGTGAATAGGGAGGAGTCCACCAACGCTTTTACAACATCATCTACATAATTCGAGCTGTTAAAAAAACGTTATATGCGGTTATATATACATTATGTCTGTAAAGAGGCAACCAAGTTAGCTGCAGTAGGGGAAGAAGGCTATCAGTTATAGGAGACGAACAGGGCGGACCCTCCTCTTCAGAAATGCACCTCTCGTAGTTATCAAAAATTAGACTTTTCATGCACTGAGACAAGTAGATGACCAGGCAATGTTGAGAGAGACGAAGGACATGCCTTTTTAGATGAAGAAGGAAGGAGGCAGTCTAAATGAAAACCCACGAGCTTCCTAAAATACGGACTCATAAACTGGAGAAAGGTTCTCTCAGCTAAAACAGTTTTATTTCGTGCCAGAATAATAAGAGGCGTCACTTGAGACGGTAAAAGTGACAACCAAAGCAATTTATCGAAATCCTGCACACACTTAGGACCTTAATGTGAGGAAAACTCTCTCGAAAAAGGGTTCCGGCATCTAAGAAAGTATTCTTTACGGCTGCTGGGAGTAAACAAAGGAAGTATGTGCAGACTCACTCTACCCAATCAAACGAGGTCAGTAGCCAAGTGGTAATAGAATATGAAGCACCAGAAAATTCGAGCTCATAAACACTAAAATGATGAAAGAACAGCAACAGAGAGATTAAGAATGTTAACACAGGAAAAACGAGTTGGCAATATTAATCAACGAACTTGAGTTTGAAAATAAGTTTGAGAGAAAATTAAAACGTAGTTCCCACCCTCACTTCCTTGCCAATGTTAGGGGTGTGAAGCGTCAAGAGTAAATCTATTTTTTCACTTGTCTCCGAAAACATCGGTGTTGGACGGTATAAGTAAGCAAGAGGCAACATTTGCATCAACGAGCTCCACGATAGAGAAAGGAATTGAAAATGTCCTCATTGTTGTACTTTGTCCTGAGGTATTGAAAGCAGAAGTTATTGCGGTGGCCTTACGGTAGCAGAAAATCTCAGCAATTTCTAGTTCTCAGTCTCGTATTTTTTTAGCACTTTATACAAGTCTAGATGCAAAATAAAAACGGCTGTCTTGATCTGCACCAAAAGCTCTAAGGACTGTGGAGAAGTACAGGAGATTTAACGATACACCACAGAGATGGAGAAAACCAGACCTGAACATTTGGTTCAGACTGGACTCAGGCTCCATTCTCGCTATTCTCCCCCGTATGTTGACAAATTAATGGCATCATCTGAGCTCTCTGAACCAATAGTTGCGTTAGCACCTTAGCCACCCAGTGAATTCCTGCAGGTACGCCTTAACCGCTTGCATACGGTATCATAGAAGGGGGGTTGTTGCACTACCCCTATGCTTGCATGCAGTCTAGCTCACATTGGTAGATTTCCGTGCGTTTTCCCGAAAGCGGCGACAAATCCTTTGATTTCTCCTCGTCGAAATGCGATGCCAATCTGGGGGATTGGCCACGGGAGGTGTGGAGGAGTGGTGTGCGGCCCCGTTTCGTGTAGATCCGCAATCGGCTCTCCGCTCCGTCGTTTTCTCCACCGCTATTGTAACTCTCCGCGTTTACAGCGGTGATTCTGAAAATACGACCTCATCGCGATGCATATCTGAACGCGCCCATCTACGCCGCCTCACCCGCCATATATAAGCGACCCATATGGCGCGGATTTCGTTTTATTCCCCTGACTGATCTCATGGAACGGTGTCGCTTTTTAAATTGTTTTGTACGTTGAACGCCTCTAATTACCAGATGCTCCAGATGTAGTTGACATCATTGGGCCACAAACGTGATGGATTCAGCCAAACGAAGAGGAGAGTGCCACCAATAAGTGGGCATTTTTTAAAATGAATTCAATGTGAAACTAGAAACACTATAGCTGCACCAATGTTAATTTGAGCTCGATTCCTCGTTCAGACTTCGTTCTCTTCCAACACGTCGTCCTCCTGTTTTCGTAACTTCAACAGATTTATCGGTGAAAAGTAAACAAAGACTTGCCTTCTCATTGGGAATTTAATATCAAGGGCATATGCCAAAAAAAAATTCTGCAACAGCCTGGAGCGCAATGAACCGCAAGCGGAACCTCTTTCTTTTTTGGAGATTGAAGACCGAAGTTTAGTTAAAGAGCTGCCTGTGTGCGACAATTTTTCCCTCGAAAGCATCAGCCTTGCTCGTTTGAATTTCTCGAGCTGGCGCCAGTAAAGGATGAAAAAGGATAAAGGACGGCGTCACTCAATCACTTTTGGGATGCTTCATGCATTCTACTTCTATGGGATATCGTGGAGGGGATTTGAATGCGTACTTGGCCATGCAATGATTTACGGTAGCAAGCCGATGAACAGGTCACCACTTTATCCTTTCCAGAGCATGCCTGAACCAACTAACTCACCCCGAAAGAATGGAAGGCTTTTTTAGCCTGGACGGGAAATCCGAACCATGAACCTCCTCCAACTGTGATCCTCTGGCGCCAATAACGACTCCATTCTCCACGTCTCGTGCCACAATGGCCCAGTGGCTTTTTCGCTTTTGCTCGAGGATGACAAGGAGAGCCACATCATATGCTGAGGGTTTTCACTACAAAAATTCAACAAACGATCATGGGCGTCGCGGTGCTTCTTATCGGCTGGCTAACATAATGTGTGCGCATCAACATTGTCTTTACCATATCCCATAGAAATAGAACGCTGGTGGATTTCACCAAGGGATTAAATAAAATAATAAATATAAAATGTGAAAATAACAATGAAACCGTCCTCTATAGTTGTCCTTTATTCTGTATTCGCGGAATATTACATCAAGATGCCCATAGTCCAATGTGGTTGCTCTACGGTGATTTTTAGATTTTTCGACGGAAAGCCGCTGGGGGTCCTTGTACTGAGAGGCTCTCCGCCTAGGTAGGAATGTACGTGAATGCCAACTTACATTAGAAATGTTCTAGCTCAGTTCACCACTGGTGTAGAACACACCAGTGTCTTGTAAAATTGTTAATTTCTGCAACACAGAACGTCTTGTAGGACTGCCTCTCATGGTGACTCCTCCCCCCTCCGCCGAAGACTAATTTTGATAGTTTTTACTGGACTTCTTTTGAAATTACGACAAATTTGGATATCAAATAATTTTGGCAGGGGTCATCTTGTGCTCTCTGGATAGTATTTATACATTATATCCGAAAATCGTTTTCGGATATCCGATTCGGATATCACGATCCGAATCATTCAAAAATCGAGGATCCGCGAAATTGCTGCTATCCCAGTCATCCAATTATCCTAAGATTTTCGATTGGATCCAATGTATAGTGGATAACGCTGCACAGCCTAAGCTCGGAACCCTTGACGAAATATCGCTAACAGGAAGCCTGTTAAGAGATATGAAGTGTAATTCTGCTTCAAATGTGTCCTTTGTACAGCTTCTAGCTCATATCTATTATCTTCTTTGTTCGCTGCCCATATGAGCGATTCTTCAGATCATGGTCAATTCGTGATTCTGTGGCCTTGCGTAACAAGGCTTCAGTGCAAGGCCTACCGTGCCGTTCGCTATTACTACAGCTAACTTGTGTGGATCTAAGCTCTTTTCGAATGTGGTTTCACGTGACAAACAAAAATGTACTGTATAAAGGATAAAGAATAGGGGCTAAAGGATAAAGGATGAAGGGTGGGCTAATCGATCCCTATTGGGATGCACCACGCATTCTAATTCTAGGAACCCGCTTGAATACGTATTTGCTTTTGCAATGACTTGCAGTATTCAGACGATAAACAAGTTAGTGTTTTATCATTTTCAGACAAGTCTAGTACCTAGTCACCCCGAGGGTATGAAAGGCTTGCTTGGTCTGGGCAAAGTCGAACCAGAAACCTGCAACTGGGTGGAGGCGACAGACGGCACCTCCTCCGACTGCGCTACCTCGCGTCAGAGTTTATTAGCTGTTAAATGAATGATTAGTTGCGGTTAACAATCCTACGCCAGCCCAGACTTGAACCCGCTGTTTCTGTTGACAAGATGGTAGCCTATTTCACCACCAACACCACAGTACATCTCGATACATCACAAGTACACCACCATGATATCATATGTACGTCACGGTGCTATCCTGGATGTCGCGTGCGGTGGAACAGCGCTGGTGGTGTAATGGGCTAGCATCCTGTGCGGAAAGCAGAGGATTCGACGGGTTCAAGTCTAACCTGGCGCAGAACGACTAGATCGCCGACTCTAGGGGAAACCGCTCTGTGGTGCAACGTCAACCTTCTATTTTAAGGTGGAATTTTATCGAAATGGCCTCTTTGTGCAAACGTCCAGGCGAGTGCATGGAATAGGGACAACGCGCTTCTGCAAAACATCAAAACATAAAGAAGGAACAGCTATTTGGGTGTGAAGATTGTTAAGATACGTGTAATATTGTCTCTGCCTCCGATAAGACGAAGTCGTGCATTGAAGTAAACTACTAAGATTCTTTATGGTTTTAACGCGCTGGTGTTCACCAACATTGACACCTCAACCTTGTCATGCAATTCGTTTAGGTACTGCAAAGAAAGATGAGCGATTGCGATTCGTACCCGTTGGAGTCGTGCGAGTCTGAAAGGCTTCGTAAAACGACCTTTATCGCCGTACGTTTAAAACTGCAGAAAACTTGAGAAATTATCGGTACTCTAGCCAACAATCCAAACGGGTGTTACTTCAGGTGCTGGTGTCCACTACGGCTGTCCTATCGTCGGTGGTCACTTTACCACTGGTCTACAACTACGTCCAGGCCATGCAGACTCACATGTCTAACGAGCTCGACTTCTGCAGGGTAATAGGCATTATTTTGTATCTGTATTAACGTAATTTATAGTCGAAATTGATAACTAAGGTCTGCTGGATTGTTTTTCGGGGCGCTGTGCATTCTAGGCGCGGAATTTCTTCACTAGTTGGAAGGAGTACGTGAAGGAATAGGTTTCCTGGTCGTTTCTTGTCATGATAAAAGGATTGATAGTTTTTCTTAGGCCACCTAATTATAGACCCCTATAGAGAGCTTGGGAGCTATTTCTCGTTCCTTGTGTCCTTCATCTTGAGTTGGCGTTCATCGGTAGGTTAAGATATCACTCCACGTATTGGTTTTGCCTAACATCTAGCATACATCTGGGGCTGAAGGACTAGATCGCGTTAGATGGCATAGAAACCTAATCGAAAGTTGTAAGCTCTCATAACGATGGTTCGTTGCGATCAAAACTCTAGCGCTAGGTGGGCATTGAGCTCGCACCTCCTGTTGACTGGGCGGGAATTCTCTATGCCATTACACCACCAGGGCTGTTTGGTCGAACGTAACATCCACACCTCGTGGAACCCATCAGCACTCACCCGTATATCGGGATGAGCGACCGCTGGTATCAGCATCAGTTAAGCTGGTGGCCTTGATATAATCGAAGTTATCAAATCGAATGGGATCTACCCAAACTATGTATTAATAATAATCACCTATTATTAATTAAAAATATAAGGTGGGGATGTCCGTTCCTCCATGTGCCACTGGAAACCTAGTGACAGGCCGGCCTACGAACATCCTGTGTCACATCATACGGTTGATGACGTTTAAGAGCTTTCGAGATAAGGCTACGGCGTCCGCGGGAGCCGACGCGCACTCGCAAAGCCCGGCGAGTGTGAAAAGTATGCAAGGGTCCCTGATGCGAGGACGGCATCGGGGGGCAACTGAGCTAGTCCGAAAGTCCCGTAACGTAAGCAGGACCCGCGTAGCAACGTTGAATGTGGGTACGTTGACGGGCCGCTCGTGCGAGTTGGTTGAAGCACTGGAGCGTAGAAGAGTTGATTTCTGTGCGGTGCAGGAGACGAGGTGGTGCTACCGCAAGTCAAGGGACATAGGACGAGGCTTCAAGGCCGTTCTATGTGGAAGTCCCAGGACCACCAGTGGTGTCGGAATAATCGACTGAAAGAGAAGGAAGCGGCAGTTATTTCTCGCATTCGGTTGCCGACGGTGACAACTGTCGACGAAACCTGGAAGGATGCTACCGATGCGATAACCCGGGCTGCACGCCTCGAACTCGGCACAACGAAGCCTGGACGACGCTGGGTCGACAAGCAGGCATGGCTGTGGACTGATGATGTCAGAGAGAAAGTCAGAGAGAAAAGAAACGGCTCTATCACGTATTCGGTGATAAAACAGTCCATAATTGGCGGAATTATCGAGAAGCGAAGAAAGCGGCAAAGAAGGCAGTGGCCGCTGCTAAAGCCGCACACTACGCTGATGTGAATGAAAAACTGGAGACGCGCGATGGCGAGCGTTATCTTTACCGCCTCGCCAAAGCTCGCTGTCGCCAAGCAGAAGACATCGAGAAGTTCTTTGGCATTAACGACAAGAACGGTCATCTTCTGATGGATCGTAAGAGGGCTGTGAAGAGATGGCGCAAGTACTTCGAGGAAATCTCGAATGTAGAATTTGAACATCCTGCTGTTCCTTTTGCATCACCTGTATACGGTCCCGTTCAGAAGATCACAGTGAGCGAAACCGAAGCAGCTCTGAAGAAGATGAAGTCAGGCAAAGCCACTGGTCCCGACGATCTACTAGCCGATCTGTGGAAGTCGAAGGGCTGGTTCCCTGCTGACTGGCTGACAGAGTTTTTCAATCAGGTTGTTGCTGAGAAGAAAGCGCCCGAGAGCTGGCAGCAAAGCACGACCATCCCGATTTGGAAGAAGAAGGGCAGTCCTGCGGACTGCGCTAGTTACCATCCAATTCGCCTTCTTTCGCACACCATAAAAATCTTTGAGCGAATTGTCGATGGACGTATCCGGGATGTCGACCAGCTTTCCACGAACCAGTGTGGTTTCGTCTCTAGCTGTGGCACTGTTGATGCCATTCACGCTGTTCGTCTTTTGCTAGAGAAGTACCGCGAGAAAAGAAACCGGTGCATTTTGCCTTCCTGGACTTGGAAAAGGCCTTCGACCGCGTTCCGCGAGATGTTATATGGTACGCGTTGCGAGAACATGGTGCTCTTGAAGAGCTTATTGAGTGGGTGCGCACTCTGTACTCTTGCCCAAGGAGTCGAGTGCGAGCGCCAGCGGACACCTCAACGGAATTTCCCATCTCTGTTGGGGTGCATCAGGGATCTGCGCCATCCCCACTGCTCTTCGTCGTCGTGATGGATGCAATATCACGAGATCTCCAAATGGCGGCACCTTGGACATTGCTGTATGCTGACGACGTCATGCTTTCATGTGAAGATAAAACCGAACTCGAGCGACAGGCACAGGCGTGGTGCGATCGCTTGGCATTGTTCGGACTAAAGCTAAACGTCAAAAAGACGGAATACTTGACGACGGATGTGAATGAGCACGGATCTATTAAGATCAATGGTACTGAGCTCTCACGAGTTACATCTTTCAAGTATCTCGGATCAACAGTCACGTCCGATGGTAGCCTAAAGTTGGAGGTGAACGCACGTGTGAGTGCAGCCTGGTCCAAATGGCGCTCTCTGACTGGGGTGCTTTGCGACAGGACATTACCTGAGCACCTCAAATCGAAGGCTTATAGAACAGTCGTCCGCACAGTAGCGACGTACGGTGCTGAGTGCTGGCTCGTGACGAGGGAAATTGAAAGCCGTCTCAGTGTAATGGAGACGAAAATGCTACGGTGGACGACTGGTGCTACGCGTTTGGACCGCTTTCGCAACGACGCCATACGACAGAGGTTCGGTGTCGCCCCGATAGCCGAGAAGCTGCGCGAAGCTCGTCTTCGATGGTACGGCCATGACCTTCGCGCTAACGACGACACCGTCCGTAAGATTGGCCTGAACCTTGAGGTCCCTGGAAAGCGGCCCAGGGGACGACCGAAGCAACGTTGGTTAGATACGTTGCACTTGGACTTAAAGATGGCTGGTGTCCACCCTGATCAAGCATTTGATCGGGAGAACTGGCGTCACCACACCAGAAGAGCGGACCCCGCCACCAAGCGGGACAGACGCTATTGAAAACGATGATGATTAATTAAAAATATAATATAATTCGAGTGCATTTTAACGAAATACCCGTAGGATGTATTTATCTCGAAGCTATACCTCAAATTGTTCACATTATTTGCACTTCTATTTTAGGCGAAAACAAGAGATCTGTGGGTAGAGGTGTTCGCAGCTCAGGACTCGCTCAGTTTGCGGAGGTCTAAAGCGCAGACAGATGCTACGGAAGCGCGAGTGCGGAGAGAATGGTCCTTCGGGCGATGGATTGACAAACGAGCAAGCGGTAAGCTGCTTTGTGCCTTCTATTAGGGTGTCCAGAAAGTATCTTCAGAAATACGACAATTTCTTCAAAATAACACAATTTTTTTTTATCAATTTATCATTATCATTTTATTAATCAACAAAATAATTTCCATCAACATCGACCACCCTCCGCCAACGTTCCACAACACTTCGAATTCCTCTGGCGTAGAAATCTGACGACTTGGAGGCGAAAAAAGCTCGAAGGTCATTTTCGAGGTGGTCACGATCTTCATAACGCTTCCCTTTCAGATGATGCTGAAGTGATCAAAAAAAGGTGGTAGTCACTTGGGGCCAGAGCTGTACGGTGGGTGCGGCAGAACTTCCCATTCGAGTTCCAGAATTCTGTGAGAAGTCGTCTTCGTGATGTGTGGGCTGTGCGTTATCGTGCAGCAAGAAAACTTTGTCGAGCCTAGGCTGTTCCTTGCGCATTTTCGCGGCCAGTCTCTGCAGTTTGATAGAGTAGACCTCGGCAGTGTCCGTCGTGTCAGGCAGCAGCTCGAAATGAAAAATCCCATAAACTCCCCACCAGACGCTCCACACGAACTGACCGATGACCTTCCGTTGTCGTCGGTCAGTTCGTGTGGGAGCCACTGACCGAGCTTTTATCCATTCCAAGAGATCGCAGTCCATTGGCCGCGGTAGACGGGAACAGCCAAGAGCAGCAGCAGTATAACGCACACCTTACGTGGATGCTGCTCCACCAGTTTCCTCAGTTCGTCCAAAGATATCGTTGTCGGTCGACTCATCTTCGAGACTGCTGTTCCCGCTTCTGAAGCGTTTGAACCAGCTATACACAGATCGTACAGAAGAAGCTTCAGAGCCGAATACACGGCACAAGTTTCGATAGGATTCTGCAGCGGAGTGCCCAGACCCCAGCTCATAAAGGAGTACGTGTCTAATATGGGTAAATTGTTCGGCCATCGTACAGTGAAATAGGCAAGGAAGAGCTGGATATGTTATGCAGATACAACAGGGTAGTATCCCTATATAGCACCATGTTGAAATTTTCAGATCATTGTAGAAAAAAATCTGGAGTGTTGCGAAATTTTCTGCAGAAACTTTCTGGACATGCTCATAGAGAAATTGAACTCAGCTCTCGGTGAACTTAAAGACTCTTCATTACTCCTCACCCAAATACGGGTATCGACCTTTTAAAAGGCTCCAAACGATCGATTTACCTCTATCTGTCTGACGATGAGTTATGTGACGCGTTACAGATAAGGTAGTGAATTATTCTTCCGCTTCCGAAGAGTTATCTACAGCTTTTCTCTGAACCACGGATGTGATGCACATACGCAGATTCGCTTCCCAGAAGCAGCGGACCGCAGAATCTTGACCCGATTAGAACAATAAGCAGGGTTCCCGGCGATGAATGTCGTACTATGGAAGCATACTTCATTAAACGTACGTAAAGAAATAGGCACGGACGAGATTTCGCTCCGTGTTGGACCATACACACTAGACATGGGATCCGAATCATGCATTTTCGGATATCCGGCCGGATTTATCCGGTTTCGGATTATCCGAAGTCCGGCTCGGTCGAAAATTGCCCTCATCTGAATCATCCGAAGATCCGGGGTTTCTAAAATTGTCCTCATCTGAATCATCCGAAGATCCGGGGGTTTTAAAATTGCCCTCATCTGAATCATCCGAAGATCCGGGGTTTTGAAAAACGCAATGATTCGGATAAAATCGGATAAAAATCGGATAATAGGAGGTTAGCGCGTCTTGCTGGCAAACTCTGCGCCATTGATAACCTGACTTTTTCGGGCACATTTGCAATCATTTGGAGGGAATTCTCTCACATGGGAAGGGTCTGATAGCGTATATCTGAACGGGGAGAGGGAGTCATACTATTAAATAGGAATAATCGCCACCCCTCAATTAGCATAAAATGTGTTTCATTTTTGCCAAGTCGTTAAACCTTAAGAGTGGGGGTTCTTGAAGTCACAATTGAACGGCGCATCACGAATTTGGGTTCTTGTACGACCGCGATGCCTCTGCCGGCAAGCAGCTCGGGGCGCAATGGGTAGTGACGATGCTTCATGGGAGGAAGGTCGGGGGTTCGATCCTCATGCGCTGCTGCATTCCTGCTTTTTGATTGATTGGTTGAGATTTGAGGGATTCTGACGTCTATACCATTTTAAGATGTTTTCTGCGCACTTTCCAGCTGCATGCTTTGGTACTCAACATGATGATGCATAAATATTCAACACCAGTGATACACAGGTGCAACGTGCATAAAGCAGCACTGGACACAATGAGCAGGGTATAAATGCTGCAGGCTCCTCTCAGTCTGTTTCCATACATCGCCCAATGACATCGGGTAAAACCATCCTGCTCGGATTTTCAAATGAGACCATGATGTGACGTCACATGTGGTCAAAACGAGAAAGTCTGTGGATCCCGCAAATTGATCTAAACGGCATCGATACACTCTTTCTTTCATCTTTGCCTGTCATCTGGAAATCAGAGGTCTGCTGGAGGCTCTCTAAAACCTAACACCAACAAAGTCGCCGATGCTCGAGTGGTCCACTTGCTCACGCTGAAGTGTGGTCCACCTTTAGATAAGCAGCCTTCATGGGAATAACACCAACCTGACCGAACGGATGGCTAGCATACCCAAGGACTTCGAAGCACGTCAACTTGAAGTTAACGAAGACGAACGGCTGGAAGTGGTGGAAAACCAGAAGAAGGTTGGGGTCCGCAAAATGAACTGACAGACGTGGAAAGGCTGACAAGCAGTGGGCATATGATAACGTTTTCGGCTGGAACTTTTGTTTCAGAGGAAAGGAAACGTCTTCAGTTGGATTTTGCCTATGGAGCCGATCTCATTGGTCCATGTATGGAAGCAAACTGTGAGGAGCCTGTAGCCTTTATAAGCTATCCGTATTTTGACCAGTGCTTCTCTTTCATGCACTTTGTGCCTGTATATCACCTATTGTTAAACGTTTATCTATCATTATGTTGAACAGCTTTCTCATTGGCTTTTGGTTAAAAACCCGCCAGTAATAAACAAGTGGCAACAAAGTTGCTCTCACGGCATACATCTGGAAACACTGCACAGCAAACATCTAAAATGGTGCAGATGTCAGAATCACTCAAATCAAACAATAAGTTAAAATGCAAAGATGCAGCAGCGCAGAAAAGTCGAACCCTCTACCTCCCTCTCATGGAGCAACGTCGCTAACTACTGCGCTACGAGCCGCTTCCCGCCGGCGGCATTGCGGGCGTACAAGACTCCCGAACTCGTGAAGCACCGATTCCACTGTAACTTCAAGGGTTCTCTACTCCTCGGGCTTATCGAAAAAAGAAACACATTTTTATACTAATTGAAGAGTGGCGATTATTCCTATATATGGTGGGATGACTCGCTCTCTCCGTTCAGACATACGCTTCAGACCCTTCCCTTTTCAGAGCACGAGAAATTTCATGCGGGGCGTTTCGGAATTGCTTCATTATTGTCCTTTAAAAGACTTACGAACTACAAGTGCATTACCAACTCACAATTGAGTTGGTATTGGCTCTTTGGGGTCTTAAAGCTGTTTTTGTTTGTTCTGGAAGCGCAAAATAGCTCTGCGGAGGACTCCCCTCGTAAGGCAGTCAAATACGACATCTTTTACGTAGCGCTGGTGTGTTCCACTCCATTGGTGAGCTAAGCTAGGCCAGATATAATGTAATTGGGCATTCATGTGCCTTGCTACCAGGGCATATAAACACTTAATTCAATGTGAGCCGCTCCAAGCTGCTTTGCGCGCTCGTGACTTCAATTGATCAAGGAAATAAACGCGGAGTTACTGATGTGTTCCGTTTTTAAGGGGTTGCGCGCCCCTATTATATCACTTATCCGGTTGTATCCGAATCGGATATCCGAAATCCGGCTCGGACTAAAAAGGCGTTATCTGAATCATCCGAAGATCCGGGGTTTCTAAAATTGCCCTCATCTGAATCATCCGAAGATCCGGGGTTTTCGAAATTGCCCTCATCTGAATCATCCGAAGATCCGGGGTTTGAAAAAGTAGCCTATCCGAATCATCCGATTATCCGGAAAATCGGTGTCGGATCCAATGTCTAATACACACCTATTCGAATACCACTATTTTTTGGCAGTTCAAGGAGTGGTAGCGGCCTTGGAGGTCTACCTAATACGATGAAGAGTGCTCGAAGTTCTTTTCAACTATTATTTTCGACCGAAACGGTATATGCGACATCTCTGCAGATTCCTGATCCATAACGGCCCAATGCTTTGAAATGCTTATGCTATAGGCAGCTAAACTTAATATGGCGTAATTCTGCAATATTTTTGGACCAACTGTGCGTCAAACGCTGAATTTCTCTAGTTGCACTTTACACCTAACAGGGTTTAAAACTAACGTGAACAGTTTCTTCAAAATCGGAATGGATCTCTTGATTTCTGAACTAGACAGGCAAAATAAAAATTGTGCAGGCAAAATAAAGAAAATATATAAATAATATATATATAAAATAGGTTTGAAAGATTTCATTTAGATTGGCTTTAAACATCCGTTAGTCGCCTGCTCACAATGTCTCAAGAAAGTGAATACACTGCTTGGTTGATCACAAATTTCTTATTTTTATAGCTAGGACAGTGTTTCTAATTTTGCGTCAAGGCGTGCGGAAGAGAAAATTCGCTAGAATGTTGTGCGAAGAAACTGTTGAACGAATTCTGCCATTACGTCACAATTTCTATGTGATTGGTAAGCAAAAATTTTGCCTTCGCCGGCATGCACATTAATCGACGGTACAACAGAAATATTCACAAGGAACAATTTTCAACAGCAGAGCTTCAAGTGGACAACAATCACACTTTCAAACTGATAAACGCTGGAGGCTGTTTGACGCGATGTCGTCTTAGGGCACACTGAAAAATTTCTGTGAATTAAAAAAAAAACAAGAAAAAGAGAAAGGAAAATTGTTTTCTCTACTTTAATATAGGCCTCTTATTTCTTTCATGCACTTCAAGTTGTTGATTTAGCTGTTGCAGATTATCCCGAACGTTCTCCGCCAGCGACGGTACCAGAAAACTACGGAGACTCAAAGCCAGCGAAGAAATCTGGAACATGTGGGTTTAATATTAGAGCTTTCTTTAATATTGTCTTTCACATAAGCCAACACTTCCTTCCTTTGGGGCCTACATTCTGTAAAATATGGACTCATGACGTGATATGTTGTAGTGTATTTGTTCCCTTCGGAATTTTACATATTGTGTTGTTTTATTATTTACATTATTTTGTTACATAATTTGTCACCCTTGGAATTCAGGCTGCACCTGCCAACAAGGACCAGCTGGTCCACCAGGTCCGCCTGGCGAGGATGCAGTCGACGGCACAGACGGAACACCTGGTCGGAACGGCGCTCCCGGGAGAGACGGTGTCGTTCTACCATCGCTCGAAGCGCCTCCCGAGCCATGTGTCATCTGCCCAGCAGGTCAACCTGGACCGCCCGGTTCGGCTGGCCCAAAGGGAGCGAGTGGACCGCGAGGAACTCCTGGGCTTCCTGGAAGTGTGAGTAGAAGGGCAACTATTGTTGTTTCACAATAGAATTCGACGAATTTAGAACGGCTCGAAAGGAGAGCACGGCATGGTTGGACCTCAAGGACCAACTGGACGGCCAGGCAGGTTAGGGCCGAAGGGTCCAAAGGGCGAGCCTGGAAAACTCATCACGGTAGGCATACAGGTTTTGCTACGGTTTGTGCTTATTCCCAATCTTTGTATTCAGGTGTCCGGACCTGCTGGTCCACCAGGAGTACCGGGTGATCCTGGTCCGGTCGGAGTCAAAGGAGCGAAGGGTCCCACCGGCCATCCAGGTCTACGAGGGCCACCGGGAATACCAGGCGGTAAAGCGATGAGACTTTTCAGTTTTTGATGACCTTGTGATGTTATTATGACAACTAGCGGAAGAGTATAAGGCGGGAAGTACGAGCCTTTCTCCATCAACTCTAGCTTGAACGTCTATATGTGGCCTAGCCCTTTCAAATGGAGCGAAGATCGTAGGTAAGAAGCCAGTGCATGAAGCACAACGAAGAAACGGATTGGGGATATGCGCTCAATAGTTTAACACTCTTAGAACATAAAAATGGTGTTCAAAAATGGTCAATTTTGCGGGGCACGTCATGCAACTCACTCTATCCCTAGCTCCTCAAGTGAAATCAGTTGAAACTTCTGCCTGAGGTATTAGCACATCCGTTTCTGGCGACCTGCTCTTCCAATTTCTCTGAATAAGTCACCTTTTATCCTATTGAATTCTACTTCATGGAAGGGCGGCTGGATAACATCAGCTAGACACAAAGTCGAATTTAGCATGGTAGCCAGCGGCTGTTTGACGACTCAGCAGATCCATATTCTCCTTCTTCTAACAATAAGCTAAGTGAAGAAGCTGACGTACAAAAATGGTTTCAGAACGAGGCATTCCCGGTGTACGCGGACAACCTGGTCGTCAAGGTCCACCAGGCGCTGCCGGAGCTAATGGCACTGACGGTACTTGCAGTCACTGTCCTGCACCTCGACTGCCGCCCGGATACTAGTTTCTGATCTCGAAGGATTCTTCATCGCTCATCGCATCGCTAACTCATTAATAAAACCTTTACTTCAAGCCTACCACGAACCAGATGTGCTTTACTGTGTGGAATGTGAGCTGGTGCCTCCAGTGGGCACTAAGAAAGTGGCCTCGATTCCATTTTAAACCAGATGCTCCAAGTATTATGTTTAAGGAAATATAGAAGCACCGTTAAGGTGGCGAGCATCGCCGTGACAGCCTACCACTTGATCGCAATTCTTATCAGCAGTTCGCGTGATTTTTTTCTACGAAAGGCTTCGAGGAGCACATCATTTTGAAGAAATGTTTTGTAGCGAAGGCTGATCAGAAGCCCGGAGGTGAGTGGAGGTCTGGTTTCGTCATACCCTTCCGTTTCATCATACGTGCAGAAAATGAAATGAAAGAAAATGGTCAGTCAATAGTGCTCTCTTACCTACTCTGTTCAGTAGACGCTAAAGTTCTGCTAGCGCTGCTTTTGCCAATAGGTTTGGTTATTTTATCAAAGGTCGTTTCGTATTTCCCCAACTTCTCATCATTATCTCATCGTCCTTAATGAGAACGAATCATGGGTCCGCAGGAGCACATTCGGAGACCATTCCTGATCAAACAAACTCCTGTTGAAGTGTCATAGACATTTTGGTTTCTAATCTCCTGTTAAAGCATGGAAATGTAACATTTTTCGAAGATATTGAAAAAAATTCCACAGACAACTAGCAAAACAGACATGCGATCTATCTCTCTTAGAAATAGCCTTTTCGAGGCAGGTTTTTTGAAGCGGCTTCAAGCTATGCTTTTGCAAACAATTTTGCTTATTGACCTTACCATTAGAACCGTTAGGCCGGAAACTGAGTTCGGGAGGATAAAAATTTATCTGTAGTTCCTCGTAAGAGGAGATTTATCGTGGTCCCTCAGCCCTTGGAAACCGATTCAAGGGTATTTTTCTGATGTAGACCTCGTTGAGCATATTGGTTTCATGGAACTCTGTGATTATTTTACGAATTCCTCCAACATCGATAAAGGGCGCTTTCAAGGAATTTCGAGGGATTTTTGAGAAAGCGTATATAGTTTTCAATGATGATTTAAAGGTGGTGGCGATGTCCGTTCCTCCACGTGGTGCCACTGGAAACTACTCGCTCTGCGAGCTAAGCTAATCACGGACATTCGAATGCAGGCGACAGGCCCTTATGACAGGCCGGCCTACGAAGACCCATGTCACATAACATGGTGTATGACAGTTCAAGTTTCTCGAGATAGTGCTACGGCGTCCGCGGGAGCCGACGCGCACTCGCAGAGCCCGGCGAGTGTGAGAAGTATGCGAGGGTCCCTGATGCGAGGACGGCGTCGGGGGGCAACTAAGTTAGTCCGAAAGTCCCGTAACGTAAGCAGGACCCGCGTAGCAACGCTGAATGTGGATACGTTGACGGGCCGCTCGTGCGAGTTGGTTGAAGCACTTGGTGCGTAGAAGAGTTGATTTCTGTGCGGTGCAGGAGACGAGGTGGTCCTGCAGCAAGTGAAGGGACATATTAGGTTGTAACGAATTAAATGGCACCGGCTCGCGCCATTTTTTGGCGCGTCTTTACGCGTTTGATCGAGAACAAACCGTAACATGTGGCATATCACTTAGAAGCGCAAACTTTGCTCTACCGGAGAGTACCAAATTTTCTATGTAAAAGTGGGAAAACTTCAGAGTTTTATTGACTTTTTTTGCAGATGGACAAAAGGGTAATCCGAGGCATTTACTTGTATGAATTCAAGCTGGGCACTACAGCGAAGGAGGCGGACGAGAAGATCAACGCCGCATTCGGTCAAGGATGTTCCACAATTCGGACGGCGTATCGTTGGTATCAGAAGTTCCGGAATGGAGATGAGAGCTTGGAAGAACATGAAGGTCGTGGGAGGCATAGTGATGTTGATGAGGACAAGCTGAGAGATGTGGTAGAGGAGGATCCACACAAAGGTACCAGAGAGATAGCGAAGGCTCTCGGCGTCAGTCACAACACAGCTGCCCGGCATCTGAAGGAAATTGGAAAGAGCGAAAAGCTGGAAAGATGGGTGCCTCACGAGCTGTCTGAGGAGCAAAGGAACCGACGATATGAGATCTCGTCCACACTGCTTCTACGGAACGAAACGGACGCATTCCTTGATCGCATCGTAACCTGTGACGAGAAATGGATAATGTACGAAGCCAGGCGACGATCGGCACAGTGGGTGGACAGCAATGAGAGCCCCAAGGTTTTTGCGAAGCCGGAATTGCACCAAAAGAAAGTAATGGTGACAGCATGGTGGTGTTCGCTGGGAATTATTCACAGCTTCCTCCCTGCCAGTGAATCCATCACGGCAGAGAAGTACTGCATTGAAATTGAAGAAAAGATGAAAAAGTTGAAGGATATCCGGCCGAATTGAATGAGCTGAGCATTGAAACTCTACCACATCCTCCGTTTTCTCCCGACCTCTCCCCAACAGACTACCATTTCTTCAAGCATCTTGGCGACTTCTTGGTAGGGAAAATATTCAAATGCCAACGGGATGCCGAAAGTGCCTTCGAAGATTTCGTCAATTCCAGAACTTCTGATTTTTATGCTACTGGGATAAAAAAGCTTGTGTCACGTTGGCAAAGATGTGTAGAATCAGAAGGTTTTTATTTCGATTAATAAACTTGCCTACAAGCCGAGATATTAACTGTTTAAATTTACAGTGGTTTAGTGCCATTTATTTCGTTACAACCTAATGCGACGTGGCTTCAAGGCCGTTCTATGTGGAAGTCCCAGGACCACCAGTGGTGTCGGTATGATCGTCTCCGAACGACTTCGTGACTCGATTGTAAGCGTTGAGGGCTTTGACGATCGACTGATGAAGATCGTTGTCGCCGCGAAGGAGTGACTCTATCACTTCTTCTCTGCATATGCTCCGCAGACTGGCTGCTTGGATCAAACCAAGGAAGAGTTTTAGAGCCTGCTTGATGAGAAGACAGCAGAGGTACCTTCAAAAGATGTCATCATAGTTGCTGGTGACCTTAACGAGCACGTCGGCGCGACGATAGACGGATACAGCTGTCATGGTGGGTTCGGTTACGGGTCACGTAACGCAGATGGTGAGCGTATCCTTGAATATGCGGATTTGCACAACCTCACCATGGTGAACACCGTATTTCGCAAACGCGATTCCCACCTCATCTCGTTCTATAGCGGGAACACCAGGACTCAGATAGACTTTGTCCTTGTGAAGGATCGAGACTTCTCACAGACGCGAAGGTCGTGCCGTATGAGACGGTCGCCCCACAGCATCGACCGCTGATCTGTATTTTAAAGATCGCTTCTCCGAGGCTGAAGCAGGTCGAGCGATGCGGTGCAACAAGAATCAAGTGGTGGCGAATGAGAGAGAAGGAAGCAGCTCTGATTTCTCGCGTGCGGTTACCGACAGTGACAACTGTCGACAAGACTTGGAAGAAGGCGACCGACGCGATTTGTCACGCAGCACGGTCGGAGCTCGACATCACGAAGCCTGGACCACGGAAGGTCGACAAGCAGGCATGGCTGTGGATAGATGACGTGAAAGCCAAAGTTCGAGAGAAGAAGACGCACTATCACGTGTTTCTCGGCGAAAAGACAGTCGATAGCTGGCGGAAGTACCAGGAAGCGAAGAAAGCTGCAAAGAAAGCCGTGGCTGTTGAAAAAGCCACTCATTATGGAGATGTCAACGAGAAGCTCGAGTCCCGCGATGGTGAGCGGTATCTGTACCGACTTGCAAAGAATCGCCATCGCCAGACCGAGGACATCGAGAAGTTCTTCGGCATCAACGATGAGAAAGGACATCTTCTTATGGACCGCAAGAAGGCATTGAAGCGATGGCGCGACTACTTTGAGGAAATCTCTACAGTAGAATTTCCTCATCCAGCCATTCCCTCAACGGCTCCAACCCACGGCCCCGTACAGAAGGTCACCTTGGATGAGATTGAAGCGGCTTTGAAGAAGATGAGGCCAGGCAAAGCGACTGGGCCCGACGACGTGGCAGCAGAACTGTGGAATTCGAAGTTTTGGTACCCTGCTGAGTGGTTGACGAAATTCTTTAATCAGGTTGTAGAGGTTGAGAAGGTCAGGTTGAGAAGGTGCCTGAGTGTTGTCGCCAAAGCAGGACATTCCAATTTGGAAGAAGAAGGGCCTACCCTATCGTCCACCACGATCCTCATTAAGAAAGCGGCTTTGTGTCTACTTTAGAATTTGGGAGTCGCGCAGTCATCAACTCATGTGGACCGAATACGGCTATTAAAGCGAGAAGGTATCTAGCGACTAACGCACCAGAAAGAATCAATCACAGATCTGCTAAGAAAACTTTATGAAACGACGAATAAAAACAATGAGACAATAAGCGACGATACGGACGGTGTACACCAAGTCCAGAACAGAGCAGCTTCTCGAATGGCGGCCCACGAATGGAAGTCCTTTAATTTGGCGCGAAAGCGTGTACCCGCGCGTCTCCCCTACACATCTTACTCTTGATGATGCCTACGTTTTAGCGGAGGCCGACCTTCTCCCGACACTCATACATTTCGCCCTCTGTGAACTTGTGCCTCGTCGCGCCGCCGCTACGTCCTGAGCACAGTTCTACCTTCGCCTAAGAGCCTTGGGTCGTCGCTTATGCGTCTACTTCGCCATGACTATCAAATGAATGTGTTGCTAAAGTCTCGAGACCTACCGCTGCTCAGCATCTTCACTCATATTGTGCAAACTACCTCATTATCTTAACTGAGACAGGGACGTCGGCACCCGCGCACAGGCGTCCGTTGGGTGCCCAACCGTGGTTGCATTCGGCGGCGGTATTGGCTGCGTTTTGTTCTGTAGTTCTGTATTTTTTGTCTTACCGTCGGCGCCCTCCCTCCTCCCCGTACTCTCTGCTCGACTCGCTCTTTCTGTCATTTGTCCTGCAGACCTTTCCAACTACCGTCCAATTCGTTTGCTTACGCACAGCATGAAGACCTTTGAGGCGAATTGTCGACGGACGAATTCGTGACATCGTCCAGCTTTCCAGCAATCAGTGCGGCTTTTGGCTGGCTGTGGCACCATTGATGGCATACACGCCGCCCGCCACCTGATAGAGAAGCATCGCGAGAAACAGAAGCCGGTGCATATCGCCTTCCTAGACTTGGAGAAGGCCTTTGACCGCGTACCGCGTGAAGTGATATGGTACGCCTTGCGACAATATGGAGTTCCTGAAGAGCTCATAGAGTGAGTGCGAATTCTCTACGCTTCTCCAAAGAGTCAAGTTCATGCTGCAGCTGGAACCTCGATGGAGTTTCCCATCTCTGTCGGAGTGCACCAGTGTTCTGCGCTTTCCCCACTCCTGTTTATTCTCGGAATGGATGCCATCACACGAGATCTTCAGAAGCCCGTCCCTTGGACGTTGCTTTATGCTGATGACGTAATGCTCGCTAGCGAAGGTAAAGATGAACTCGAGCGAGGGGTGCAAGCTTGGTGTGATCGCTTGGAGCGGTTTGGACTCAAATTGAACGTGAAGAAGACCGAATATTTAACGACGGACGCTACTGAGACCAGCTCCATCAAGGTTAACGGCATCGAGCTTCCACGCACTGCGGTCTTTAAGTATCTGGGATCAGCAGTCGCGTCTGAGGCAAACTGATGGTCGAAGTGAATTCACGCGTGAGTGCAGCTTGGTCCAAGTAGCGCTCGTTGACTGGGGTGCTCTGCGATAGGAAGATATTGGAGCTCTTGAACTCGAAGATATACAGAGCAGTCGTCCGGCCAGTAGCGATGTACGGCGCTGAGTGTTGGCCCGCCACTAAGGAAGTTGAAACGCGCCTCAGCGTCATGGAGACGAAGATGCTGCGCTGGATGGGTGGAGCCACGGGCATGGACCGTATTCGAAACGATGCTATTCGGCAGAAGTTCGGTGTCGCACCGATAGCCGAGAAGATGCGCGAAGCTCGCTTGCGATGGTACGGCCACGTTCTGCGTGGAAAGGAAGACAGCGTCCGCAAGATAGGCCGTAACTTCGAGGTAATAGGAAAGCGGCCTAAAGGGCGCCCGAAACAGCGCTGGTTAGATACGTTACATGCGGACTTGAAGATTGCTGGTGCATACCCTGATACTGGATCGGGAAAGGTGGCGTCATAACACCAGAATAGCGGACCCCGCTACGATGTGGACAAACGCTGAAGAAGAAGAAGAAGAAAAAGAAGAAGAAGAAGGAGAATCAGAAGAAGAAGAAGAAGAAGAAGAAGAAGAATGATGATTTAAAGGTGATGAAGATTCAATCTTAAATTTGCAGAGCACTATAATTGTTAATGCTCTATTGTCGTGAAACACTCACATAAGTACAAAACTAGGCATGCAAGGGAAGGAACTCGGGGTCTGGCTAACCTAACTTACCTGTTTTAAGATACCTTGCCGTCCATAAAGGAATGGTGGACTTGGTTGGTTGTTCTGAGTGGAGTCTAAACCAATCCCGGATTT
Source organism: Heligmosomoides polygyrus polygyrus (assembly GCA_947396885.1). Lineage (NCBI taxonomy): Eukaryota > Metazoa > Nematoda > Chromadorea > Rhabditida > Heligmosomidae > Heligmosomoides > Heligmosomoides polygyrus. Next base: position 24,151,229 of record OX377202.1, read on the forward strand.
GTGTTGTCTACGACGTTCGGAGACCTCCACCAACTGCGCCATCTAAGAGAACCCAACGTGCAGTTACGTACACTACACTTCACAGTCGTGCCTCGCTGCTGTCGCCTATTCATAGTTTTCGTCGCTGCAGGCGCGGGCTATGAACAAGCTGCTAGTTTTCAGGCCTCAAGGATGACCCCCGTAGCTGTCGTCCTAGAGTAATCCTGGGAGAGGAGGTGAAGGAATTGGTGAAAGCCGAACCATCCCGAGCGGTTCGCGGAATAACGCAAGAGCTAGACGTCAGTAAAACTGCCGTTGCGGATGCTTTGAAACGCCTTGGGAAGGTGAAAAGCTCGAAAATTGGGTGCTCCACGAGTTGAGTGAGCGGCAAAAATTGTCGCCTTTCGTGTTTTGTTCTTCTCTACTTTTACGCAACAAACTAACCCGTTTTTGGATCAACTCATCCCTTGTGATGAAAAGTGGGTTCTGTATGATAACAATAAACATTCCTGACAGTGGTTGGACGCTGACGAACCTTTCAGGCATTTTCCAAAGACGAAACTCCGCCAGAAAAGGGCGATGGTCACTGTGTGGTAGTCGGCGTCTGGTGTGAACCATTACAAGTTTTTGGCACCAGGCCATACGATGAAAGCAGAGTCCTACATTAATGTCCTACATTACTCGACGAAATGCGCCGAAAATTGCGTCAGCTTCAGTCATCATTGGTCAACAGAAGAGACCCGATTCTTTTGCACGATAACGCCCGTCGACATGTTTCACAAAGCACAATTCGAAAATTGAACGAATTAAGGATTGAAGTTCTGCCTCATCCGCCATATTCTCCAGACCGCTCACCAACCCTACCTACCACCTCATCAAACACTTTCAGAACGTTCTCGCTGGAAAATCGACTAATCAGCACCAAGCCAAAACAGCTTCGTGGATTTCGTCGGATCTCGATCACCTAATTTCTCGTTGGCAAAAGTGTGCTAATTTCGACTAAATCCGATAAGATTTGAGAAAGTTATCCTAGTTCAAAGTGACGCACTCAAAACTTTCTGAGAACTTTCCGGGCAATCTAATATCATTTGTACATAGAAGCACAAGCAACAAGGTCGGAAATGTTTCGAAGCGAATTATGCATGTACCTTCTCATGTTTGATTAGCTATGAAATTACTGATCCCTCAGAAACATTTTTTACCTGGTTTAGGTTTCTCCTTTTGTGCTCAGTGTTTTGATCCCTAACACTTTACACCTAGCATGTCCGCCAGAAAACGCCCAAAATAACCCTTCAGGACAGCAATGGTAGGTGCGAACGACCCTAAAAGGTGCGAGGACCATACGAGGTCACGCCATCTGGCAAACACAGACCACAAAGAAGCAATTATTCCAATGCAAGGGAACAACACAGCATTGAGGGACCAATATGGCATTGAAGGTGGGAAACGGAAAATATAGTTACACTTTTGGAAAACGTAGTCAGAACATAAAAAATATCAAGATTTGACGAAAGTAGGGCCACAAATGGAGACACGTCAACACACAAAAAGACTAGTTAATTAAAACAACTCTAAAAGCTTAAGAAGTTTAAACTTAGATTTGCAAATTTGTAGATCAATCATCCGTTACCTGACTTACCGTTGAAGGACAAAGCATCATCTTGCTTATCTAGAAGGGTTCTTGTACCCAGAAACACACGAAACCCTTCGTGAAATAGCAAATGATTACTAGCAGACGATTGAAATGGGAAGGTAGACGGTGTCCATCGCATCGAACAGAACAGCTGATGGCTGGTTGCGCGAAATCGGGCACAGTGGCGCAAGACAACTCGTCCGCGTGGGCGAGGTTTCCAGGGAGGCGCGCCCAACCGATGTGTCTAAGGGGTATCTAACGACCGGACCGCCCTCGCGGCACGTCGCCGCATGCGGCACCAAGGCAACTCGTCCGCGGCGCTGCTCTTACCACAGTGGTGCGTTGGTCCCACCACTGTCGTGCGGGTGAATGGATGAGTTCGGGGTGCGGTGCCGCCGAACTCTGTTTCCAGCCTTAAAGGTGCTTCCTCTCTTTACGGCGTCGAGCTTCAATTCATAAGAGTGTGAGGCCAACCAGAAACTTTCCTTCGTTGTAGAGAAGAGAAGTAGGTCGTGTAGCGAAGTGAAAGCGCCGGTATTGACTTTATGGAATACGGTAAAGGGGGCTGAGTCCAATTGTTCTTATGGGATCAGATATTCAGTCAAGCCGATTTCGCTGCCTAAGCGCGGAATGTCGTATGGGACGAGAAGGCTGGGAGGACGATAGATCTTCCTGGTTGTGCCCGACTGTCAGCTCGCTGAAAGTCGAGCGTTTTGCTTTCTTTTTAACTCTATTTAGTTGCAGTCCCTGATGCGCCCGTTCCTTCCACTGTAGGCGCAAGGTCCACGTAAGCTACGGATTAGAATTGAGGATCGTCAATCGACTTGGGGTGCCGCGCTCAACCGCTCTTTCAGTTTCATTGTGTTGTATTGTGTTTTAAGCAATTTTTGTGTTCGGAATCTCGCTTAAAGTTGTGATTTTTCTAACAAACCCTCTATTTCCCAGATGTCCGCAGGAAACTTGAGCTACGCATAGATTATAGAGAGGTGAATAAGCACACAAGGTCGGAAGCATATCGTCTTCCTCGCATCGATGCCATTTAGCAGTATGAAGGATAAGCAATTCTTAAGTGGTGTCGGGATATTGGCAAATCTATATGTCGGGAGATGCAAAGAAGAAGAGAGAACGCCAGGAGGATTGTACCAGTTTAAAGTAGTTTAGTAGTAGTTTCGAATTGTGCACATCGCCTACAGGCTTTCGGAGCTTTATAGACGTACTGTTTGGTGCTCTAAAGGAAATAGTGGTGTTCCTCTATAATGACGATGTTTAAGTAGCTCCCTAAGTGAGGAAAGGCATTTGGAAATTCTGAAAGCAGTGTTTGAAGCGCTGCAGCAGGCCAGCCTAAAGGTGAAGCCATAAAAATCTATACTGTTTAGAGATCGTTCGTCGATCGAGGACATCAGATATCTAGTAAGAGTGTAATACGAACCCAGATAAGAAAGATAGGGTAGAAAAATATACGAAGTACCTGTCTCACGGAATTGCGCACGTTTCTCTGTACTTGGTTGCTGGAGCGTATCTTAGAAAATGGGCTAACCCTTTCACGGCATTATCCGACGATGCCGTCGGACACATTTTTTGCCGCGTAGGACAATGTTCGACGACGTCGTCGGACACATCATAAAAATAGTTATGGAGAATTATCAAGCATTCAGTATTACAATATTAATCAATGAGTCCACTAATATCTTCGGTAAAATGGTCCTGGGAGACGTCATTCTATTTTCATATTTGACAAATAATACAAATAAAATAATTCAAATAGTCAGTGCGCGGAAAAATGTGCGCTGTTCCACGCGGCAGCCACCCCAAAATCGCGCGTGTCGTGAAAGGGTTAACTGTGCCTATAGTGCCAAGGTCCAGGAGAAAGGAACTGTTTGATGAAGCTCTAGTGGTTATCTCGCGCGACATTTCTGTCAAAAAGATGTGGAGTTCTGAAGAAACGTGCGATTTGGGAGACCATGGAGAAGATGCTCAAAGTGTTTCTTTACCAACCCAGTTCGCCTAACATCCTGCCGATGAAGGCAGAGGCACTTTGAGGCGCAAGCCATCTGAATGTGTATGTGTTGATGTGCTATAGATGGGAGTTAGCAAAAGCGGTATGAAGTATGTACTAGTTCTGGTAAATCGTTTCTCGAGACGGTTAGGAGCTCATGCAATGAAAGATAAGGCGACAAACAATGTGGCCCAACCATTCTTCCAAAGATAGATCTGCGAGGGAGGACGCTAGCCAAAGAAGATTCATGCGGACCAGAGGTCTGAGTTTCTAATTGAAGTGATCAATGAGCTAGCCAAAGTGTCTGGAATACCGCACACAGTGATGAAAAAGGATATGACTCGCGAGACAAGGGAGATGCGGAACCAATCAAAGGACGCTAAAGAAAAAGGTGGAATGTTTCAGCCAACTGGATGTCATATTACCTCATGCGATATACGCATACAACGTGACACCGAATCGACAACACGAGAAAGCCCTTCATTATTGATTCATGGATTTGACCCTGCGCTCCGCTGAGTGCACTGTCTTAGCCGAGAGCAACGCCCAGAAGGATTGACCTCGATGACTGCAGTCAGAATTGCTTAGCGGTATGATGATTACCCAAGAGGAGGTGAATGCGCAGGCGCAGAAGTACCTGGAGAGCATGAGGAAGATACCAAGAAGAATGTTAACCTCCTGAAGGTCGGTGATCGAGTTTTTATGAGAATGCCGCGTTAGAGAGAAAACTCTAAACATTCAAGTTTGGTATGTGAGTGGGATGCCCCTTATTATAGTGTGATAGGAGGTGAAAGTTCTGCCCTTACAAAAAAATTGTTAGTACTGACTAGAATTCCACCAGGCCCAATGATTTTCTGCATGTAAACTTCCGATGCAACCGTTCCCCTCCTTGAATAGCTGTGCAGGATGCAAGTCGTCAGCGTGCCGATGGAGCCAGCAACCTTTTGTTCGTGAACTGCTAATTAATGTCCCGCAACGGGCGGCGTGAACGGATTGAGTGCGTACTGGATGCGGTCTGAGTCTTGGTAGTCTGCTATGGTCCTGGCTCCATTGCGCTAAATTTTCAAAGGAACGTCTGCCGTTATTTGGCGCTCAGTATCAAAGCTGTTGAGGTAGCGTACGCGTTCTTTAGAAGTTGGTGCTCCCACGTGCTGCTGCTGATGTTAGTGTTGGGGGCTTATGTGCGGATTCGTCATCTGCTGATAGTAGGATGTCGGTGGGATATAACGCGTGTGGTGGAATACGGCTTCGAAATCGAACGCCATCTGGAATATTGTCGCACGCACACTATGGCCGACGAGCACAGCAGAGTAACCGTACCCATACCGGAGCACTTGACGCGCTTGAAGCAATGCCGCTGCGGTCCAAAAACTACGCTATTCTACTATAGGTCGTTTTTTGAGCTGAAGAGAAGAGTTAAATAAGGCCTATGTCATACCACCGCGCACCTCGAGCGAAGCCTAATGATAAGGCCCGTATCGATCGCGCAAAGCGATGAGTGATAAGGCTGTGAGCACCGCAGCGTTCGGCGAAGTGCCGTGGCCAGTGTGTGACCGGTGCAGTCGCGTACAGGTGTCGCATCAGGCGCACCGGAGTTCGGAAATGTTAGGAAAGGGGTGAGACCTTCAGACCGTCGAGTTAGTCTTCCTGTTGGTTGTCTCGACCGTTGGTCGTTTCTCTCGTATGGCCGTTCAGGCCGTAGTTTCTTGTTCCGTGTTCCACTTCCATCACGTGTCCACGTGTCGTGTTGGTTGTATCCAACCAATACGTTCGCATAAGTTGCGTCCTGCTCTGAGAGCGCTTGGGTGGCGCCGTCAGTCTGTAGGAGCTAATGAGCGGAAGCATCACCTACCCTATCGTCCACCACGATCCTCTTTAAGAAAGCGGCTTTGTGTCTACTTTAGAATTTGGGAGTCGCGCAGTCATCAACTCATGTGGACCGAATACGGCTATTAAAGCGAGAAGGTATCTAGCGACTAACGCACCAGAAAGAATCAATCACAGATCTGCTAAGAAAACTTTATGAAACGACGAATAAACACAATGAGACAATAAGCGACGATACGGACGGTGTACACCAAGTCCAGAACAGAACAGCTTCTCGAATGGCGGCCCACGAATGGAAGACCTTTAATTTGGCGCGAAAGCGTGTACCCGCGCGTCTCCCCTACACATCTTACTCTTGATGATGCCTACGTTTTAGCGGAGGCCGACCTTCTCCCGACACTCATACATTTCGCCCTCTGTGAACTTGTGCCTCGTCGCGCCGCCGCTACGTCCTGAGCACAGTTCTACCTTCACCTAAGAGCCTTGGGTCGTCGCTTATGCGTCTACTTCGCCATGACTATCAAATGAATGTGTTGCTAAAGTCTCGAGACCTACCGCTGCTCAGCATCTTCACTCATATTGTGCAAACCACCTCATTATCTTAACTGAGACAGGGACGTCGGCACCCGCGCACAGGCGTCCGTTGGGTGCCCCAACCGTGGTTGCATTCGGCGGCGGTATTGGCTGTGTTTTGTTCTGTAGTTCTGTATTTTTTGTCTAACCGTCGGCGCCCTCCCTCCTCCCCGTACTCTCTGCTCGATTCGCTCTTTCTGTCATGGTCCGTGGTCGTCCGAACGGGGAAGGTGGAAGGGCTCAGCGCAGCCGGAATGGCGGGAGCTGCGTCGTCTCGGGATAGCGACCGTGGCGCGGCTCCGGATAGTTGAACGTCGTATCTGCACTGCAGCCAGTGGCCGGCAGGCCCTATTTGTCTTTCGTGTCGTTAAGGGGGAGACAATAACTGTACTATTCTATCCACTTCGCACGGGGAATCAATGGTGTTTAAGGGCTGCAAGCCTTTTACAGTCGGGATCGTCAAGGATCCCTGGGAAACAGCTAAAACCCCGCTCTTGACGGCGTCCGAGGTTTGTGACTCTCGACTTCTTTAGCGTAGCCTCCTTCCTATCTCCTGGTTATTAAATCTAAAAATACAAACGGTGTAATATCCGTCTGACATACGGCTGAGAATAGGATTCTTTGTTCTGTTGTGTCAAATATATTGTTCGTTCACCCGAGACATTCTTTCTGAAAAAGGGCTTTTCCTCATTTTCTCGGAATCATTTAATTAAAACATGTAAAAGAACCTAACTAGAGGAACACAAAACTCTTCGCGACGAATGGTGCTGGTTCTTCCATATAACGGGCCAGAGGATCTGTACAGATGGATTACGCTTGTCGGTGCTTATGGATGTCATGCGGAGCCTACATTTGGCTAGGTAATGGTTCAAGGCCAGTAGAGGACGAGAGTTGGGACAGGATGAATGAAAAAGCACGCTGCACCGTCATGGGCTATATTGACCATCATCGTACTTCATACCACAACTACACGACAAGATTCCTACGGAGGCAGGAATACTAAGGTCATTTATGGTGTGTCTTTGTGTAGACCTTGTTCGTGAGCCTCACAAATGATGGACAGCCAAGCAGGTGGAAGAGTTTTTTTTAACAAGCTGTTTGAACAGCTACACTAATAGTTTGAGCTGGAGGAAATAAAGCTGCCGGAAAACCTGGAGGCAAATGTAGGAGTCTCCCGAAAAGGAAGTCTTGATTTGGCTGACTCTTCGCCAATCCGGGACGAACGAATATCGAAGCGGGAAATTAAAAAAGTTGAGAAAAAGGAGGCTCAGAAAAAAGCAACACAAAAAAAAGTTGCAGCATGTCATCAATGCGTCTGAGAACAGACTTACTTATGTAGAGTAGACAGTAGATAGTGTGGCGAAGTGAGATGATTTTAAAGAATACTGTAAAGGGGGCTGAGTGCAATTGCCCTTGTGGAATCTGATACCAAAGCGATTTCGCGCGGGATATTGGACGAGAAGGCTGGGAGGACAATAGATCCTCCTAGTTGTGCCCGACCATCATCTCGCTGTAAGTCGAGCGTTTTGCTTTCTTTTCAACTTTTTCAGCTGCAGTGACCGCTGCGCCCGCTGATTCCACTGTAGGCGCTAGGTCCACGTAAGCTACGGATTAGGATTGAGGATAGTCATCGTGTTGTTTGTATTGTATTTTGTGCAATTCTTGTGCTTGCAGTCTCGCATAAAGTTGTGATTTTTGTAATAAATATTTAAATATTCTTTGTGGCAGAATGTCAGGATTTTTAAGAAAGCGAGGGTTGTGTTTGCATTCTATTTGTGCGCGTCTCTCGGAGAGATCCGACCCAGCTTCGCCCGGGGGTCGAGCGTTCTATCCCCTCGTCCCCCTGACCCGCCCACCCCCAACCCCCTGGGCTTGCTCGAGAGCCCAGTGGCTGCCTTACGAGATAGTGGAGACGCAGACATTTGCCACGCCTCTGTTTAAAGGGCGGGAGATAGAACGCCACTCCGCCGCTTCGCCCAACTCCGTTCTGTTTTCCGAACTTAAAAGAGTCATAGCTTTCATTAATTCTAATTGTTCGATGTCAAAGGCTACAGTGCTCTTACTATGCCTCTTGTCAATAAATTGCTTACATAGTGCAGCTATTTAGAAATATGGAACGTGGGAGCATAAAAAAGGGGAGACTATTTCGATATCTGTCTCCTCACAAATTTAGTTGCTCGCGAAGGAGATGTACATATGTTTGGTGGTGAAATGCGATACGGTAGAGCTTCAGTGGGCCCTTCATAAAATTTTTGTTTGCCTAAGTCAACCGCGGGATCTGCAGTGTCCACACCCCCTCACTGCGGCCTCCGCAGCTGCAGTGCGACTACGCCCCTCCACGCTATGCTTCAGCGTGGCTGCCGCACTACCGCTGCGAACTGTGCACGCGGCTATTGCCCTGGTTCGGTCGCGAATCAGGCCCGTCGCCAGCTGAGGGCGCCGTAAATTGCCAGAGTTCTCATACTTCTTGTGTCGCGGTGTGTTGTTGATCCTCCCAAAGACCCTGGTGTAGTCCAGGATCAAGTTTTGACCGTATCTTTGCTTAGATACTTACATACATGAATCATATCCTCTATATACATCCTTTTCTCTTTACATTTTTCAGCAATGCTTTGTGGCTTCTTGTTTGTTTTATTCTATTTTCGATTCAGTGTTTTTCATTGAAGGAATTTTCTCTTCTAAATTTTAAATAACTTTTTAATTTGTGTTTTGGGCGCAGTGTGCTGGCATGCTTGTGGGTGTTCTTGGGCATGGTTCGCATCGAGAAGCAAATAAAAAAACACTCGGTAGTTGCCATCGTCCCCGGAAGTCATGTGCGTGGTGCGTCCAAAGAAAGGTTTTAGTTCGTTTTTCTTGAATTCAACGTTTCACATAGAGTAAACAGCACCTTCCCGTTCACCATAAACCAGAATTTTATTCCTTTCCTATACTTACACACGCTCCTAAATAGCTAGCTTTTTAAAACATATACTCATAAAAACTGACCCGGTTTCTTATTTAAACCTACTTACAGATAGACAATACCACTAATACCATAATAGTAATTTCCATTCCCTAGTTTTCGCAAACACAGCGGCGTAATTACCTAAAGAAAGATCCGATAGTTTTCACTAGCTTGAAAATGGAGCGCCTCGAATGAGCTCATGGTCCCTTTAGTCCCTCTAGCTGCTTTTTCCACGAAAGACGGTCATTGCTACATGCTGCTTTGGCTGAAGATATTATATAACTACGTAACGTCAGTAGATAACTTGAAATGATTAAGCTTTCTTAATAAAGCCGCCTCGAATTTGTAGTGCCCAAAACGGCCCTCATCTCTGCGCTGAGAAGCCACCCAGTTTCCCTTAACTTTAGGGCTCTGCGCGAATTGGGAGCGGAGAGGGGTGTGAAAGAAGAGGCCTGAGTGCTCACTGGAATGGAGTCAAAACACCTCCGGAGCACCCGGTGGTGATGGCACCCCTACGTGGTGCGGCGGAAGGGTCCGAAGCAGGGGTGTGCGTTAAATTTTTCCGGTAAATTATTAACGACCATCTTTTAACGTAACATTTTTGCGTTAAAATTGGTAAATTCGTTAAATAAAATTTTTTTCTCAGCTATAGTCAATTTGGCTGTGTTTAGTTTGTAAAAAGTCAGATGCTTTACTTTATTGATTTTTTCGACTCCGTATACATGACAATATGATATGTCTACACCGAATTCTAAATCTATCCTACTCAGAGGAGAGAACCCCAAAGTGCTTATTCCCTAGGTCATCCATGCCACACACTCATATCCACTGAAATAAAATGAACGATGTTATAATAAGTTTGCAAATTAGGCGAAAGAATGCGCAGACATAAGGGGAATTTCTTGCTAGAGCTTAGCCTGCACCTCCATAGATATTTATTTTTCGTAGAACGTTTAAAAAATCTTCATGCAATAGTCTGCACGTCAAGAACCAGCTTTTGTATATAATAACTGACGAAGAGTGGTCATCGGTTTTTTCTCTTTTTTATTTAATTCTATTCTATTGTAAAATCGTTGACCTGCACGGCGTGAAATTCAATAAACGACAGTGCCAGCAGCCACACTCTATCTATTAGTCTAATGTTGCCTTGGAGTAATCCTACAATCACCGCCTGATGCCACTCGAAGAACCCGCACTATTTTCCGGAAAACTTATGAAAAAGAGGGAAAGGGCCTTCTCTTCCATCGTTCCGCTTATCCTTGTTGTCGCGCATTATTTGCATTTTGTGGCGTTTTTTTCGCGTTTCTATGCGCTTTCAATACCACTTTTGAAGTAAGTATCACAAAAACTGTGGAAAATTATCTGGTTATTAAGTATGAAGAACTAATATGTAGCAATCAAACGCGAAAACGGCCAAGGAAAACGTCCAAAAACGCAAAACTGCAGCAGAGAAAAGTGAGGGCGCACGCAAATAAATTGGCCAAGGAGCAGAAAAAATGACAACAATTCTTGAAAACACAAGGACGACTGTTGCAAGTCGGCGGCCCCAGTGCAGCGGCTGTGCCGTTTACACGTGGGACACCAACCTGCCCCATGGGGCACCCGAAGCTGCCAAGGTCCAGCGCCCCGGGGAGGTGGATTGGTCCCATGCCCTGAAGTGCCACTTCCGCAGTAGGGATTCCCCGGGTCCATCTCTTCACTCCCCACTGAACTGCGTCCCCTTCAGCCCTGGGCTGCAGCCAACGTACCACCGCGGGGGAGACACTAACCCAATGCCTGAATTGCCAGCCTGTATTGCAACACACTGCCCTCGCGGCGTCCAGGCGGAGGGCCAGAGTCTGCCCCTCCGCCCGGACCCCGCGAGGGGCTTGACAGGCTTTCCCCAGCAACCCAGCACGATAATACGACAGCAATACCACAATATGGAATGACTGCGAGGTATGAACGGACTCACCGCACTCCTTCATGTAGCACACCGAGGGCCAGTACGGATTTATTACACACCAGCATGCCGACATGACAGAATAGTACGAGGATCGATAGTGCAATAGTAGAAGACGAATATAGCCGGCAGAGTGGAGGGGTAGATGGAGATGCAGTGGGCCGGGCGCTTCATAGTGGCTACCACTCCGCGCCCTCAGCCCTGGCGACCCTTCTTGGAAGGGTCGCCCTCCATCCGATCGGCAATCGATGCCGTGCTGAGCTGGGACGATGACGTGGCCAGGCCCCGCGGCCGGCTCCGGCTGAAGTGACGAGAAGCCGACCGATGAGCGCAACCGCTCACGGTCGGCGCAGACGTTGAATGAACTGCCGGGTTCGCGCGGGAAGCGGGTTATGCCCGTTCCGGTGCGCGCGCCCCGCCCGCGGATCAATGCCGGCGGAGGCGGGGGCAGGCCGCGCGAGGAGCGCATCGCGGAGCGCCGCGGGCCTGAACGCCCGCAGGAGGATGGAAGGGGCTGCGAAGGTCGCGAGTCGCGACACTCCCGCCCAGAAAAGAAAGCCTCCCGCGGGGGGTCAGGTCCAGGAGCTGCCTGGCCACAATGAGGCTTAAGGCCTTTTGAATTTTTAGGGGGGCATCGACTGCGGACCACATGGAAGAGACGACCGTCCCCGTCTGGAACCAACCAGGACCTTGGAACGCCGTGAGAAAAGGAAAGGCGTTGAGCGCTCGGCCGACTGACAATGAAGTGAATGAAGAGGGGATCTCTGCCGGCGGGTCTTACACTCACATGGAATGACTACTGCGATCGACCCTAACTGAAATGCCTCGACTCCGCACACATTTGAGGAGGCTCACACTAACTGGGGACACTAGGCTAGAAACTACAAAATAGGAGGAGATGCATGATATAAGATGTTTGACTAAACTACGGCACTAGGTAACTACTACTATAACTAACAGATCAACTACGGCCTAAATGTCCATGAAATGAATTGACTGAGCAAGCCTCCTCAAGGAGAGTATGAGTGACGGAGCAACCTGCACAATGTGACATAGCATGAGATGTGAAATATGAGGTGATAGCATACAAATATAATCAACATAGGAGATAACAAAATGCAAAAATATGAACTGCCAAGTAAACATCAAATAATTTAAACACATACAAGATATTTAGCCATACAGACATACTGAACTGCCGCTGGAGAGGCTGGGTTCGGCCACGAAGGGTCTACTACCATCGCATAAGTCGATCCGCCCGTCCTGTCGCACCACGACCCATCCATGGGTCCCATACGCCATACCAGAACCATACGCCAATCCGACTTCCACGAGGACCGTAGGACCGACACCAGAGCTGTAAATGTGTCTGTTCAAAATGGTCTTAACAATGATTATAAAAATTGAAACATAGAGAATAAAGAAATATAAAACTGACAATTTGAATTGAAGTGCCTTAAATAAATCTTAGCCCAGTTAAAGTGCCCAGCGCAGGCAGGTCGTTGTCGATCGGAGGTACAGCGCAATCCTGAACACGTATTAGCTATCAATTACACCTTCAACTCACGTCTCCGGTCCGGATCGCTGACGATGTTGACTCGACCTCGTAGGAGACCTGCCTAGACGTTATCTGGAACGACTACAAGGGCTAAGAGACCTAAACACATCTAAGGCTATTTCCACTAAGTGCGCTAAAGCGCTGAATTGACTGAAGCCTTAGAGCGGTGTTAGACTGAATTGAACCGTGATTGAACTGGACCAACGCTCCTTGGCCTACGGGGAGCATATTGAGGCTAGCAATGGGGGCACAAGGAGCCTGTGAGTTGTCCCTATGCAGTGCCAGCTGCTCCTCTCGTGAGCCAGAGCGTGGCTATGCCGATTCTCGGTCGGCCGGTCGCGCCTGAGATGTAGTGAAAGGCTGACGACCGTCAATACCCATCGAGTCGACAACTGTAGTGACCCCTGCTGACCGGCGCGGACTTAACTGGGGGGTATTGGATCGAACTTGCCCCGTCCGCAGCTCCTCGGCCTCGTCCATCGAGGCCCTCGGCGCCTTCACCGCCTTGGTGACCTGGCTCTTGATGGAACCGATAGTCGTCATCGTCGAATGCAACAACTGCGATTACTTGAAATGTGTAGTATAAATGGCGACTCACGGCGCCGCCTGAAAGGCGGACAACCGTGGCTACGCGATGACAAGGTAGCGAACGGATGGATATAATGATGGGATGGATGGGACTGAGAGCGCTTTATGGCCAAAATGCAGTGAAGCGCCGGCAGAAATATGAAAGGAATGAAGACTAAGAGACGGAGGAGTTACAGTAAACTAGAAGGATACTAGGGAGGGAAACTACAAACTAAGAGAGAGTGAAAAAATAAGCTAGAGGAAGACGAAATGCTAACTAAATTAAAGGGAGACTACAGAGAAGGGAAAGGGAGAAAAGATGCCTAGAAAAAATAGGAAGTATGATGTGGAAGAAGTATGAAGTGAGAAAGGTATGAAGTTATGAAGAAGAAAACGAAAGAAGTGAAAGCTGCTGAATTGGCGAGGTGTGCTATAAACCCGGACTGGGTGCAAGGAGTGCGATGAGCTACCTGTTGCTATAAAGGATACTACGTGGGGAGGGATGACTGCAACCCATTCCCTGCTGAATTGACACTTGAAGTTGTGGAGAGAGGACCCGGTTCGTCCGTCCTACGGACGGAGCTCAAAGGTTACACGGGGGGCCTGCTGTAGGTGTATTGGGTACTATAAAGACAGAAGGAAGGGCTAAAGGGGCACGGATAACCCTAGGAAACCCGAGGACCCATCCCGAGGGGGGACCCGATATTACATACGACGGCGAGACTGCCCTAACACCGACACCAAGCTACCTAAACCGGGTGGCCAGCCCGTACGGTAGTGGAATTGCAACGCGTTGCCCTAGGTGTGGCCAGGTCATACCCTCCGCCTGGCACTAACATGCTCGAAGCTGCAGCTATTCCCGTCGCAGACGCTCGAGAGCGTCACCCAACCCCCATTAGGGACCCCTGGCCCTGGTGAAACCCAAGGGACTGCACGCCCGGGGACGGCGCATAAGTTGGCTGGTTGCCACAGTCCAGCCTGGACCCCTGCGCCGTTGCTTCCCCGGCCGTGGCCCTGAATTGCCCACTTTTTGCCCCATCCCCTGCACGAGACCCCTTTGGCCTACAGCCCCCCCCCCTAAGGGCAAGACAGCCCCTGCACCGGGCGTGGCAGGGCCGTTTTTACAGCCAGCCGGCTGTCTCCAGACCGACTGGCCAACGGGTCCGCTAGCCAACGTCCGATGCACCATGTTGCAAGTCGGCGGCCCCAGTGCAGCGGCTGTGCCGTTTACACGTGGGACACCAACCTGCCCCATGGGGCACCCGAAGCTGCCAAGGTCCAGCGCCCCGGGGAGGTGGATTGGTCCCATGCCCTGAAGTGCCACTTCCGCAGTAGGGATTCCCCGGGTCCATCTCTTCACTCCCCACTGAACTGCGTCCCCTTCAGCCCTGGGCTGCAGCCAACGTACCACCGCGGGGGAGACACTAACCCAATGCCTGAATTGCCAGCCTGTATTGCAACACACTGCCCTCGCGGCGTCCAGGCGGAGGGCCAGAGTCTGCCCCTCCGCCCGGACCCCGCGAGGGGCTTGACAGGCTTTCCCCAGCAACCCAGCACGATAATACGACAGCAATACCACAATATGGAATGACTGCGAGGTATGAACGGACTCACCGCACTCCTTCATGTAGCACACCGAGGGCCAGTACGGATTTATTACACACCAGCATGCCGACATGACAGAATAGTACGAGGATCGATAGTGCAATAGTAGAAGACGGATATAGCCGGCAGAGTGGAGGGGTAGATGGAGATGCAGTGGGCCGGGCGCTTCATAGTGGCTACCACTCCGCGCCCTCAGCCCTGGCGACCCTTCTTGGAAGGGTCGCCCTCCATCTGATCGGCAATCAATGCCGTGCTGAGCTGGGACGATGACGTGGCCAGGCCCCGCGGCCGGCTCCGGCTGAAGTGACGAGAAGCCGACCGATGAGCGCAACCGCTCACGGTCGGCGCAGGCGTCGAATGAACTGCCGGGTTCGCGCGGGAAGCGGGTTATGCCCGTTCCGGTGCGCGCGCCCCGCCCGCGGATCAATGCCGGCGGAGGCGGGGGCAGGCCGCGCGAGGAGCGCATCGCGGAGCGCCGCGGGCCTGAACGCCCGCAGGAGGATGGAAGGGGCTGCGAAGGTCGCGAGTCGCGACAACGACACTGATTGCCCAATTCCAATGATTCAAGTGTGTAGAGGGTTTCCTCGGTATCGCAACGACACTGCGAAAACTAATCCGAAATATCGTCCAAAGCGGATTTGCAGGAAGAAAAGTAAATTTTCAAAAATTGTTTGTAAAATGTCGTTAATGCAATTTAACGGAAATTTTCATCGTTAAATTTCGTTAAACCAGGCGTCGCTTAGAAGGCCTTGTATGGGGTTTAGAGAAAGCGGTTATCATTACCATCGGTTTAACGGCCTGGCTGGTCGTCCTACAAGGATGTACAACACCGTGTTAAAAGGTAAATAGTGACATTTAAGGGTCAACATGGGCATCGTTTATAGGAGAGAACTACCCTACAATTTCTCTGGAATGTGCTCCACATTGAACGGCTATGCCCCATCGCAATAATATCACCATTTAGTTACTTCTATTCTTAATTTGCAATTTGTGTAGCTCCTAAGAGCTGACGGCAACCACGTCACAACTTCTTCTTGACACAAGTGCACCAAAAAACAAACTATCTTTTAAACAGCACGTACATTATAAATTATACGAAATCATACAAATCATACAAATTGTCATTGTGCGAAGTCTCAGAGCTCCTCTGAGGGGAATTGAAGGATAGGGATCTTGTGTCCCCTCCATATGGCGGAGTCATCCTGCGCTTGTTTTTGTTTCTACGAACTCTGGCGTTGAGACAGTTGCGAACTGTGTTCAGCTAGTCCTTTCAGCCTCCTCTGGAACTGCATAGAATTTCCTAACACACTGAAAACGTAAGAAATGTTTACGTGTATAGGCAACCTGCTTACTTCTCTTATGAATTCCACTATATCGGCGGAATCGTGGCTTTCTTCTATCTTCAAAAAAAAACTGGGAAGGGTAGTCGGCATAAACCCCTCTTTCAAGGTCTAACGCAAACTTTCTCATATCATCTCCGCGAAGCGTGCGGATGCTGGCTACTTTCTGCTTTGATAGCAGGCAGTAATTAGGCCCTAGAATTGAGATTACGCGTAGGAAAGTATCTCATCAGAAACTTGATTTAAACATCTTTCTTAGCGGCTTCTTCGGGAAATCTCCTCAGGCCTAGACCGAGCAAAGGTAGGGTTTTTACTACTTCTTTGTCGGTTCTTTCTTGACACTCCCTTACTTCTCTTGTGGAGGCCTTTGATGCAACGCTAAACTTCAACAGCCTCAGTCTCTCCATAACCTCCATAGACCTTTCTTCGTGGTGAGCCCTGCATGGTAGCAGTATGAACAGCTAAAAATGAAATTTCTAGAAACTAACTGGAAGGAGAGCGCAACAGGGATGTCGACTATATTCTACTGGCTAACTGTACCTATCCGCAGAGATTCTCCGAGTCTCCGGCGGTCCTCTATGCCAAGTACAGGCGGCGGAGCTCGCCATTTACAGACACGTCCTGTACCTTCCTTTCACATGCTCTTTTCGGTCCCACAAAGACTGGTATTATTCAAAATTTGAGATTTCGTTGAGATTTGGGACTTCTTGTGATTATAAAGCTACTTTCCAATGCTGTTAGCTAATACCCTAGCGTTTTATTTTTTCATCATTTTACTACCACAGCTCTATTCGAGGAATGGCTAGGAACCGAATCTGTAGCAGTAAGAAATTTCCCCCTTTTTGATGTGTTCGAGGGCTTTCTTCTTTGGGAAGCGTCATGATCTAGAGAACCGTGACCGCTATCAAACGACCGTGTATTAGCTGCGGAAAAGCGAGAGAGTACTGTCTTCGACATAGAGAGGGGGCTCATTGTAGTCTAGAATAAGTGCTCAAGGAACTCCCGTCTACTGTTGAATGCACCTCGAGCCGATCCATGGTTCGGATAACATCCGCGCCAACCAGGCCTTCAATCCATGCAAGCTGTGTGAATTTGTGCGACAGACTTGCTTGAGATGAGCAAAGCACTGCTATTCCTATCGGCGATCAAGTCGGAGAAGGCGCAGGCTGTAGAGAGCGCTTGATTCCAAGTAGTTCTTGATTTTGATTCCGTTCAGTCTTCCATCCCTCGTGAGATCATGAAATTGGTAAGAAACTTGTCTGAGATGGGGTAAGGTTGAGTTGTTCATCGACTGGTCACCTAAAATTATTGCATAGGCCAAATATTCATTAAAATTGCCTCAGCGATGTTTCTTGAAAGTAGAGAGTGTGGCGCATTCCACAAAGCAATAAATCGTCGGAAACAGCTGGATAAAATCCTAAAATTGGTATTTTCCTGGTATGCGCTGTTACACGTTGTTTACTTGTGATGAAAACTCCGTCGATAAGCTCGAAGCCTTGTCCTCGGTTATCCGGGCAGGATACTAACACTTGAACCACTGACGCTGCACACAACCTGCCTGTGATGTCAGAATGGGACCAACTAACTCAAGATATCACCACTGACAGTGTTCTATACCAGATCCCTCCTTTCGAAATACAACATATTATCCAAGTGGAGAGGTGGAACTTTCAATCTGCGTAAAGTTTGTTTCGGCTGTACGATATAAATACCACCTGGCTTCTTGTACACACATGATATATGATGACATAAAGGCCGTGCTATTGGTAGCGGTCCCACTCTTCAGTCCCTCCCGAAATTTGTTCTGACTGAATTATTTGGGATCTAGGTTGTCGAATATATGTAAAAAAGGAAATCTGGTGTTTAGCTTGCGACCTTTGAATAACCACCAATAGTTACTTTAAATACTATATATGTAGGCTCGTGGTAGAGCAGTCGGAGGACGCGCAGGCTCTTCGATGCTCTCCAATTTGATTCTTGACTCGGTTCTCCCAAGCTAGCCAAACTTTTCATTTCTCCGTGGGCGATGAATTGGTACCGTAGTTGTTCAGAAAAGGTAAAAAACATAACGGCTGGCCACGGCAAGTCATTGTAGAAAGAGTTCAATCTATCGCTCAAATTGCACAGACGATAATTCGCAAAGCAGAATGAATGGCTCATCTCCCAAAGGGATTGACGTTTACCTTGTACCCTTAGAAGTGCAGAAGGTTTACAGATTAGGCAGTGGAGTGCTAAGACTTATGTAGTAAAGGAAAACGTCTAGTTTAAAGGAAAAATTTAATTTTACACCAGGAAAAAATAAAAAATAAAGTAAAATTAACTAAAGAAGTAATTTTAATGAAAATCAACGATCAAACAGAAATGAAGGCCTACATGTACTGTAGGAAAAACAATAAAAGAATGACTGTGAAAACGAAAGCGTGAGTTTTGAAGGCATTGTGAAAGTGAAACGATTCCGAGCAGTTTTTCTGGGACGCACCACGCATTCAGTCATTGCTAAAGCGTAAATACGGAATAGAAAATGCAAGCATGTTAGACAAAAGGAAGAGGTCGTAGTTGTCCAAACCTTGTTTGGTGTACACCGCGTATATACCTATACTAAACGTATACCTACTCCACCCTCGTTTGGAAGGATCAATATTGCGCCGCGGCAATGGAAGTGTGAAGACTCTAGTTAGGCGATTTACGGCGTCCTCAGCAGTATGTTGATGGGTCAAGAAGAGTGAGAAAATGAAAATAAAGGAAGGGAAGTTAAGGTGATATAAACCTATATAACGAAATTTAGCAAAGGAAGAGGAAAAGACTACATATGATAGTCAGCGTATGCGCAATGGAGCGCGCTAACTAACGCTACGCTGAGGGGTGATACTCTCAATGGTTATGATATCTAGTAAGGTAATTTTTAGGGAAGTTTATTAATGTTAATATATTATTGATACTACTCCAAAATTGCTCTAACGAACTTTATCAATTTGTTATCGTAATCATAAAAGCCGTATTTATAATATATTTGTTTACTTCCATAAAGGCATTTTATAATACTAGTTATTATAAATTCTTTTGTCTTCTTATGTCAATAGTCTTTCTTTTTGAAATTATCTAATGTTGAACAAGTCCTAGAAATTCTGAGGGTTTCCGTTAATATAGTAGCTGATTTTACCTTTATAGAAATAGCTGACTTAGAATGAGGGAATCTTATAACTTTAAATTCAAAGTTTTTAGTTTTATTATGAATGAAGCTACAATTTTACTATTAATTAACTTTATGCCTATGTCTAATTAATTACAACTGTACCCACTTATATGAGTTTTTTTTTAAAGTTCTAGTGTGCCTTTATATACTTCATTCAAAATGTGATCAACATGTGTTTCGTTTATTCTATGAACCACTAATAAATCATCCATATACCTCTAAGGTATAAAATGTAATTATACCGTTTACATCTTTTATTACAATCGTATTCAAACCTTGAAATTGTTTAATCAGCCAATAGGGGACTGAAATTACCACCCTGAGGTGCTCCTTTATTGTTTAGTTACTGAAGATGAGAATACACAGTAACTGTTTCTCAATAGATAATCCACATGATATAAAATGTCATGAATGGTATATAAAGTATACTTATTACTAAATTTATTACCATCTGTGTAAAAGGTATTATATTCATTACATGCAATGTATTTTTGGTACAATTTTTAAAGCAAATATTGGGTAATTCAGTAATTTTGCAAAATATAACCTTATGAGGAAGATTTGTAAACATATCTTTAAAGTCGGCTGAATATACTTTGAAGTTCTCATGTTGTAAAACATTAAGTTCATCCGTAATGTTAGAACTGTTAATAGTCCAATACATTTTACCTGTTTTATTACGAGCAGAAATAACATTGCAGTAATTAACAAAATGTTTTTTAATAAACGTAAAAATCCGTTGTAGTTGTGAGGCCAAATTTTTTGTACTGCTATTAGATGCTCCTGTTATAAACCCGAAACCTATAGGAGTTTTATGTAGTTTTGGAAGACAATAGATAATAGGTAACCTTGAGTTTACATCCACGATAAGGTGGTTTATAACGTTGAAGAATTTATGCTTTAATATAATGCTAGTAGGATTACTGTCTTTCAAATAATTGTAAGTTTTGCCATTAGCATTGTATTCCATTATGGAATTTTTAATGTTAGTATGCAAATAATATTTTTTTGCAAATGATTCCATAATTGTTAGCTGCCTTATCTAAGGGGCAGAATATAAAGTGTTTTTGGTAAAAGTTTAGTGTATGATACGGTATGTGTTCCACATTTCCGTGCTCATTCTCAAGCAAAGGTTTGATTTTAATTCTAAATTGGCCAATTAAATGATTTTTATTTCATTTACGTCCTCATTGTGTATCTTGTATTGTTTATTAATAACTTTAAGTACTTTATTAACTGTATTTGTAAATACTGTTTTTATTTTTAATCTGTCTAGAGCTTCTGTAATCCTGCATTTTGTTCCCTTAATAAGTAATGCTCTTAAAGCTTTATCTTCTATAATAAATAGGTCTCCGGTAATAATGTGTTTGTGTTTTATCCACGTAGTTATTATATTGATTGTTAGGTGCCTCACACAGATAAGGGTTATATAGAACAAGTGCTCCGACACGCCTAACGGCGTGTCTCGCACTTGCGCGCTTCGCGCGACTTTGCATCATCACTGACCTATGGAAAGTAGTTTTTGTGAAACATAAAATTCGCTAACATCTAGGACCTGCTGCGTGCTTCATCGGCATCAAGCCGTTCACCACTTCGGTACCTTTCATCATAGACATTTTCTCCTCACCGTCCAGTAACATCATTGGTTTGTGCTGTGCAGTACTTCAGCCCCTCTACTGTTGATACGTCTTCCGAATCCGGGCGCCAGCTTCCGCCTCACTCGTTTCTTCTTCCTAGATCTAATTGCTGGTCCGCCTTTACTGGCCTTCCCCCCCCCCCCCCCCACCTTCCTGATCCCAACCCCTGGCCCACTTCCTTGTTTTCACTATTGACCCCCTACTGGTCTCTTCTTGCTGGCTTCCCCGCCCTAGTCCCTCCTTCAGGTTGTTCCCTTCCTTCCTGGACGCTCACCTGGTCCATTCTAAAGGCCTCTTACCTCCCTTCTCCACCACCCCTTAGCGGTCCTCCCATGCTCAAGGCAGACGTCAGTGACACGTATTCAGAATCAAACGCTCAGAAACGCGCGTAGACGTCGCTGAGTCAAGCAGGAGAGGGCTGCGCTTCCTCTGCTGCAACATCCCGTGTTAAACGGCAAACGTTGCCCCTGAGAGGTACGCAAAGGCATACCTCGCGCGGATAAAATTTTCCGTTCAACGTGGGATAATGCTGAATTCTGAATGCGGCCACTCGTCACACGACGTCGGTGAACCGCTTCTCGCTCTAGACGATTGTTGCGCGACGTATTGGACCCGTATTCTGAATCCGTATGCTCAGAAACGCTCGGCGATGCCGCTGTGTCAATAGAGAGGAGGCTGTGCTTCCTCTGCTGGAGGAGCATCCTATGTTGAATTCTGGATGTGGCCGCTCGTCGAACGACGACGGTGTCACCTCTTTTGACTCCAGATGCTTATTGCGCGACGAAGGGGACCCGTATCCGGAAACAGACGCTCAGAAGCGCGCGCAGTTGTCGCTGTGTAGAGCAAGAGGAGGCTGCGCTTCCTCTGCTGCAGCAGCATCTCATGCTCAATTCTGAATGCCATCCCTCGTTGCAGGACAACGGTGTCTCCTCTTCTGTCTCCAGAAGGTTGTGGTGCGAAGAAGGGAACTCGTCTTCTGGATTCAGGCATTCAGAAACGCGCGCAGACGCCGTTTTGTCAAGCAGGAGGAGGCTACGCGTCTTCTGCTGTAACAGCATCCCATGTTGAACGGCAGACGTTGCCCGCGCGAGGTACGCAGAGGCGTACCTGGCGCGGGTAAAGTTTTCCGTTCAACATGGGATAATGCTGAGTTCTGCATGCGGCCGGTCGTCGTACGACGACGATGAGACATCTGCTTCCTTTCTTTTCGATATTCTGAATCCAGACCGTTGTGCTGCGACGAAGGGAGCCCGCCTTCTGGATTCAGGGACTCAGAAACGCGCGCAGACGCCGTTGTGTCAAGCAGGAGGAGGCTGCGGTTCCTCTGCTGCAGCAGCATCTCATGCTCAATTCTGAATGGGATCCGTCGTCGTAGGACGACGGTGTTTCCTCTTCTGTCTCCAGAAGGTTGTGGTGTGACGAAGGGAGCCCGCCTTCTGGATTCAGGGACTCAGAAACGCGCGCAGACGCCGTTGTGTCAAGCAGGAGGAGGCTGCGGTTCCTCTGCTGCAGCAGCATCTCATGCTCAATTCTGAATGGGATCCGTCGTCGTAGGACGACGGTGTTTCCTCTTCTGTCTCCAGAAGGTTGTGGTGTGACGAAGGGAACCCGTCTTCTGGATTCAGGCACTCAGAAACGCGCGCAGATGCCGTTGTGTCAAGCAGGAGGAGGCTACGCGTCCTCTAATGTAACAACATCCCATGTTGAACGGCAGACGTTGCCCGCGCGAGGTACGCAGAGGCGTAGCTAGGGGTTCCATGAGATTGCGCGTGGTTCCACGAGGCGTATCCCAGCCAGGTTTGCAACCTGAGTGAGATACGCCTCACCATCTACAGGGCAGGGAGCTAACTCAATTATATAGTGGTAGATACTGTTAGCACTGTAGCTGTCAAGGGATTTGAGTAATTTGTTATAGTTAAACATTTTGGTTGAAACCGGTTTTCATAGGTATAAATTACCCGAAATGGAATTTTGCTTTCTTTTATGCACATAAAACAAGTACAAATATAAGCTCTATTAAATATTTTAGAAATATTTACTTTATCAAAAACGTTATGGATGTAAGGAATAACAAGGTTAATACACTCTTTCTTGCTATTATTTGTGTTATTACCAGCACAATTGTACTTAGTACTTGCAAGCAAGCAGCATAATATGAATTTGGTTTTTTGTTTAATTTTGAGGATTAATACTTAACTCTAATAGCTTAGCTACATTTTTTGGAGAGACTTTTTATGATTCTATAAATTTTTGGCACTTGAATATTATCCTTGTTATTATTGAAATATTCAATAACCTTCATGTAGTTGTCTCTATTTTTAGGGTTGTGACTAGGTTTTTTACTTCTGTTATGTCTTTCTTTAATAATTTTGAGTGAATAATAAGGGTGAGCAGATTTATGTAGTAAAGGATTAGTAACATTAGTTATATTACCATAACCCTTAATGTTGTCATTAAGGCCTAAAGGATAAGCTGTAGGCAACAATTTTATCCAAAACAATTCTTTATTTAGTAGCACATTCTTATCTTTGTTATATTCCTGAGAATCTAAAATTGTAACCCTTAATTCAGACTTACATTCATGAAAGTGGGTGTATAAAAAACTATTTTTATTTTTAATATAATATAAGGGCGCGTGCAGCGCAGTCGGAGAAGGCGCGACTGTCGCGTGCACCTGATACCAGGTTCCTGGTTCGGATTTCCCGCCCAGGCCAACCAAGACTTCCATCCCTCCGGGGTCGGTGAATTGGTACCAGACTTGTCTGGGAAGGATAGAGCGCTGACTTGTTCATCGGCTGGCCACCGCAAGTCATTGTATGGCCAAATACGCATTCATGTCGCCTCCACGACATCCCGTAGAAGTAGAATGCGCTGGCGCATCCCAGAAGGGATTGAATAACGCCGTCCTTTATCCTTATCCTAATATAATATAAATGTTGCTTAATTCTATCCTTAAGACGTCTACTTGTAATACTTACATATTGCATTTCGCATCTATTACATGTAATACAAATAACTACTGATTTAGTATTACATGAGTTGATAGATTTGTAGGTTTTAATTTTAAATTTGCTAACAGTGGAAGTTATATTGTGATCCAGTAAAGTTAAATTACATACGTTGCATATTCTTACAGAGTCCTTTGTTTTGACTGCCAAAATCTCTTAAAGTACATTGATTGCTCCCGTCTTTAACTTTATAATATACTGAGTTATTAAAATGCTGTTCTGTACTTAACTCTTCATTGCTTTTAGACCAGTATCTGAATACAAGGGCGGTCCTACCCAGGTACAAAGAGGAGTCTCCCCGAGGGGTTCCGTGGGACACAAGACCAGTAACGGAGACGTCAAAATATGACTCTTCTTGACCATTTTGACTTTAATAAACCCCGTCCTTACTGGCCCCCATTTTTAGTAAGAAGGTGGGGCCTCTTGTAATGTCACAGATAGCTGGGGCGAGTCGCCGACTCCAAAAACTTGAGTGTCGGCGGAAAAAGTCTCGAGCTTCCCTTGGGGGAAGGGGGCGGGGCTTTAGCTCACCACCTTGAACTTCTAGGGTTAAAGAATTTTCTCCTGACATTGTAGTCGGGTAGAGCCCCGCCCATCGGTCCGTGCGCAGCTCCGCCCTCCTGTCGCGGCTTTATCATCATTTTAGCCCAGAGATTATCAGTAGTATAGTGCGCTAAGACGAATATTCTAATAAAATTTACTACCGTAACCCCTATCCAATAGCAGAGCAGCACTACAGTAAGACACTATAGCTATACACAGCTACACAAACGACACCTATGCAACTACATATACATAAAACAGACATCTACACACAAAAATACAACTACGTGCACACTTCTAAGGAAAATTTAATAAATTCCTAAGTATCGAGATCAAGTAATTAGGAAAATGGAATTATTCTTTCTAACGCGCATCATAATTGAGATAATTTGCTTTGAAATTTTGGAGTTTAAGACTCGTACTTCCACATTTTCCAAAAATCTCCAGCTTTTAATATTTTTCAAAAATTGAAAAACTAAGTCTGCGAAGAAGGCACGACATGGCAACGTGCAGAATACAGATTTTAGCTAAACTTTGGAATGTCGGATGCGGACTTACACATTTTCGAAAAATTTCCTGAGTTTTTAATATTTTTTCAAAAATCGAAAAACTACGTCCGGCAGTAGACACAGCATGGCAAGTTGCGAAAGACGAGAAGGAAAAAAACTGGAATACCGAAATCGGAATTGGAATTCCACACTCTTCAAAAATATCCAGTTTTAAATATTTTTCAAAAATCGAAAAACTACGTCAGGAAGTGGATACAGCATGAAATGATTTCAACTTTTCCAAATATAATGTCGAAAACTTCAAAAATCGAGAAGTGGAAGTCAAAACACAGGGCCAAGGAGATAAATTCGTTCGCAAGTTTTTCTTCAAAAGATTTCCTAACAATTTTCTAATGTGAAAAGGAACCCAAAAAGCGGGTAAATGGATGGAACATCAGAGGGGCTTGAAATTTGAACAACAAATTCACTGGTAAGTATTTAGAAATTTTAGAATGCGAAGAAGACTCCGATGAAAGAAACTTTTCGTTCCTGAAAGTTTTTATGGAATTCTGGGAAGATCCCATCAAAAGAGATACGGAAGCCGCAACACACCTCTCAGAAGCCAAGGTAGTTAGCAAAATTTTCTAAAGGAGAACTGGGAAGTCGGAGAGAAAACAAGAGCCTTAGCGATATTTTTTTTACCAAAGTCTGGTCCAAACCAACTCGGATGTTCGGTTTTTTTAAAAGTTCCCTTTATATGGAAATAATGAATGAACGTTTGAAGAGCATGTCTAAGGCAGCCAAAATTTCGAAAAGCCCTTTCCAAGAAGCATGTCCAGAGATAAAGTCTGTAATTTCTGTAATGTCCTTTCCCTTGCTCTAATTTTGCGCGTTATAGAGAATGGGACATTAGCAAATAAGAAAAAGATGGACTATAAAAGAACATGACCTGAAGAGATCTTCACGAGTGAGGAATGGCAGTAGGTAGGAAAGATCTTTGGATGAGAAAGATAAAACAATATGCAATGAGGAGAGAACAACAAAATATGGAAAAAGTCAGCGAAGCAAGAAACTAACAAGCTAAATGAGCACAAAAAATTATGATGACGAGGAAGTTATTTCAAGAGCAAAAGTGTGAATTGCGCGAAAGTCGACATCTTGGTGATGGTGGAGTTGAGACGGGTGACACGATGACGGTCCAGTTCAGAATTCGACGCTCGCGACGCTGATCCCTTCACTCAGTCCATTGTGACTGTCCTGACTGTTGTTGCCGAGCTCTCCGAAGATCCTTCGCCGCTTCTGAAAAGCAACTGTTCAATATAAAGGTCACCGTATGAAACGAAACAGCCCGCGAGAGCTTACCTGTCGTGGAACCAACTTGTTGGCGACCACGGTCAACTGGCGCACTTTGCCCCTAAACAGGTTTAATTGTATTTCCAGGAAAGCATTGGAATAAAGGTTTTGAACGCAACAAAGCATCGAAAACCAGCTTACAGCGCTCTCCCTATGCACTCTCGGAACTCCGGATACCACGCGTAGCGGCAGCGCTTGTGGTGGTTGAATGCCATCTCTCGGTCCTCGTCAGTTTTTCCGAGTTTGATCCACCAACTGAAGAGGATGATACAGTTTTTCACGAAAAAATTTCAATCTAGTCAATGGATCTTTGAATGAAACATACATTGACGGATTCCGCAGCAAATTTTCAACCGGCCTCCTCAAATCGTCGTGACCGAGCCCGAGGGAGTCGAGAACGCAGCATGAAAAATTGGTTATAACCTAGTCGAAACACCTGCGGTTTGCGATAAAAAGTACCGCACCTATTGAAGCCTCCACTATGTATTCAGGCAGATCCTTCAGGTGGGGGGCTCTTCCTGCATTGCCACTTTGGCGGCACGAGTAAACCCGAATGGAGTCAGCTGGCTCACAAGCCTACAAAAAGCTTGCTAGGATGTTTTAATAACCGCTAACTCCTAGCCTGCTGACCTCCTGCAGATATCGCCTGAAGAAATCAGTGGCCCTGACGCGCTGATCGCCTTCCGTATTGCGTGGTCCTGCTCTCCACCGCTCCATAAAGTCGTTCAAGTTCCCGGCCTAAACACTGGAAGTGAGGTACGACTTCGGGTTCCAGGCGGCCGCAGCTTACTTTAAAAGGCGGGTGTTCCGCGACGGTCCAAATTTTGGTCAGATTTAATGCGAGAGCCATCCGGGAGTGGAAGTCTCGAATAGGCGTCAGCTTTACTTCTCACGGCAAGGAGTTGCCGCTGCATATGCGGCAGCAGTGTGAGCACATGATTGAGCTAGAAATCAAAGGTTCTTTCAAGAATCAAGAAGCGAAGCAGATTACAGCGGTCGCCATTCCGGTTATGTCTTGTGATTTATTGGAGATGATGTGGATTAGATCTCTTACTACAGCGTCGAATGGCGTTCCCAACTTTGTGATTGCCAACTATTCCTCCTTCATTGAGTGGACATCAATTCGGACTCCCTTCATGCTCTCTCCGACCAAGAACTGAAACAGT
Source organism: Heligmosomoides polygyrus polygyrus (assembly GCA_947396885.1). NCBI lineage: Eukaryota > Metazoa > Nematoda > Chromadorea > Rhabditida > Heligmosomidae > Heligmosomoides > Heligmosomoides polygyrus. Next base: position 24,178,581 of record OX377202.1, read on the forward strand.
GGGGCTTCCTTAGTTGATTAATTTCAATACTCCTAATTTTCGTGCGCGAACCTGGTATTCATTATCGTTCTAGGTGCTTGCTATGAACTCTCCAAGCGTTTTTAGCGGAAGCACTTCCCTCGACAATAGGGAAGCAGCGCGCTCACGGTAAGACAAGACCGGTGTCCTGAAGGAAGAGACTTCATTTCAGTTTCGGATTATCAGGGGCTAAGGTAATGGCTTTATAAAAGTGTAGAGGATTGACTCCCCCAGACTTGCACCACACCCGCAATCCGAGTTCACTTCGATTTCAAATTCGATTTCATTGCTCTCCCTCCCTCCTTCCTCTTCCATTCCACCTCACCCATAAACATGAGTGCAGAACATAAAAATCCATACGATTTCTTCAAACTGGCAATAACGCCAGAAAACAATGACCGTCAAAGAGAATGAATACAAATCGGAAAACCAATTCGCAATGTACAAATGAAACTCATGGAATGCGTGGAGATGAATCCAAAATTCAACACGACCGATGGCGCAAGCCGAGAAGGAGCGCGGGATACTTTCTCGATTTCCAGCGCGCAATATTCTATCGATTTCATTAAGCGAGGGGTCCACAAAACAATCATCCAAACAGCACTTCAAGGAAAAGATTTCACTTCAGTTTTAGCTTTCAGGGCCTACCTCTCTGAAGAAGCTAGAGGCTTGACTCTCCCCTCACTCAGACTTGTACCAGCAATCCGAGTTTATTTCAGTTTCGAGTTCCATTTCATGTCCTCCCTCCCTCCCTCCTTCCGCTCCTGGTCACCCAAAACATAGTGGCGAAACAGAAAAATCAATTCCATTTCTTCAAAGTGGCAGAAGCGCCACAAAAGGACGGTCGTGCGATGCTCACTAGATTTCCTTCAGCGAGGGGTCCACAAACCAATCATTTAGATAACAGTTCAAGGAGAAGCTTTCAGGCCGAGCTGCAAGCGCAAGTCAGGAGGAGTGCCCCAAGGTCTCCACTACCACTAGGGGACACTCGATTCTACTTAACGAAGGTTCCACAAAACAATCATTAGCACAACAGATTTCACGAACACATTGTACTCCACTTTCGGCTTCTTAGAGGACCAAGCAGTCTCTCTTGGAAAGGTTCGAGGCTTGAACCCCTCCCCCAGGGTTCACTTCCCCTTACTTGCACCCGCAATCCCAGCAGATTTCAATTACATTCCCTCTCACCCCTCCACCCTCCCTCCTCACCCGTCTTCACCTGTGCGGCAACGTCAGAACACGTTGCCGAACAAAAAAAAAAACCTTTTAAAGGCGAGGGACAAAGGCTAAAATAGCCCCCTTTAGTCCTTTTCTGGCGCCGCTTGAGGTCCGCAGTGTTGCGTGGGGGCGGCGACGGACCTCGTGCGCTACAGTGCGCCCTAATTAGCTGGACCAAGAAAGTCCAGATTTGCCCCACTACCTGCCTTTTCCTAGCTCCCCAAGATCCGTGCTCGCCCCCTATTTGTCATTTTGTCGCTGCCCAAATGTCTGAATGTTCGACGAAGAAGTGCAGGCTCGCTATTTTGGCTCCCCGAAAGCTGAAAATTCAGGAGGGGACTACATTTTCCAGGTTTTAGTGGACAAACCCCGCACATTGCCCGCCCATTGCCCGCCCTTTGCTGCTAAGACCCTCATTTTCTCGCCAAGGTGTAAAAAGTGGGCGTAACCGGTTGCGCCCTATGGCGCTAGTCGCCAACAATTTTCTGTGAGGAAATATACAGGGAATAACGTCCCAATCGCGTTAGTACCTGAAAAGAGGAAGCAAAAAGGAAGGGTAGAGGTTAACCCAAACTGGGACCAAATCAGTAATAAGCAAAACAGGTGTAAAAGGTTACAAGAATATCTAAACCAGTCCTTTAATTTAATTAAAGGACTGGTTTAGATGTAAACTACGGTAACTGATACCGTAATCCACAACCACAATTTTTGGGATATTCAAGAAATGATTAGTTACTTCTAAAACAATGGTTGAGGTAGGTGACTTATATGTACCCTATAATTAATTGTTTCATGTTTTTAGGTTTAACGATTACCACAATATCTTGATTAAAACTTAAACATGTTTGTCTAGAGACCAGTATTCGAGCACGAGAACGTCAACCAGGAAGAGCGTGTAGCCGAGAGTCATATAAATCGTCGCGTATTATCCGAGTATATCCGTGTGATAAACTCCCCTAATCCGGACCGATTGCCCTTAAAGGAACTGGTAACCTTCTTCCGGAACAATGTGGCAAAGTAAGTTTAAACTGTTTTTGTACGATCATACAACATAATAATCCGCTACGCGATGAGTCATAAAATAGAGGGGAAAATGGAGGGAAAATTAGTCATAAAATAGCGAAAACTAGCGGGAAATACCCGTAGGTCTTCTACGGGCCTGGGCATTCAAAAGACGTGCCGAAGACGACGTCCAACGTGACTGGGCATTCAGTAGATCATCGGCGGAAGGCCTTCATGGTAGGGGAGGTAATCAATATCGATCGATATTAGCAATTTTCTCTTAGATTTAACCGATCAGGTGGGAGTTAGGTGATTATAATCGTCGATTAAAGACCTTCACAGCAGGGAGGGAAGGCATTCAATATCGATCGTATATATCGTATATCAATGAGAAGGCAAAAATCGATCAGTGTTATTGATCTCCTGACCGTTGATTTTGTGTTTCTCCCAGATTTAACCCACCGGATGGGAGACACACAAGTACTGTGGCAGACGGAGGGCTTCACATCAGGTGGAAAGTTTCAATGGGGAGGCCAATATCGATCAATACTGATGATAACGGTTATGGTATGTACTGTAACATCGCGCGAAGCGTGCAAATGCGAGACACACCGATAGGAGTGACGCAACTGCCCTTTCCGGGCTAATGCAGAAAAATGATGAAGAAAAACCTCTAAAACTGCAACTGCAACTTCTTTACCTCCACCACCACATCATTCATATTTGCACCTGGCTGTATCTCACAGCGTATAGGTGAGCACCTTGAAGATGGACCATTTGGAGCTCCGTCTTCCATTCTCCACCTAACATCGAAGCACAGTCAATGTTATTGAAGAACCTTCGAATGGCATATGTCTCGCGGATTTGCACTAGCCGGAGGGGACACCGTTAGAAAAGCAGAAGAACTAGAAACACCTTTCCCGTTTTGAAATCTGCAAAGAAAAACCAACATGTGAGCTAGTTCAGTGTCTTGCTTTTGTAAAATTGTTGCTTTTAATTTTGCCGCCTTTGTCATTGTGACCGAATGGGGTGCCCCCTCTCGATTAGGATGGTGCGGGTTTGCTTCAAAATGCTGTGAATCAATGCTGAACGGATGCTATTTCCCATTTAGAGCTCAGAATTTTCAGCAATTGAGAGCCGTGCCGTTGCCTTCTTCCGCACAGGACTTTACATGTCCGTACCCGTAGGGTCGTACCCGAGTTTCGTCGATTCGACCAGGAATTCATTTGCTGGCATGTTCGCCTGCTGTGCGGTCGCCCTCTCTGTCTTCCCAGCGTAGGGACCAATACTACTTAAGACTTCATCGATAGGTCCGATATCAGATATATCCTAGTCGGGAGGGGGTACTCCATACGGTACCAATGACAAAGGCAGCAAAATGATAAAATCGATAAAGTCTCCTACACTGATCCCAGCACCTCACCAACTATTAAATAAAGGAACATTCTAGTCGTCCGTTTCTCATTTTTTTGGTCGCACTAAAGAAATTTACATCACCCTCACTACTGAATGGGGTGTAGTCGCCTTCCAATATCAATAAAATATCTCTGGGGTTGGGTGCGTGGTAGCTCAGCCGAAGGAGTGCCGACTGTCCCGTGCACTCCGATTCGGGTTTCTTGGTTCGAACTTCCCGCACAGGCGAACAAATCCTTCCATCACTCCGTGGTCGACGAACTGTTTGGGAATGCTACAATGCTGACTTCTTCATCGCATCTTGGCCACTGCAAGTGATTCTATAACCAAATAAGTGTTTAAGCTCTTTTCACGACACTCTGTGGTAGTAGAATGCATATCGCATCCTACAAATGAAGCAGCTATCGCTGACATTTATCCTTTTGTCCTCTGAATTAGAATAATAACAACTGTTACAGACCCTCAATCAGATGGCCGGCGGAAGAGTCCGAAAAGTGGTCGTATGTCGCTTCTGCACGACGTGCCGAGCTGCGCAGAAGCAGCATGACGATATCGGTAAGCGTAGAGCGAATTTCAAATTGCTCGAATTGCTAAAGAGAAAATCTGAACGAAAATTTTCTGCAGAGCCTGTTGAAGCAGCCTTGGCTGGGAAGCTGAACAAGGAGCTAGATATGGAGCTAAACGCGGACCATCGTCGTCCGTACCGGTGCATCTTGACGAGGACTGATGAAAGCAAAGTACTGGAAATGGGCGCCATACAAATTGCCGAAAACCAAGGTCACGAAGCACTCCGATCTCTTCGAAAGCTTCTTCTGCAAAATTCTTCGTAAGTTTGCAATTTTCCAGTACTCAGGCACATGGAAAGGAGTGGCTGCCTACGACTGCGTTGCCACTCTACAAGTAAACCTACGCTGTTACAGGTAAAAAGCGAACCCGTCGTAACATCTCGCCGTCAAGATGCCGGTGAAGCCGTCGAATTGCGAAGCTGCTCGGATGAGCGACAAAAACTTCGCGTAACTTGGTGGGTTTCTTCTTCGAAAGCACCAATATCTTCACTGAACTCATGATACAGGAGTAGAAATGAGTTAGTGGGCCGGGTTGGACTCGAACCCGCACCGTTCGCTTGCTGGCCAAAATGCAAATCCATTACACCACTGGTGCTATTTGATTGATCCGACACCCACATCTCGTGGGATCAATCAGCACTTACTCCTGGGACAACCAGTTAAGCAGAAGATCTTAGAGGAATCATTCGAGACTGTGAGTTCAAGTCCAGTAGGTGTGAACGTTGCGTATGATCAAACAACGCCAATGGTGTAGTGGCGTAGCATCCTGCTTGGTGAACAGGTGATGCAGGTTCAACTTCTCTCTGATTCACTCTTTTTTTCAGGTTTAATCTTTCTCATTCGATCTATGGATACAAAGTACGCCTATGGAAACGCAGATAGATGGCTGTATATGGGATTAGAGATTTTAGAATTTTATAAATTGTGTGAATTATTGCCCAGGTTCAGTAATGTATTTGTATTCAGTAGTGTATTATTTCGGTATGTGCTATGCTTGCTGTAATGAAGGTCTCTGTGAATAGGAGTTCTTGTGAACATCTATTGAAATATGCGCCTATCAAAGGGAATTTGGACATGACGCGCAAACTGAAAACCACGCCTATGTGGGCGTGTGTGGCACAGTCGGAAAAGTTGCCTGCTGCCGCGTGTGCCCGATACCAGGTTCCTGGTTCGGATTTCTTGCACAGGCCAATAAGGCGTTCCAGCCCTCTGGGGTCGCTGCATTGATAACAGGCTGGTCTTTGAAGGACAAAGCACTGACTTGTTCATCAGCAGAACACTGCAAGTTATTGCATGGTCAAATACACATTCAAATCGCCTCCACGGCATCCCGTAGAAGTAGAATGCGTGCGCATCCAAAAAGGGATTGAGTGTCGTCCTCAATCTTTCATCCCGTTTATCTATTATTTGTTGACATTATTGTATGTTGTGCCATCTTCGTACTATGTGCTCTGCAGTGAAAATTTTCTTGTATTAATATGCAAGTTCGACAGCATGTTTCCTTCAGCAGATAAAAATTTTAAAGGTGTCTCCTAAAAAAGTTGGTGAGATTCAGCTCTACACAATGGGTGACAACACTGTTTCTTGTTATTCATAAAACGCTTTAAATATGATGTGTATGTAATAGCGTAATATTGAGGTATAAAAATCCGAAGGATAACGTACCGCTATCTGGCTTACCATTGCAGGGCGGAACCATGAGTTACAGTGTTTTAGAGTAAGTTGTTTTGCATTTAAAATAACGAGCTTGCCATTAAATGTGCAATAAGATAAATCATCAGAGCAAAGATGAGCTACGGTTTTTGGAAATACTTCACAACAGACGGAAGGAAGCGCCTAATGGAGTACAACCGGCAAAACAAGTGCGAATTCGTGCTATTCGAGACCAGACGTTCTCTTTGACTGATGTGGAAAATTTGAGGTGGGTAAAATTAATATAAGATAAAGGGTATATGTTGTGTTTAGTAAAAATTCCGGATTTCAGCCTCTATTTGCGAGTAAAGATATGGAACTATTGCACCGAAAAGGATATAGCTACCCCGGAGATATCTGTAAAGAATGGATACATAACTGTTGGTGACATTTTGAGAAATGGCAAATTAGCAATAAAGGATTATTAAAATTATAAAGTAAATATTATGAAATATATAATGTATTTAAGAGATATCGCTTCAATGAAGGATTATTATAGTAGCAATCAAGGATTATTAAAATTATAAAGTAAATATTATGAAATATATAATGTATTTAAGAGGTATCGCTCCACTGAACTCGCGGTCCTGTTAGGATGGGATTATTCTGATTGGCATGGAGCGGCCATCAGCGCCATCAGCAAACTAATGAGCAATACGGAACGCAAAGACATGTCGGTAGGTGAAGGTGACAGTACATAAGTATTAGTAAAACTTATCTTACCAACCTTTTAAGGAAGGTAAAATTGTGTGGGGGTCCCTGGACATAGAAAAGTTATTGCCAGGAAGACATGCAAAATCTGCAATGGAAGCAATTGAAAATGTAAGTAACTGACAATGCGGAGCATGAAATATATTAGGTAGTCCCATAAGTCCTTGCAGTTTTTTCAGCGATTCACTGCAGATTTCGCCGGCGGTCTCATTCATAGCGTTGAGCGAGAATGATTTGCCCTACCAGGACATGTATTGCATTTCTTTTTTCATCATGAATTTTGTCAATTTTTAGGTCGTTGAAGAGAAAAGTGAAAAAGTGAAAAAGTAGCCGTTTGCGCACTTGTTCTCTCCGCTTAGGTTTATAATTTTTTGCGCAGTTTTTAATAGCACTTGGAAGACAATGTTCTGTACTACAAGAACGGGTGTTGGTCCTATTTTCCCACTTGTCCTTTATTGATTTTTAGGCCATCAAATTGGGATTTGATTGCCTAAAAATCAATAAAGGACAAGTGGGAAATTTCCGATTTTTCTGTCAGAATTTTTACCAAAACTCCGGTTCTGTGGTTGGAATTCTTTGCTTGGTGTTATATGTCGTTTGGAAGAGGATATCTTGCTCAGTAAGGCCTTGTGTCGCGTTTATTGGCTCACGCTGATTTCTGTCCAATATTAACAACTGAGAAGGAGAAGGAGTTGTTGGTGAAGACGAATTTTCTCTTTTTGGCATTTTGTTGATATTCAATAGAAATCAATAAACGCAATACATATTCTTATAGAACAATACATTTCCTTTCGAATCAGTTATAACACCAGCCCAAAAAATCCAACCACAGAGCAGGAACTGTCGGCAAAAATAACCATCCTCCTTCGGACGTCCCAATTTGTTGACCTAAAAATCAATAAAGGACAAATGTGCAAATATTCTTGTAGTACAGAACATTGCCCTCCAAATGCTGTAAAAATCTAAGTAAAGAGTTACAAACGTAAGCGGAGAGAACAGGTGCGCAAATGGCTAGTTTTTCACTTTTTCACTTTTCACTTCAACGACCTAAAAATTGACAAAATTCACGATGAAAAAAGAAGTGCAATACATGTCCTGGTAGAGAAAATCATTCTCTTTTTCACACATGTTATGCAGCGCTGTGCAAGAGACTGCCGGTGAAATCTGCAGTGAATCGTTGAAAAAAACTGCAAGGACTTATGGGACAACCTAATACGTATAATAAATAATTGCATTTAGGATGACGAGTTAGAAGTGCAAATCCAGTCGAGTGACAGCAATATCGGATCCAGGAAGAGAGCATGTCCAACAAATCAAGAAGGGAATAATGTCGACATCAAGAAAGTAGAAGTTAATATTTGAATGTAAGACTTACGAAACCAACCCGTGATTACTGTGTTTTGTGGTCTAATAAAGCTTTATTATACATTAGCAAAAAATGAAACTAACAAGGAGTAGTAATAAACTACTAAGTATTGTATAGTAGTGAGCTAGTTAAGTATTGCTGTAGGTTGAAATGGAGAGATAGAACTTAAGAGAAGAGGCGTCAAACTAGACGCTGACTACTGGTCACAAATCACCACCGGTGGCTGAGGAAGTTTCCTCGGAAAATAGTATAATGAAGCATAACGATTGAAGGAAGAGCCCCAATTCGATGTTGAGTTAATGCACGACACAGGGTTTCCCTCGTGCGTCGCACATCCTAAAAACGAACCAAAAGAAGTATCATCTTGAAAAAGTAAAGGTTCTTTTCGCCATTTATTCACACGAACCTTTGTTTAATACTCCTCCCGTGTCTCGTCGGTGATTGGGAGGAGTACTAAGTAAGGCAGTATGTCAAGGGATCAAGAAGAATGGGAAAATGAAAATAAAGAAAGGGTAGATAAGAAGATATAGACCTACATAACGAATTTTAGGAAAGGATTAGGAAAATACTACATATGATAGTCAGCGTATGCGCAATAGAGCGCAGGACTACTGGACATTTCACTGGTAGTAAACCAGTACAAACGAACGAAAAAACGAAACGAACGAAATCGAGCCATCCTTCAGGTCAGAATTAACTGGGGAATGCCCTCGTAGACTACTTTTCCGTTTTTGAACAATTTTTTTAAAATGACACTCAGTTAGCTTGTGGTGAGTTTGCTTCGTAACTACGTGGCCTCCCGGTCTAGTCGAAATCTAACCTATGGAAGATTATGAGGTACTTTCATGGGCCTCCGAATATCTATGTTTCTTTCCTTAGAGAAACGAGGAACGAGGTTTCTTTCCTCAGACTTTATTTATTTATTTATTTATTACATCTCTTTTATCGCAACGGCACAAACAAGTATCTACGTGCTTCTTTTGCGAAGAGTTCAGCGTTCCTTTTCGGATTCCCTACAATTAGAGCGGTCCAGTTTTTCATAGCTTCTCTTGTTCTTATCCCTCTATATCTTGCGATGCCATCCAGCCATCTTGTTCTTGGTCTTCCTTTACTTCGTTTTTTATCAGGAACCCAATCAGCTGCAAGGCGTGCCCATGAACGTTCGTTGCTACATAGCTTATTTGCGGACAGCCACTTCCTTTTGAGCGAATGGTGAATCCAATCCTTGAGTCCTGATCTGTGGCGAATAACTCTTGACCGTATTTTGTCGCCCAAACGAACACCAAGAATTGATCTTTCAAGTCTTCTTTGCGCGGATCGTAGTCTTGCAGCAGTTTCTTTTGACCACGACCACGTTTCGCAACCGTATAGAACAGCAGGGAGCATGCAAGAGTTAATGAGCTTCTTTTTCAGCTGGACTTCGACGGCCTTAGAGCGAAGAAACAGTCGATATTTAAAATAGACTTCTCTCCCTGCTTGAATCCTTCTCTGAATCTCTTTTAGTGGGTTGCGTGGGTTTGACAATAGCTGCCCAAGGTAAATAAATTCGTTGACGCCTTCTATAATTTCTCCGTTAATTTGTATTACATTCCCTTCCGTGTCGGTTGTTGGTCTACCAAGGTTCATCCACTTGGTTTTCGAGTAATTCACTTCTAATCCGACTCGACCTGACATCCCTGCTAGATTTTCTGCCATGCTTTGTAGTTCGTGGCAGTCATGAGCAAGCAATACGATATCATCAGCATACGCGAGGTATGAAAGCTTCTTGTCCTTCATTTGGAAACCTCTATTTTGCCAGTTGACTGCATTCAGCACGTGTTGAATTGTCAACACGAAAGGCAGAGGTGAAAGAGAATCTCCTTGTCGAACGCCTTTTTGAATGTTCAGCTCAACATAGCTTGATCCCACCTTCACAGCAGCACTTCCGTTTGCATAAAGCAGTTGAATAGCTTTGATCAGGTTATCCTCGATTTTGAAGTTTTTCAAAGCCTCCCACACTGCTGGTAGTTCGATAGTATCAAAGGCTTTCTTAAAATCTATGAACACCGCACAACATTTAATGTTAAACTCGTAAGCCTTTTCCTGCAGGATGTTCAAAGTGTGGATGTGGTGAATTGTGGAGAAATTTCTTCGAAATCCTGTTTGCTCTTCGGGAAGGATGTTGCAGTCATTGACAATCTTTCTCAGTCGTTCATTGAGAATTTTTGTCATAATCTTGTATATCGTTGATAGTAGTGAGATTGGTCTGTAATTCGCAACATCTAATGCGTCTCCTTTTTTATAGAGCAAGATGGTATCGGAGAAGGCTAATTCTCTTGGCACGTTTTTTGTGGAGAATATGGAGTTGAGGAAATGGCACAGACGATTGGAGAGCATGCTCGAGAGAGGGCGTAGTGCAGACGACTGTACTTTATCAAAGCCGGGAGAGGAACGTGCTTTGCTGCTCTTCAGTGCATCCTCAACCTCTTTGGGAAGAAAGTGGAGGTCAATGGGGCCGGCGGGAGGGGGTTGTGGGCCATGGTGGGATCGGTACAGGTCGTTGTAAAATGATCGAATTGCTTCTACAGTTTCGGCAAGTGGGTCGCAGCTGGTGGGAGTGTTTCTGGGGTTTCGGTGAAGAATGGTAAAGGGGCGCCGGATATAAGTTTCTTCACGTTGTATAACACGGAGCCGACCAGTACTAACAGCTTTTCGCAGTATAGCAATGTGGCGCTCGTGGAGGTCGTCCTTGAGCGATTTTCTGACGAGTTTGCACATTTCAGTATATTCTATCAATTGGGAAGGTGCCTCTTGTCCATAACGCAGTTTTCTGCAATGTTGTAATAATTGCCTAGTGCGTTGCGAAATTCGTGGAGGCAAGGACTCGTACCGTGTGGCTTTGTTGGTGGCGGTATTAATGATGGTGGTTAGTCTACGATACTATTCATTGACTTCGCTGCATGCTGGTATTGTATCCATTAGTTGTTGGGCGTGGAGGCAAAGCATGGACTTGTCCACGATGCGTGTGCCGCGGTGCGGTTGTGCAATTCGTTTGGTCTGCTGAAGTTGCATGGTGCACCGAAGAAGTCTGTGATCACTACCTGCATTAACAGAAGCAAGGACTTTGACATCTTTCACTTCGCGAATGTTGGGCACGAGAACGTAGTCTATTTCTTTCTTCAGTCCGAGGGCATTGCTCTGCCACGTCCATCGTGTAGCTACTCTCTTTTGAAAGAACGTGTTTGCTGGCGTCGCTCTTCACAGAATTCAGCCAATTTGCTCCCTCGTGAATTTCGAGGTTCTGCAGCGTTCACACCTATAAACCGCTCCTGATGTTGGCGTGCTCCTGGAGTGGCATTGAAGTCGCCAATGATTACTAAGTGTGAGTTTCTGCGTAAGTCAATAATTTTGCTTAGATCATCTAGGAAGTTTTCGTACTCCTCATCGTCATGGCTCGAATGAGGTGCGTGCACTTGGATGATACGCAATGATTTCTTGGCCTTCAGTCTTATTATCACTTCGATAATGCGTTCATTATGGAAGAAACACCTGCTTTTTCGGTTCAATGACGATCGGATGTAGATCCCTACTCCGCTGTTTGTTCTGCTGCCCAAAGTTCCACAGTAAAACAGGGTAAACCCGCTCTGTAGCCTTAGTTCGCCTCTTCCGGACAACTTCGTTTCTGATAAGCCGATCACGTCAAATTTCACCTTTTCCACTGCCGCTTCAAAGTCCGCAAGCCGTTCTGCAGTTGCTATGGACCGCACGTTGAAGGTACATACGGAGAGGTAGGCCGCTGAGTTTCCTGGCGTTCGACCCACGCCAGCCACGGCGTATTGGGTCGGAGTGCTTGCCATTGTAAGTGGAAGTAGAACTTACAGCGAAGCGGAAGTAGATGGCAGCACCACCGCTCACTGCGAGTGCAGAGGCAAGACTGCATAGTGATGTTGATGAGGACATCCTGTCCTCATCAACATCACTATGCAGTCTTGCCGCATGATTTTCGCATGATTAAAGTAGGCACCAAATTTCTCTGAGGAATGTCCTCAGACTTTCCTCAGAGAAATTTTGTGCCTACTTTAATCATGCGAAAAGCGTGCTGCTATCGGCAAAGAAGTGTTATGTGGAGAATTTTGCCAACGTATAATTATTAACAATGTTGACCCTAAAAGTTCCAGCTTTGCAGCTTGATTTTAACTACAACGTTTAGCGTGACAAACGAGTATAAGGACACATAAACTTGATACTCCAAAATTAGAGTCCTCCAAAGTGGGCACATTTTCTGAAAAGAATGCCAATTAAATTATCGGATCCTTAAAAAATACATAATTGTGTTCATGAAATACTACGGAATGCAGAGAACTATGTGCGACTGTATATAATGTAGAAAATAGGCTTTTATAGGTCGAATCTCTTACTTCATTATCCACTTGGGAGCTGTCCGTGTAAATACCTCCAGGGGCACAGGGGTCAGCCGCGATGGGCAGAAATTAGGTCGCCGAACTGCTTTTCAAGCGCTCGCTATGCGCTTTTCAGCCTATCGGGAAGAGGACTCTGGGCTGATTACGAATACGGCTTTCAATTTAGAATGCGATTAATTTGAAGAGCGCTACAGAAAAGGGGCGGAAAAGGCTTTTTTTCGCTTTTTCCGCCCAAAGACCAAAAGTTGAGGCCGGTGTTGGTATTAGATTCACGGGAAATAATTTCAATATCTGCTTTTAAAGCAGATAAATTCACAGATGTTTCTGGGAGTATTTCTAGAAAACGTCGGAAATGCTTGGCAGATTCGATAAAAAACTGGTGGTTTGACTCCTTCAATTCAAGTCTGTTAGGAGAGCATAACTTTGTAAGAAACAACGTGTGATAAAGGTCGCAGTCTATTTTTTCTTCGCCTGATTTAGGAATAATGCATTTGAAGGTTCTCTCTCTGACGCCGCAGTGTACCTAGAAGTGAAGGAAAAATAGATGAATTTAAATACGAACAAGTGAACGGAAAACCTTTTCCAGTGCCACTCGGCACTTGGTCATCTCAATAAGCTTGAAATGCCAACAACTCGAAGGAACATTGAAATTTGAAATCCTATTTTAGTTTTAAGAATGCTTAATGGTATACCGCTGCACTTGTGCTTTTGGAGCGAAATTGGTTTCATCCTAGTCGGAATGTGCACTGCTGGAAAGGCGAAGCACACAAGAACAGGGAAGTTTGCACAAGGAGGTTAATGCACTGTAGTTCAGTGAATCATCTCTGCAAAATTGATCATTTTCAAATTCAACGTCGTTTCAAAAGGACTGAATAAAGCGATTCCTCTCGTTTTGACTAGATCAGATCCGACAAATTTTCATATCAGCAAATGTTCACGCTCTTCAGCTGGACATGGGATCTGACAGCCAGCAGATTCGGCGATGATGAAATTGTGTCAACGACATCCAAAGGGCTGATGTTGCTCACGAATGAGTGGCAGAATTTGGAAAAGATGCCCTTTAAGCCTTTCGTGCTGATGTACTTCGCATATCATGCATATGTGCACTATAAAATTAGCATTAAAGTACCAATTTCCCACCTCTTCTGCAGCCTCTTCTCTGAGCTTGCTCACGCAGCACCTTTCAAGAGTGCTACGTGAGCAAGCACTCTTGAAGACCTCAATCTGACCTCGAATCTACATATGAAGGCATTTAAGGACTTTCAGGACACGCTTTTAGGCGTGGTTTTACCGTTATCGTTTTTATCCACTCTAAAAAGGTGGCTCCGGTGTGGCATCCGCCGCTTTCTAGCCGTTTACTTATGCTAGGGTTAAGGCACTTGCAATTCATTGGTTTGTATTATTCACGTTTAAGGGCTCATCAAGCTCCGCACTCTCCTTCAGTAATATTTCAGGGACAGCCGTAAGATTGACGAGCTCCTGCACACACCAATTTTACCTCGGCGCAAATATTTATAATTTCTCCTTTGAAGCTGGTCCTCTCAACTTTTTAAAATGTTTGGCGTTGACATATGATTCCTACACAATCCATAAAAGTCGGCACTAATCAATATGTTTAAGATGCTCCATTGTTTCTACTCCTACTGTTATCGTGTACCGGGGTTTGAATGCGTATCGGCATAATCAGTGAATTGCAATGGCCAGCAGGTGGACAAGTGTGTGTTTTGCGCTTCGCAAACAAGTCTGGTCCCAATCCACCTATTCTTGAGGGATAGGGGGTTCGGCAGTGCCGTGCAGAATCTGAACCAATAACCTCGATTTAGGCTGCACACGGCATCTGGGGCCTTTTCCTGCTGCGCTACCGTCGCCATTGTCTGCCATACATCACCTGGCGCACGGCAGCGCTGTCGAAGGAGGCGCTCGCTGTTGCGTTCCAGGTTCTACGTTCGAATTTCTTGCATAGGCGAGCCAAACCTTCCATCACTGCTGGTCGTTGAATTTATGCCAAAATTTCCTAGCAAAGATGAAACATTGACTTGTTTATCGACTGGCGGCCGAAAGTCACAGCATAGGTCAAATGTGCATTCAAATTGCATTTATAACATCCCGCAGAAGTAGAATGCGCGGCGCATCCGAAAGGCCCTCATGTATTTTTTATCCTTTAAAACGTATTGACGAACATATGCCCAAACAGTTGCTCTACCGTAGTAACAAGTACTTAGCACAGCACACACCGTTAACATAATGTCTAGCTTAATCAGTTGAACGTGGAAAACTACTATAGGATACGCCATGCACTACCACGTCTGCACTTTGACGTGCAATCAGAAAAATTCTGATTAGTTCGTCTTTCGAACTATAGATGGAACGGTCTCAATCTCATATATTCTGTGGGGATTGGTGACCTGATATAGTCGCGTCAATTGTCAAAGTGACATCAATTGCTGCACAGAGTTCTAACAGGCAGTAGAGATTGGTGCAGTCTGGTGAGTCGTCTGTTGTCTTATGAACCTCGAACCTTGACTCGGAGTGCTGACAATAGCCGGCTCTCCATTCGACACTATGCATACTCGAATCTTTGTTATTGGTCAACCAAGGCTTTCGTTCATCCTCGGTTCGTTAATTGTTCCAGGCATGTCTGGGAAGTTTTATAATGCAGTAAGGCATTATAAAACTGTCAGCTTCCATCAACTGGCCACCACAAGTTATTGCTGGTGCGATTATTTCTCAGTCACTCTGAAAGTAGTTGCAGACTAGAAGCTCTTCGCCTTCTCGAATCTGCTGATGGTGTACGTAGACGTGGTCAACTACGTCTTTATTTGAAGGCGAAAGAAGCCCGCGTAGAGCGTTGAGAGCCCATCTCGCTGTAGGAAGAATTGATGGATGCTCATTCCGCAGTCCAATGGGCTGAAGAACGCAGTCTACAGCCGTGAGGGCCACGTCCAGAACCACACCTCTTCCGCCTCATTATCTCCTCCGGCCCAAACACGCGGCGGTAGCCCTCTCGTGCTTGTTGAAGAATTTGTTGTTCCGCGTGGTCTCGTCATTAGGTAGCGGGTCACTTAGTAGTATGCCGCTGAAATTCAACCATTTGCAAAAAAGCTTTCTGCTCACAGTCCGGAGGTGTTGTCATCCATTGTTCATTGCCATCTGCTAAGTTTTCTCTTTGACTCTGGTTTACAAGACACCCCAAAATGTGTGCTTTTTTGAACGCCGATAAAGTTTGTACCCCTTTTGCTGTGCAATGCTTATACAGTTCGTTCTGAAGAGCAGCGAATGAGAAAATCTTCCGGAGTGTTGAGTTCTAAGACCGCGCAATCCACTTATCAGGCAGATCGTAATCGTGTCTAATACGCATCGTAAATGACGTATATGTATTGGGTTGGACGGAAAGTTCTGGCGGTTTTGGCTGGTTCATTCAAACTATCATAATTTTCTTCGTTCTCATCGGATTCAATCGGAATAAGCACCGTTCGAATCAGCACAATTTTTCCAACGCGGCGATGGTTGAACAATTCCATAAGCAGAAAAACTGAGTGGTCGAGGTGAAACAAATTCCTGAAAAGCTGTTCTTGGTCGTCTTAATTTGCGAAGACTCTACCAGAAGTTTTGAAAGTGCTTAAAAAGGTGGTAGTCGGTTGGCGCAAGGTCTGGTGAGTATGGCGGGTGAGGCAAAACTCCAACTCCTAGTTCGTTTAAATTTCGCGTGGTGATTTGCGAAGCGCGTGGGCGGCGTTGTCGTGCAAAAGTATGGGACCTCTTCGGTTGACCAGTGCCGGCTGCAGCTCACGCAGTTTTCGGTACATCTCCGTCACAGTTCGGACTGGTTCCGGTAAGTTGTATGGATCACACCAATCGCAGACCACCACACTGCTACCATCATCTATTTCTGGTGTGGTTTCGGCTTCGGAAAGTGCCAGGGAGGTTCGTCGACATCAATCCAGTGTCCTAATCGCCTTCTGTTATCGTACAGAATCCCTTTTCATCTCATACAACAACTCGATCCAAAAGCGGGCCGTTTTGATTCTGGAGAAGCAAAGACCAGATTTCGAATCGCGACAATTTCTGGCGCTTCAAAACGTGGTGCACCCACTTTTCGCGCCTTTCCATCTTTCAGAGGCGCTTCAAACCATCGGTAATAGCAGTTTTACTGACTCCTAGCTCTTCCGCAATTTCATGGATTGTTTGCGATGGATTAACTTGTACGGACTCCTTGAAATCGTGCTCCTGGATGGCTGTAGGTCTGCCGCTTCGGGGAGCGTTTTCAAGATTGAAATGTCCAGATCAAAGTTTCTCGACCACCGTTGCACGATGCTTTCTTAAACACTGTTCGGCCTCCACACATAGTTGATTTGCCGGGGTTTCTCGACTGCAGATTGGCCCAGTTTGAAATTGATTGAAATAAAATATCGTTCGGAACTGCTCTTTCGACATATGCTCTTTGACAAGTCTTCGTAGAAGCACAATTATTATATTAAACAAACATAGGTGAAACACAAATTAGTGCTACAAGCGAAGAATTCCAAATTAGACGTTATATAAAGATGGAAGTAAGTTGAATATTGAGTTGAAGTAGAATATTTCAGTGATAAACGAACGAAGAGCGGTTGCACAAATACCGCAAGAACTTTCCGGCCCCACCCCAATACCTAGTACATGAAATTTTTGACATCTTGAAATGTTCTATTTTTAGAGCGTGACCTGCGCATTAGCCGAAGATGCGTGAAAAATGTGTAGCGACTTTTTTCACTCTATATTAGCACAACAGTAGGGGCCGTTACGGAGGAAAGTGCAGCGAAAACAACAAAAGCAAGGAAGGAAGGAGACATGTTCTTTTTCTTCCCTACCCTTAGTCCCTGGCTCCCTTGAAAATCAGAAGTCTTACGACCATATGCAAGACTGAATATGCTTCTTGCTCCGCACTCTTTATACTGCTCCCACATCCAGGCGAACTTCTTGGAGAACGCCCAGAACATCTCGACGTCTCTTCATTCTAACGATAAGGCCTAGACAAATCGTGCCATATCTTCGCCACGCGTTGCGGAGTTCGCACGTCGTTGGAGAAATGTCTGCCCCACGAAAGGCGGTGGGGGAAGACCGCTCAACAAATGCTAGCCGACAGCGTCCTGCCAACGCTGTGGACCCTGGTTTCGATGGTGGTTAGGTGCAGTTTTTCACTGTCCAGCATAAGGCCTTCTGCTGACTGGTGTGCTCCCGAAAATGTGTCCTTCCAAAGGTGGACACTGCGTCTCCCTACCAAACGGAGACCAGGGATGTCCGACAGGATGGACCGGAAAGGTCTGCGACATTGCCATGGAACACGTTAAGCTCATGACCCATCAACACTACGCCATCACATATTTTAAACAGAAGCGATCACAACTCCAGAAATGCTCCCTGTTCTCCTCCTGTTCATTGTCGCAGCGCTGGTTGGCACTTCTGCATATGTTCCGATGGAGCTGATTCAATCACCTCCGATACCGAACTGCATCAAAGGAAGAAGAGGCAGGGATTTTGTCTCCAAGAGAGTCCAGCTACATAATCTCTTTGCTGTGTTTTAGCTTCGTTTTTCTCCTTAATAACGCACATTATTCTGAGAGTGTATAGGAAAAAATGTCGCTAGGTCTTTAATCAACACATTTTCGGCTTTCTTGTGGTTTCTTCAATTGATACGTTGTTTTCGAATCCGAGTCCGCTCTGTTTCCTATTAGATTTCCGCCCATGTCATCTGTATTGAATTCCGAATCGTGGCGAGAACCGCTGTGAGTTGCTTAATTAAAAGGTAGATTTGCTGCTGTGCATCTCTGAAAATAGTCATTTCACCTGATTCTGGTAATTTTCCTTCAGATCAGGGGTGTGCGGAGTGCGGAAATTTTTTCTGGAAAAAGCGGAAGGCGAAAGACGGAACGAAAGCGCTCAAAAATGGTCGGAAACCGGAATACGGAACGCGGAAACGGAAATGACATATATTCACCATTTTTCCGAAAGTGTATCTGAAACTGCGTCAAAGGCGGCTTCTATGGCACTTTTTCTTGCTGAGAGTTTTGCGAGAAGCAGAAACTTCCACAGATTATTGCTCATTTTCATCATAACATAACGAAGCGCGAATTCATAATATTGTTATGGTTACCCTTTAGCTACGGCTAGAGCAATAAACGAAAACAAGTTCAGGGTCTTATCTTACTATTTTAGCATGTAGTCTCTCCGCTATGTCCATATCTAGTTCCTGCGACGGGTTTTTCGCTGACTTTTGTGATGCTGTAATTTTTTGAACCTTAGCTGAATTAACCAGTTGAGGTTACTTACAGACCCGCATTAAAAAAACCTGACTGGGGTGAAGTCTAAAACTGAAGTAGCCACCTAGATCATTTTCCGGCCAGGAAAGAGATTCCTTTCAACATTTTGGGAAATCAGTGGCATCATAGACGATGTAGTGACTGCAGATACCTGCATACTCAACATTAGCCGTTACATTAGAGTCACCAAAGCTAGTACTGAGAATTCATTCTGGGATCTAACAATAAGACGATAACTGGATGACTGGTTAGTCATGGTGGGTCCACACTTCCACAGGAATATTCAGTCTGTGCCAGCCTGGAACCCCACGCCTAAGGTGACACGGCTGGACAGTTCCTAGATGGTTCTCGAAACGACAGTTTTGTGTCAGAATTTAATAAGTCACGCTAGTCAATGAAGATAACAGCTCAAGGTATATATTCGTCATGCCTCATTAGAAATGAACAGCATAACTCCATATAGTTGAATATCACACCTAACAAAATTAAAAAGATGAAATTTACACCTTTGATAAGGAACACTGATGTAATCTAGGGACATGGGGCAACTCTCAATGAACCCTTTGTTTCATGACACTGCGCTATATGCTTATGAAGTTTTGTAGCTCTTTGGAACTAATGGATTAAGAATTTTATGATCATTCAAATGTTGAGTGCACTTTCTCAGCATATGATGCATACATAGCGTTTCCTAGCCCATTAATTTTTCCCTGCACTCAGCCGTGGCAATTTTTGAGTACCTTTTTGGTAGTCTAACCAATTCCAAGAATATTAATACTACAGTTGTCAAACAGTATTTTTTCACAATTATGTGAAGGAAAACTCTCTTTAATTGATAAGCTTATTGCGTTCAATAGAAAACTAGTGTGAAACAGTGCCCATTTCCGTTTCCGCCTTGCGGTCCAAAAACAGACGAATCACGGAACGGAACGGAAGAGCCAAAAATGGCCGGAAACCGGAATTCTGAACACGGAAACGGAAATTCCGCACATCCCCGCTTCAGATCATCTGGAGCGGAGCTCAATTTTGGGTGGTTGTTGGAACTCGACCCTTGTGATGAATAAGACGGCACTTTAAAGGACGGCGGACACTGCGTTCTTTAGCAGCCCCAATTTGATAAGGTGGTGCGCCATCATTACAGGACATGTATGGACACCTTGTTGCAATGTGGTCCCACACCTGAGTATTAAAACCAATCAAACTAATTAACCGTAGACACGACGCCAAGGGTTTTTGTGATGGATCTGAAAGCACCGCAAGCAAGAAAGTCCACGCAGAACAGTTTTACACATAACGGTACTTCGAATGTGCAGCCACGATACGGCGGAAAGTGCCAGCAGATGATGTCTCTGAGAAGTAGAAATATGGTCGACTCGCATGCTTACTACGGAACGGACTCATTTTTTGGGTCTCCGCTATCGAGAAGCTCGTCTTTCATGACTACGGATTCACATGATCCCTCCGCGAGAAGCAGCTTCTACCTCAGCACCTTCCCCTTTATGAGTTCACAGCGGCTTCCGCATCGGTGCGATTCTATAACGTTTGGAACCGAGCCGAAATAGGAAATAGCTTGCAACAATGGAACTTAAAATTAGCCTGTGACCATCTACAGAAACTGGCTGGCAACCACTCTCGTAGCCAACAACTTTTAAAAATTAAACTATCAGCGACAAAATGGGCGTAGATGCGTCCATACGTAGTTTTGGTATGCCTGAAACAATACCTTTCCAAAGAGAATCTTCGAAAAATTTGAAGTAAAACAAGATCCAGAAATGATTTTTCGAGCCTTTGGCTGTAATAATGACATTCTTCAGCAGGCTTCAACGCTGTATGGTAAAAAACGCACAGTTGACGAAAGGAACTGGAAATTCGAGTTTTCTGAATTCGAAACACCAGTGGCGGCGATGTATAGTGTGCATACTTGACCTCAAAGCTCGAAAGATCAAGCATTTTCATGAGAGTAGGCACTCTAAAGGATGCACTCCTTTTAGCAACCTATTGGTCACCACGCATTTTGCTTGCAGACTGTGTCAAGATATTTGAACCACGTCCTGCAGAAACGTATTTCAGAATAACGACTGAAACGTTTTTTTGCAGTTTCAACCTTAAAATTCACCATTTTCAAAAAAAAAACCGGCAAGACGCCCTAGGTGTTTTTGCCGGACCGGACTCCACCCCTAATAACAACATTATGCGTTCGCTCGAGCAGGAGCTCAAACTACCGCTTCCAGGGCGTCTTTATGCTTATGACACGCTATGTATGAAGCGCAACTCCATGCAATCTGGAGCAGGGCTGTGCTTTTAACGATTAACGATTTACCGATTTACCGGATTTATCGGCATTTTTCGTTAAAAATGTTTAATGAAATTTAAGGGCAAAAATTTCCATTAATTTGCGTTAACGACATTTACGCGCCATTTACGAAATTTTACTTTTCTTCATATGAATGCATTTTGGACGGATCTTTTTTTGGTAAGCTCTGACTGTTTCGTTGCGATATCGAGGAAACCCTCTAGTTATTTGGGTCAGTGGAAATACATAGGCAGTCGATATCGTCCTCATATTTCTAGAATTGTTGGCATTTTCGCGTTGTTTTACCAATTTGTTTGCGAGTAACCCACTTTTCGATGCAGTTGTTTCGTATTATGGGCATCCTAGGCATTTTTGGCGCTTGACTCTGCATACTAATTTTTCATACCTCCCAACAATTCAGTTTTTTCGCAGTTTTTTGTGGTATTTATTTCATAAGTTGGTTGAAAAGGCATGGAAGACGCGAACAAAACGCTACGAAACACGAACAGTGCGAGAAAATAAGTGTGAGAAACGAAACGGGAAGAGAAAGATCTTTCCTTCTTATCCGCAAGTTTTTTAGGAAAATTGGAGGGGTTCTTTGTGCTGGATCAGCTGACGATTGTAGGACTACGTTAAGGCAATTATGAGCCTCGTCAACCTGATAGAGCGTGGTACTGTCGCTGCTTTCTTTTATTGAATTTCATGCCGTGAATTCAACGATTCTGTTCAACCTTTCGTCTTTTTAAAGGATTCTCCTGGCAGTTTTCTTTGGGAGGGGCACGGTCAGCCTACAGATGAAGCAGTGGGAGTACCTATGTATGTACATGAAAGCAAAAACAAAAACAATGGAAAAGAGAAGAAGCCGTCGACTACTCTTCGTGAGCTATTACAAATGAGATTAGTCCAAAAATTCGCACTTTACATGTAGTCGCATTGCAAGCTTCTTTTTAAAGGTTGGTCTACGAGAAAGGTAAATCTTTGAAGGCGCATGTCTGGCTCTAACAACTATGGATTTTTTCGTGCAATTTGCGAATTTACACTGTTTATCAATCCAAAATGTCCTTTAGAAAAATGGGAAGGAATTGATAACCCAAAACACACTCGAACGTCGAGAACATGTGTTGCACGGTTTGGTACGAGGTGCGTCAACAACTAAATCAGTAAGCGGTGGACCTATTGGGACGACAGCAGCCATTTTATGAAACAGGCAGCTCTACGAACTTCGTATATGTCTTCCAAAGACGAACTGTGCCGAAGAATTCGCTGTGGTCACCGCCTGACCTGAATTCTTCATTAAAGCATTCTGTAGATTTCTAAAATGATTATGGAAGCGTAGGATTTTGAGCCGCGAAAGTCCACATGTACCTAGCGAGCGCAAGTTCTGATAAGAAGTTTTGTCAGATCAAAAGAAAACGCACAAAAACGTTCAGCCCTAGTATGGTGCATAGCACTTTGGACACTTCCGAAATCTGGAGGAGTTTCCACATTCTGTTATTGTTGTTTCTGCTGTTCTATATATCATAATGACTTTTGTCCTTTAGCAATTTTGTTGATGCTCGATGGACTGTTGTTGTTTGTTGTGAAGATGAAGGCGTAGTGGTCATGTAATTGCCATGTAGAGGAAGAGAAAAAGCAATAAAAGAAAAAGATCCAGCTATTTACCTACTCAAATAGATCCAAACTGATTGCAGCAAAGGCAATTTTTATTTAACGAATTTACCGAATTTACCGATTTTAACGCAAACTTTTTTCGTTAAAAACTGACCGTTAAAAATTTGCCGAAAAAATTTAACGCACACCCCTGATCTGGAGCTTGCCCAAAAGGTCACGTCACCTAACCTATCTTCGGCAGAGGCAGCTGCGACACAGTGTAAAAACCTTTTTCACGTTGCGGTTTCCGCCTACTTCAACAACTTGAACACACTGCCCCTTGCATTTCTAGACTCAAACAAGAAACAGTGCAAACGCCGCTATGCGAGTGCCATAATTCGACCCTCCCTGCTTCTCTTTTCATGAAAGTCTTTCTATTACGACGTCTAAACACGGATTTCAGACAACTTTTCACCGTTCACATTCTTATTTTCGACTCCGGAAGTGCTCCAATTCAGTTTTTTCGTTTAGTGACGACCTCTTGACTTCCTGCAGGGTTCATGTTCGGATGTACTCAGTCGACAACACTTCAGTATGGGAGCGTCATTAGCGGTGCGGAGCGATTCTTCCTGCAATTTTGGTGGTGACTTTGAAGCTCATGCGATATTGAGCAACTCGTTTCTCCTGACTGAATAAAAATAACGAGTGAAGTTCAGGGGACCCAACCCACATCATTCCATCGACAGACAGAGTGATGAGCCTATCCACCGTTCTTTAAAGTGTCGGTAACTGCCTACATAAATATGTCAAACAAAATGACAGCCCTAGCATTACTCTGTCAAATATGGTCCGAACCGATCAAATTTTAGGCTAAATGTGCCTTGTGGAAACGTAAGTTTTCACAACGTTTTAGAAGCTAATGTGTGTTGAATATGTGTTGTCTCCAGATGTATGATTAACTGCGATATTTGCTTCCGTACTCCGACGCTTGACCTTGTGCTGACGACAAACTTTTGTGGTTTCCATTTTCAGAAAAGCCTTTCATTTGTGTTTGAGAACTAATTCCCTCGTGAAGATTGATCCCTGAACGCGACGTCACAGTGTAATTGCCAGGCAATTAGGGAGAAGCTAACGCCTTCTCTCCATGACGTGCGACCAATGACGTGGTTTATTCCAGCACACATTTAGGTAGTTAACGACGACAATGTCGAAACTAGTGCTTCACCCCTGAGGAGCAAGGCTTCGTCCTTTTTACAATAATGCTTCGAAGATGACATGCATAGTCAAATGGCAACACGACCACTTTCGGAACTCCTACCGTCTAGGATGGAGAGACTCTTTACGCAGCTCTGACAAGAATTGGCTTGCTTTCTGGTGGACAATTCGGACATTCTTTTGTTTCCGTCTGCTGTCACCGAATTTCAAAACGGGTTCCTTTGTTGCAGGAAGGTGGAGTGAGGTGAAAAACACCGATGCTTTCTGAAATCCAGACGGTGGCTGTTGCTATTCCTTTTTTGTTTCGACACGAAATTTCAAAAAAGGTTTCTGCTTCATCTGCTTAAATTAGACTCCGCTGCATTTGTAACTTATAAGAAGCTAACTGGAGCAGTCTGAAAGAAGCTTCAATCCCACACTCACGCCCACAAATCAACCTTAAATAGGACTGGCTCTCCTGGAAAGCATCCATTCCACTGATCCCTTGCAGATGTTTCCTCGATTTATTTTCCTAACAAGGTATGAATAGAGTGATCAGTTTCGGAATTAGAAGTCGAAGACGGCGGAAACTTTCGGTCCGATTTAGTGGAAGTGAAGGGCGTAGCCGACATCGTTAGCTGATGTGCTGATGTTCTCAGCTAGCGTGCATGACCTCTTCGAAACGTGGTTAATCCGTTTTTCTCACATCCTCATTTGCATTCCAATTTGATCAGTGGTGAGTTCGACTCGACAGATGTGGTGTATGAACATTGCGGGGTTTACTACTAGCCTAGCGACAGTGGATGAGATGGCCTCCATTTTCGAATGCGCCGAGCTATGTACTTAGCCTTCTTCTTTGTGTTTTCATACCATCTCGACGCTTTATTTTTCTTTATTTACTTATTTATGTAAAGCACATGAGAGTGCGCTCAATCCCATAGAGTAAAAAAAACAATTAGCAATAAAATCGCTTGACCGCATGTAGAAAATGTTAAAGCTAGCTGAACGCTCATGATCAATAACGCTAATGCAGTAGCGGGTCACAAGCGAAAAGCAAAATGCGGATTGCAACTTGGAACACTCTTTGAGAAAAGAATGTATGTAGGAATGCACTATCTGGCGGATAGCGTTAGGTAAGCATTGCCACTACGGGCCATTTCTGGACACACCGCACTGAATCTGGCATTGGATTTAATTCCTTTATTTAACCGCGTGGAGCGCAGTCGGAGGAGGCGCCGACTGCCGGCTGCACCCGATACCAAGTTCCTGGTTCGGATTTCACTCCCAGGCCAACCAAGCCTTCCATCCCTCCGGGGTGGTGAATTGGTACCAGACTTGTCTGAGAAGGATAAAGCGCTGACTTGTTCGTCGGCTGGCCACAGCAAGTCATTGTATGGCCAAATACGCATTCAACTCGCCTCCACGACATCCCGTAGAAACAGAATGCGTTGCGCATCCCAAAGGCGATTGAATACATAACGCCGTCCTTTATCCTTTATCCTTTAACCGCCTGGGTTTCTAGAGGTCGTACTTGCACTACGAGCCAAAGCTGCATCCTTTGTAAAATTTCTGAATCGACATTATCCCTTTCCGTGTTCTCGTTGTTCACGTTACCTCACTGGCGAACTTACATTTCAGTCTAAGGTGACATAGGTAACCTCTCGGTACGTACAGTCCCCTCCCGTTCTAACGCCTCCGGATAAGACGCGACTCTCTATCGAAGATTTTCTCTGGCCCGGCCAGCTTACCTTCACGCCAATGCAAACCAACTCCGCTTAAGACGCGTCGGATACAACGCTACTTCCGTTATAGCGCGGTTTGGGAGCAACTCTGCGTTCAGAATGACTCCCATTGTAACGCGACCCGGGCTCAGTTCCGGTCCCACACAGAAAATGAAGACGAGCGGGATGCTGACCGTGTCTGCGAACACATCAGATACGATCAGGAGGTACACCCGCCCCTGCTACGGGCTTCCTCTCATCCCATTGCTCACCCACCCCATCCCCTAGACTTCGCCGAAAGTCTAACGGTTGCCTCACGAAATCTTTGACACGCAAAAGCAAAGTTTGCGGTTCGCAGAACACCGGCTGTACCTCCTGACGCCACGCTCCCACCAGGTGTACCTCCTTTCGCGCTGCCGTAACCTTGTATTGCCTCGTTCACAGCCACGGCAAGCACCCGTGTGACAATAAATCAGATGCATATAGACGTTTTTTGTGCAGCGATAGGTGTTCATTGTCAGCAATTTGTTGAGCACAGTATAAGACTCCCGTTTGTCGTTATAAGCTGCCGTAGATTGGAGGGTTTCCTCTATCAGAAACAACAGGTGACATGTACTGAAATTCGCGTACTTCAAAACAATATCCCACACAGTTGGTTTGCCTAGAGCAGCTTGTATAGGGGCTCTATGCTGTGACATGATGTTTTCCTGCTATCAGAACGCTCTGCCATGCATGGCCTGTACCTACAACCGCTACCTTCGGGACAGGATTTCAGCAACAGCTCTATTTGATCACATGCAACATCCCGATGGGAGAGTGCTGAGTGGCCACTGCAACGACGATATGGCGGATGCGGCGTGCGATTTAGCAACGCTGATAGCGTCATGGGCTAACATCCTGTCCAGAAGGAAGAGGGTGCGGATCCAAGTCCCGACTGGTGCAAGAGTTTTGATGGTAAAGATCATGTAGCATCAGGTTGCACAGTTTAGTTGATGTTCAGGTCTAGCTTACCCCTGGTAGCTATAATTCCTACACATATCTGTTATACTTATGCATATAACACAGAGAATCCCTGAGGACAGTGCTTCATCAATAGTCTAACGATGTTCTTTGTCCTCACAGTCTCTTTATGGTCACATATTTCGTTACCAAAGTCATATTTCGTTCTTAGATAAATATTTAGCCATGGCATGCGATTTTAGATAAATCTGAGGTAGAAAAGGCCAGCTCCGGTTAGGAAGTGACCCACGTTATAACGCGGATTTCCTCCGGTCTCTTCAAATGCGTTATAACCAGAGGGGACTGTATGCCAGACTTGCTCCTAGCTCTTGTCTACAAACGTAAGCCCTTCATGTCTTCGTCGCAGTTTTTGTCCCCTTTTTTGGGAGAAAATGAGGAAAGCAAAAACAGAAATCGGCAGAAAGGAAACACACGGCTCATTCTAGAAAGCATTAAAAAAGAATAGGTCAATTACAACAGAAAGCATGCAAAAATAGACGATTATCATCTTCGACTAGTGTTGCGTTAGGCTGCAAGATATCGGACCTATTTATTGCTGAGTGCGCTGTCTTTGTTTAGTAAATTTCAGCCCGCTGGGATGAGAGCACATCTAACTCGATCACGCTTACTCGTCGCTGTTATTCGCTTCACGTCTTCTGCTTCTCTCATTCCGTGCCAACGATCACCTCTGAAGCGCTAGCGAAAGTCTCTATTTTCCTTCCGTCACCAGTTTTTACTTGAGTAGCGAGACATCCGGAGTTAGCTTGCGTTTGAACACTCACATATCTGGCATTTAGGCCCTGCTGTACGTCGCATATTTCTGGTAAATTTTGCGTAATTCAATATTTTAATGTCTTACGTTACTGTAAGTGGCTGCAATGATACAACCTATCAATTTGTGCAATTCCTCCTGAGCGTATGGGGCAGCATAAGAAGTCCATGCTTATGCCCTGCATAAATGACTCTCATTTAATTGTTTTTAGCAGTTGAATGTCCGTGTTTTTACATCCAAAGGGTACGACTGATTTGAAGTCTATTCGGCTCATCGAAGCAAGACCATGACATGACCCATGAGCATAGATGTGCGGAAATTTTTCTGGAGAGATGCGGAATTGCGAATAAGGATAAAGGACGGCGTTACTCAATCCCCTTCGGGATGCGCCACGCATTCTACTTCTACGGGATGTCGTGGAGGCGATTTGAATGCATGTTAGACCAATGATTATTTATTTATTATTTATTATTTTATGAGCATGGACGGATGTCTAGCGTAAAAATATGAACAAAAACACCGCTTAAAGAACAAATGCATACGAAGAACAAACCCTTGTTCTTCTTCAATACTAAGAACAAATCCTTGAGCAAATAATGACTGCAAAGCGTCAACAACATTTAACATTTGGTAAAGCTTCTTAAGGCTTGAGCAGACACCTCTTCAAGTCCTCTTACTTACCAATTAGCAAATTGAAGCCCTTGAGAATCCGGTAAGTTAGGAAGCCTTATCTAATTCGTGATCTAGCAATCGGGAGCCGAAGAATGACCTTTCCTCTTACAGAAGGTGTCAGTTCACCATCGATAAAATCACAGCCAGCTTTTTAGCTACAATTTTCTACGGCATAATAAGATTTTTCGCCTGGTGTTCAGTGATGAAAGACGAAAATAAAAAGCGCGTTGATGTCCGCATGGAATTGAACTGTAATCCTTAGAGAAACACCACATCATAAGCTCTTTGGTGAAGCTATTTTGTACACTTTCTAAAGCTCAATATCCTTCTTAGTTGGATTGAAGACAGTTGTACCAGCTACCAGGATAGGACGTACATAGGTTCTGGAGGCCCTTATGTACATACACTTCGGAGATATTAGATCCTAGAACCCTGAAGATATTATATAAACGATAGCTGGCCTTCCTCACCAACCCAGATCTCGAACTTCATCAAACTTTTTCAGAAGCTGACCATGAATGATACCATACCGGCCTTGTCTTTTGGTCTTTGGGCGGAAAAGTGAAAAAAAAGCCTTTTCCGCCGCTTTTATGTAACGCACTTCGAATTGAGTGCCTTGTAAATTGAAACCTATATTTGTGATAAGCACCGAGCTCTCTTTCCGATGAGCTGCAAAGCGCTCTGCGAATATGAAAAAATTAAGTTCCGTGACCTACATTCTACTTCACGCGGCCGACTCCCTCCCTCGCCTCCGCACAAGATAATTACCCACAAAGGATACTGGTGGTAATTATCTCACAAAGTGGTCCGAGAACAAGAAGATTCGATTGAATTTCAGGCTTTCTGGATAAGTTACACCTGATGCAACTTAAATTTCTGTACTATACAGTTTCTGGCAATCACAGTGGTGTAATTTCTTATAGGCCATCTAATTTCTATGTCGTCGATTTCAAGGGGGAATGTCTCGATTTTGAAGAACTCTAATTTTGGAATATCAAGCTTATGGATGCTTATACTTGTCTATTCGCTAAGCTGTTTTGCTTGGAACCAAACTGCGGAAGGAAAACCTTTAGAATTGAAAACTTCGGAACCTGCACGCTGCCAAAGTAGCCCACATCACACTTTTTAGCAGCCATTCGCTCATTTTCCTACGGCTGGTTTGACCATAAAATGGTTTCTCTGCAGAATGAAGGTTAGAGAATTAAAGGCCTTAGGTCACAATCAATAAGTGATGAGTCACCATTTCCGTTCCGATTTCCGGCCCGAAAGAGAGCGGAACACGAAGGGCTAAAAAGCGCCGAAAACGGGAGAATCGGAAACACGGAAAAGGAAATTCCGCACATCCCTGAGATCTTCTTCTATGAAAAAACACGATGCACCCTTTTGACTAGGGAAACAGTGTCCGATTATATATAGGTGGAAGACTACTCCCGAATACACCCTTGTAGAGGACATTTGATGGATTTAGAAATCTTGCTGAACAGAGGCGACGGTTACGGAGTCAGGCGAAACTCTGAGCAAGAGGGTGCCACGAAAAAATCGGATCAACATAGCATTCACGAAGAACAAAACCTGCTCTGATAGAGAAAAACGCCAACAGCTGGATGTACAGATAGTGCAACTAAGGCGAACGGTTTAGTAGATTTACCATGAAGCGAAACGACGAGGTATAGGATGAGCAACAGATTTTGCTGACTCTAAAGCAGTCTTGGAAGTTTGCAGGAGCGCGCCACGCACCCGTTCAGCATAATGAATTTATCTGACTGAAAGTGTAAATGCTGTTCACTTGCAGCGACACAGGGAAGAAATTCTTTTTTTAAACAACAGTCTCACTTGCACCGTGTATTATTCTGCAATAGCTGCTGTTCATGTGAAAAACGTGTGTACTGAAAAAGTGCGCTGCATAATCCATTCTCAATGCATTGGTGGGAAACTCGATGCTCTTGTTCATTCCGTGTCATTGAGTCTCGTGCAGCGGTATCTGCGAAAAAATACGTGACTGGGCTTCAACAACGCTTCTTCGGACGCCGACGAAGCTTGGGACTCTTGAGGCTCCTTTCAGTTGCTTCAGTTGTGCCACTCCGAGTATCGTCCTCTCGATTCCTCGTTACGTAACGCGATCGCGTGTTTACCGTGCTTTCGTAGAGCCCATGTATCTGAAGCGTACGTTAGCGTACGTCGTTCGTCTTCGTCACTAATTCTTCGACGCTTTTCAAAGCTCCCCAAGCCGCTCGTTTTCTTCTGCCCAACTCCGGCGCTATGTCGTTGGTTGTGTTGACTTCGCGGTCTAGATACATACAGCCGGAGCATTCGGAGATGTTCGTTGCGTTAGCGAGAATGGGGCATCAGAAACTCGTCCGTTCCCCATGAACATCGTCTTCGTAAGATTCAGCTGCAGTCCAACGTTCCCACATACACGATCGAAGTCGGCTAGCATTCGCTCCGCCTGGCTGATGCTCGGTGTTACGAGCATCGTCAGCGATGGTGCAGCTGCCAGCCGGCGACATTCACTCCCATGTCTTCCCATTCTAGTTCAGCCTAAAGTTTTCGAGGGTGGCGCACAAGAGCTTTGGGGTTATTGTATCCGCTTGCTGAACCCCTCTCTCCACGTCAATGGTGATGATTTTTTCGTTTTTTTTTTATACGTTGGAGTATTCTTGGACCACCCTGTAGACATCCCGAAGTTTGTTGGGATAATAATTGGCTCTCATAAGCTAGCAGGAGCTTCCCAAAAAATGGAGCCCCTTAATACCTGTGGTCATTTTTCCGAGATGCACTTCGGGAATGTCTTTCCGCTCCACAGTTCTGAATCGAAGCTGCCTCATTAAAGCGAAAATGGAGGGACGCTCAATTCGAAAGCTTCCGCGTGCTGAATAAATTTCCTCATCTGACGTTACCGCGATGTCGTATTGGTCTTTGAGTGTCAAGCAGCTCAAAGAATGAAGCTACTAGTTGTTCTATCTTCAATTTAGTGGAAGCGCGGTGTGTTTCAAAGTTCAACTTTTAAAAACGGTCACTATAACATCGATGAAGTGCTATTGTGAACATGGTTAAAGGATTATGTAAACAATAGGATTTTCGAAAGACCTGAATCTTAGGGGAGGATTCAGATGAGAATTATTTTTACCAGGTCGGACTTTCGGACAGTTCAGATAACTTATTTTGACTTTTGATTTTAATTATTTTGATTTTGAAGTTAATCGATGTCTTATCCGATTCAGATATCCTATATGAGGTTCGAAGATATTAATTATTTGGATAGTCCTTTTTGCTAAAACTACCCTTACTTGAATCATCCCATGATCCGGGGCTTCTTAAAAATGCCGTTATTCTCATATTGTTCTAACCGAACTAAAAAAAGACGGACTCGACATATCCGAATCGGTGCCGATCCATCGTCTAGTGTCCAAGCCAGAAAGCGTCTTGCGAAAAGAAATGCAGCAATTATACAACTGCAAAGTTTATGAGGATAAATAGGTAGGAAAGAGTGTCAGTCCAAGTTTGATTCACCTACCGCCGAAAACCCACGGATCTCCCTCGATAGAGAGCCTTCGGGCTCTCTTGTTAAGAGGGATCTCGGGCCGCTTGTCGCAGGGCCACGTGGCGCGTCCCCGGGTGGTGGATAGGGGAATTAAACGCGAAACAAATGCGACCGTGTACTGCCCAGAGACGCAGGTGGGATGCAGGGGATGGACTCCTTGCTCCTGCTGTGTCGGGTCGATGCGTTCCTTGTGCGTGGGAGCGGCATGTTCGTGCACAGTGTGCGTGGATGTGTCCGTGACTGTGCGGATTGTAACTGTGTCGGCTCGGCCAAAAGCTTGCACTCGGTAGACTGGGAGTACATGTAAGGCGATTCGAGGCCGCCTTAAGTCTCGCCCCGTCCCTTCGGGCAGTCTGGCTGGCTGCCCGGAGTACCCCGCCCGCACGACAGAGCCTGACTAGCTACCCGTGTTGTATTCCAGTCAAACACAGCAGCACTAAAGGGCCTCATTCCCCTGACCCCGAAAGAGCCCCCATTTCTGCAGCGATGGGAAGGACGAGTACGGAGAGGCTGCTAAAATCTCAGGGCCTAACCAGGCTGCGCAAACTGAGAAGGACTAGGATGACGATCTGTACTTACAACGCCCGCACGCTTGCGTCGGAAGCATCCGTCGAGGACCTGGTGATGCAAGCCAGGAAGATCAAGTACGACGTCATCGGACTGACCGAGACGAGAAGACACCACCCCCTACACGCCGCCTACGACTCCGGAGAAGAACTGTTCCTCGGAACATGCGACAGCAGGGGAGTAGGCGGCGTTGGTGTCCTCGTCAACACGCACTTGGCCATGAACATCGATTCGTACGAGTCTCTGACTAGCCGAATCGGACGTCTGCGACTGAAGCGATGTGGCTCCGTGCCAGCCTTGACTGTGTTCAGCGCGTATGCCCCAACATCCGACTACGACGACGAAGACGTCGAGGCCTTCTACGTGGAGCTGGAGAAGTTCTATAAGGAAGATCACACCTTCTACAAGGTGATCGTCGGCGACTTCAACGCCAAGATCGGGCCACGAAGGTCGCCGGAAGAACTTCACATCGGAACCCACGGTTTGGAGTGGAACGAGCAAGGTGAAAGGCTGTCTGAGTTTATCATGTCGACCAAGACCATCCATGGAAACTCGCAGTTCCAGAAGCCTCCCTCCCCACGATGGACCTGGGAATCCCCCGGTGGCCAGTTCCACAACGAGATCGACCACATCATCTTCAATCGCAAGTATTGCCTGACCGATGTCTCCGTTGTCCCCAAGTTTTACACGGGATCGGACCACCGCCTCCTTCGCGCGAGGTTCCGCTTTTCGCGTCAAGGAGAGAAGGCCGCGAAGTTCAAGAAGAGGAGTCCCAGAACGACCATCAACTGGGACCTCTACACCTCTCTTGCCGGTCTTTGGGAAGATGCCGTCATGAACAACGTCGACGAGGAATACGACCGCTTCGTGCACCATCTCCACGATAGTGCTAAGGGAGCCGAGAGCTTGAAGACCACCAAGAGACGTCTGTCTCCGGAAACTCTCGAGCTGATACGACAGCGTGGAGCAGCACGAGCGTCAGGCAACTACCAACTGACGTCCGAGCTTGCGAAGCTATGCAGAGAGGCGATAAAGGAGGATCTTAAGGAGAGAAGGGCGGAAGTGTTGGCTGAAGCTGCAGAGGCAGGGTTGAGCATCCGCAATGCCCGCCGGAACTTCGCCAACTTCAAGACCAAGATGACAGCTCTCCGACGTCCCGACGGAACCGTCACCTCTTCCAGGAGGACCATGGAGAGGGTCATCCACGACTTCTACTCCGATCTCTTCGATAGCCACGTCCACCTGCCCCCATGCCATCTTCCGCAGGATGGATACGTCGTCCCCTCTGTTCTCTCTTCCGAGATCCGACACGCCATCTCGTCGGTGAAGAAACGTACAGCACCCGGTCCCGACAGGATCAGACCCGAACACCTGAAGAACCTCCCGCCAGCGCTCATCAACACCCTGGCGCGGCTCTTCACACGATACCTGTCGGAGTGCAAGGTTCCATCTCAGTGGAAGACCAGCAAGACCGTTTTGCTGTACAAGAAGGGAGACGTGCACGACATTGGCAACTATCGCCCGATCTGCCTGTTGTCCGTAGTCTACAAGCTGTTCACTCGAGTCATCCTGAATAGGATTAGTAGAACGCTGGACGAAGGACAGCCATGCGAACAAGCAGGATTTCGGAGAGGATTCAGCACGATCGACCACATACACGCCATTACGAAGCTCATCGAAGTGTCGCGAGAGTACAAGCTGCCGCTGTGCCTTACGTTCATTGACCTGAAGAAGGCATTCGACTCCGTCGAGACTGAAGCGGTCATGGAAGCCCTGCTTACCCAGGGCGTTCCTACTCAGTACATCAGAGTTCTTCGAGAGTTGTACAGTGGATTCACGACCAAGATCTCACCATTCTACAACGACGTCGTCATTGACGTGAAGAGAGGGGTTCGACAAGGGGATACCATATCCCCGAAGCTCTTCAGCGCCACCCTCGAAAACGTCATGCGCGAACTAGAATGGGAAGACATGGGAGTGAAGGTCGACGGCCGGCAACTGCACCATCTTCACTTCGCTGACGACATCGTGCTCATAACCCCGAGCATCAGTCAGGCGGAACGAATGCTGGCCGACTTCGATCGTGTATGTGGAAGCGTTGGACTGCAGCTGAATCTTACGAAGACGATGTTCATGAAGAACGGATGGGTTTCTGATGCCCCATTCTCGCTCAACGGAACGAACATCTCCGAATGCTCCAGCTATGTGTATCTGGGTCGCGAAGTCAACATGGCCAACGACCTAGCACCAGAGCTGAGCAGGAGGAAACGAGCGGCTTGGGGAGCTTTCAAGAGCGTCGAAGAAGTCGCGAAGAAGACGAAGAACGTCCGACTCCGTGCCCACCTATTCGACTCCACTGTTCTTCCTGCCCTAACATACGCCTCAGAGACCTGGGCTATACGAAAGCAGGATGAACACGCGATCAGCGTCGCGCAGCGTGGAATCGAGAGGACGATGCTCGGAGTGACACGACTCACGCAAGTGAGAGAAGGTCTCCGGAGTTCCGAGCTTCGCCGACGTTCGAAGATCAGAGACGCTGTCGCATGGGCCAAGTCGTCGAAAATTAGGTGGGCCGGCCACGTAATGCGATTCGCAGACACCCGCTGGACGAGAGCCGTCACAGATTGGATTCCGCGGGATGTCAAAAGAACACCAGGACGCCCACCAACGCGTTGGTCGGACTTCTTCGTGAAAGCCCTGAACGACCGATATGACGCTCGTCGTGTCCCTCGAGCGAGGAGGATCCATTGGACCACTCTGGCACGCGACAGGGACGAATGGAGACGCTGCTGGCGCCCGCTCGAGCAAGTCGATGATCAACGGGACGACAGGTGATACAGGTGATACCGCCGAAAACATTGTACTTCTTCGAAAAGCTGGTGGAAATGTCCACCTAAAGACCTTAAGCAAATGCCCTATCTGAGCCACTGCGTCAAGTGACAAGACAGACAAGTCTGGTACCAACTCACAGAGCCGGAGGAATGGAAGATTTGGAAAAACTGAAACTCGTACCAAGAAACTGGTATCGGGTGCAGCACGCAGCAGCCAACACCTTCGTCTTCTTTACCCTTATTTTTTATTATTTATATTAATATGGTAGTAGCTAAACTAAACTAAATATGGTAGCAGCTGGCGTGTGGAGCGCAGTTGGAGGAGGTGCCGACTATCGCTTGCACCCGATACCAGGTTCCTTGTTCGGATTTCCCGCCCAGGCCAACCAAGTTTTCCATCCCTCCGTGGTCGGTGAATTGGTACCAGACTTGTCTGGGAAGGATAGAGCGCTGACTTTTTCATCGGCTGGCCACCGCAAGTCATTACATGGCCAAATACGCATTCAACTCGCCTCCACGACATGCCGTAGAAGTAGAATGCCTGGCGCATCCCAAAGGGGATTGAATAACGCCGTCCTTTATCCTTTATCCTTTTTATGGTAGCAGCTGGGAGAGCGCATTGAACGAGTTCGTATGCACGGTAACTCGTAACTAACTTCTAGCTCAATAATTCAGAAAAAGCGTTTTGTGTTTCAAATGTTCCGATCAACTTTTCGAAGACGCTTATGGATCAGAATGATTTTTGGTTGTTTTCTGAGTAGTTGCTGTTGGCTGGAAAATATTATTCATGTGTTTCTCTATATTCGGTGAGGCTCTTTTACTTACAAACGAGTGGGCATGGCCTGTTCCGATAATGGGAACTCGCGTTTCTGCTGTGTTGTTCGTTCGTCTGAATGCTGTCATTCGTCGAATTACTAAAAGAGCCTCTAAGTGCTAGGCTTAATGGGCCTTCAGCCTAAAACGGCCCTCGAATTCTCTGTTGACGGACACGTTTACGAGCCGTCCGGTCGGGACGCGCATTCATCAACAATTATCCGGACTGCATCCGGCCGATATGCCAGGCCACTGTCATAGCAGTCCGCCACTTTCGTGTCCCGTGCACGACACCCTGTCAGGTTTCTATTCTAATCGGGCATGGCCCTGCTTCGTAGTTGGCCTCCATTCTCGGATTAGTTGCCTTGGATGCATTACTCTTACTCCTTGGCAGAACTATGCGCGCAATTTCTCTCACAGTGCAAGGCAGTGGAAGTCGTAATGAAGTCGATAAAGCTATTCATTCCAACACGAATTCTATCCATATGGGAGAAACTATTATGCCGGAGGTGGCAGCTGTGCTCACAGCCGCGGGAGTATCTTTACTTACGATTTTAAGTTAAAATGGAGTTTTGTCTGTTCATGATGAAAACGAGTGACTAAATTTTACCGATGTTCGTTAATTAAATGCCTCGTGCTCCTTGACAAGCTCAAAACGTTTTATTTCCAAGCATGTGTTTTACCGAAGGAGTCCACTTATCTCCGGAGTACTACAACATCTTACTTTGAAGCACGAAGAATCCAGGTGCGACTATCGCTAAATATCGGAATCGGTGGTTGTTTGTTAGAGTTGATTTACCCACACGAGATTGAAAAATACTTTTGTTGGCCGACGTTTCGGCAAAGGGCAACGTGGTACAACCTCAAGTGCCGACTGCCTAGCTAGTGGGCTCTTCAACCATCCTGTCTGTGGGTCCACGTAAGACCCGTGAAGTGACGATTTTGCCACTTCAGTCCATAAAACGATTTATCAATCTCGGGTGGCTAAATCAACTTCAACAAACAAGCACACTACTGCTTTTCACATAAGAAATTTAAAGCTTTTCGCTGCCAGATTAAAGTCGTTCTTGGATGAGCAGGATGAGAAGGAAAAGAAAAACAAATGGGAGAACAATTAAAGACCTTACGATTCGTGCCTATAAACGCTAAAAATAACTTCAGGAAGGAATTAGTCCCAACTGGTAAGAAGTGGTCCTTGAAATAGAGGGCTAAAGACAAAGGCTTTGTTGTATTGCTGTTGCTGGCCACCACAAGACCTTTGGGAGCACAAAATGCACAACAGCTGGAAGTCACCCCATTTCGCTAACCGACGACGGCTAACACACGCGAACAGTGAGAAACGAATCTCTCTAAACGAACCGAGGGGAATCACCCCTCTTTGAACTGTCAGCACTGGCGGAGAATGAAGTTTCAACTAAACGCAATCGTTTTGATTAGTGACTACATAACATTGAGTCTCTAGCGATTTTTTCCTAAGCCTCATTTGCACAACTGGGATCGGATTCATCAACGACTTACATAGCTTTAACAGAGAAATCACAGCGGAAAACACAGATAACGCAGATAACTCTCACCATATCGCTTCATAAGCCGCGTTATCTGAGTTTTTCGTTGTGAATTCTCTGTTAAAGCTATGCAAGTCGTTGATGATCCGACCCCGGAAGTCATTGTTAGCGGATGAGTATACGCAGCTTCTATGTACTTGGTCCTCATATCAATTGAGACCATAATTATCCAAACGTGTAGGAAGGACAGAAAAATTCTGTAAAAGAAAAAAAAGCTTTTAAGTTTGGACAGTGTAATTAGCAACGGTTCCGTACTTTTTGCGTTTTTCAGGGACTATAGTCTAAGTCGTTAGGGGGTTATAGTCCTACATCAAAGGGAATCGTCACGTAATATAAGGAAGAAGAATGAAGGAAATAATGACATAAAGCCTGTCTCACCTATGTACAGCAACTACAGCAGCAATGCGTAGTGTTTCTACTGTCTTACCTGTTTTTACGTTTTCTTCTCCTTTCTTCTGTGCGTGACTTTCTGTTTAGATTCGCTCATTTCAAATAACATTTAAAATTTTCGCGGCACTGTTTCCGTTTCGCAGCTGCTTTCTTAGTCAGTTTCCTGCAGGTATAATATGTGTGTTATGGGCGATGGCATATGGGTGTCGAAGCATGATGGATTACGCTCTTATATGGAACAGCACGAGACACACGACGACTTCTTGCCATTTCCGTTTGCTTCCCAGAGCGAGAATCCGACTGCTGCTTGTCAGCTAATGTTATTTCTCTCATTCTATTAATATTAGGTTGGAAAAAAAGTCTTTTCATTTTTTTCAAAGATTTATTACTTCACAACTACAAAGTCAAATCAATTAAGATAAACTCTATTTTGTTCTACTACACTTCTCCAAAGACGTGGTAATTTTTCTAATTCCTCTCTCGTAAAAGACTGCAGTTCTGAAGTCGAATCACCGCTGAATCCAATTTTTGAGGTCCCCGTCCGTTTCAAAATATTTCTCTCCAATTTCTTGCTTGAGAGCGTGGAAGAAATAGCATACGGGAGGGCCGAGGTCAGGGCTATACGGTGGATGTGGCATTACCTCCCAGCCCAGCTTCTTTATTGTTTCTCTTGTGAGTCTTGCAGCATGTCGCTTTGCGTTGTCATGCAGGATCATCACCTTCGACTTCTCAGGCCTCTTTTCTTGGAAAGCTGCGGCGACTTTGTAGAGTTGGCCACTGTATGTGGCAGCAGTAAGTGTCTCTCCACTTCTGAGAGTTTGCCGATAAATCACTCCTCTGATATCCAGCAAACACTCAAGAGAATCTTCCGTTCGTGAATATTGGGCTTGAGATCAGACTTAGGGCTCTCTCCCTTTTGTACCCATTGCCTTTTCCTCGGAAGTTGGCAAACAGAACCCAGGACTCTTCGCCTGTCACAATCCGCGGAAGAAACGATTTTCTTCCTTATCTGGACAGAAGAGAAGCAGCGATGGAGAGCCGTCGACCTTTCTGAGTGTCTGACAGGGCATGTGGAATCCAAGCTCCAAATTTCCATGAAAGCCAAGATTCTTCAGATGGATCCCCACTATCCTATGAGACACTTCGAGCTTCTCTGCCAGCTGACGTGTCGTCTGCCAACTATCGGTACGAAGAAGATGGTGTAGTTCACTGTCGTCCAATCCAGTTGGCCTTCCTGACCATGCTTTGCCCTCAGTGAATAATTTCCCTTTAAAGACTTTCCGAACCACTCATAACAGGCGCGATGAGTAGTAGATCCCAAGCCATAAATGTGGTTAATTTGGTCTGTTGCCTGACGTACTGTGGATTCTTTAATGAATTCTTGAAGAATGCCGTGCTGAAAACGGCCATGAGGTAGATCTGGCATTGAGTTCGGAAGATTGGATGGATAACGAATTACAAGAAGAGTCTTAACCTGTGTCTGCGTGCGAACGGTAGACAAGTGTGATAGGATTACGAAATCAGCAATCAACATTGGCTAGTGCGTTTACAAGGGGAAGGGTAAAAAAAATTTCGAAGTGTGAAGAGACTTTTTTTCCAACCTAATAGAATGCTCTTCGAGGTGTGCTACTTATTCCTCATTACCTGATAGTTGCGAGTGGTTCTCAATTTTCCATCACTTTAAATCAACCATATTCTCGACAGATGGCAGCTTCTTGATGTATCCGTTCAAAAACGCTTCCATGGCATCATCTGGAGGAAAAATTATCACACCTTCTCGAATTTTCTTTATTCCTATGCTGTCTAATAGTCAACAAGGCACTACTGCCGGTCAACATTTTCAGTCTTTTCTCGTTTTCCAAGAGCGATCATCTGCAATTTCGATTCGCTTCTGTTACGTCGGGGTTCTAACCCGTCGGCTGCGAGTTACTTGTATACCATGAACCGTTTCCGAATCTCTTAGCCAGACTTCAAGAAAGAGGTACGTGCTTGGGTGTCCGCGAATAGTCTGCTGATACATACCATTTTCACTTCAAATTGGGTACTTCTCAATTCAAATCGGACTCTTTTCTCATCGAATTGAACACTCAACTGAACAAACCTAATCCCCCTGAAATCAAAGTGAAAGACTTTAAAATCGAAATGAGCTTTTTACAGGGTAACTGTAGACTCCTTACGATAAATGGAATAATCCTTTGCGAAAAAATTAGGTTTAACATGCTTTGAATTTTTAAACTCAGTTGCGTAA
Source organism: Heligmosomoides polygyrus polygyrus (assembly GCA_947396885.1). Lineage (NCBI taxonomy): Eukaryota > Metazoa > Nematoda > Chromadorea > Rhabditida > Heligmosomidae > Heligmosomoides > Heligmosomoides polygyrus. Next base: position 24,218,459 of record OX377202.1, read on the forward strand.
TGTGTGCAATAATTTTGTACAATTTTTATTTTTTGAGAAAAATAATAAACTAACTTTATTTTAAAACACATCAGGCAGCAATAATTCTATGCACTAAACGATGAGATTGCGCCATGTACTCTAAGAGCTCGTTAAGATTTTCATTTGTTGGATAGTATAAATGTCGCCTACATGAAGCATCCAAATGAGGATATGGGTTCTTTTCAATTGTTTTGTTATAAGCCTTCGTTTCCCCTTGAAGATCACAGGCCAAGAGCAGAACACACGACGTGCTCAACCACAGTGAGTAAACAGTTAAAATTTTGATACGTAAGGCAAACGGGAAGCACCTGCAGACTAGAACACGGCAGAGCACCTAGATTCGCTGATATTTTCAAACGTTGCAGTAATAACTTTCAAATGTTTTTGAGGTTTTTAGTTACCATCAATAAGGGTTTATTTATTTATTTATGTACATGGTGAACCATCAGATAAATAAATATCAAATGAGGTTATCAAACAGCATTTAAAACAACAGTGAACCAAACAATTAAAGTTATCAACACGGGATAAACTAGGGAGCGTTCCTTTGATAGCCAATAGATTTCCAACCGCCTTGGAATCACATTTATTTGATTGTTGAAAAACTTTTATAATGAAAATAGAAATTAAAATAAGAATAAAGTAAATAATAGAATCAAATTGCGAGAGGCCTCGTGTGTAGACGCAGTTTAGTAACCGCATCTCCAGTACCACAGCTTACTTTAACTTCCAGTTAAAAGCCGCCATTTTAGCACATCTTTATAACTTTCTTGTAATTGTAATAAAGCCGCCAGATCTTAGTCTACCCGCTACATTAGCATATACTCTGCCTCAATTTTTGTACAGTACGAAGCTCTAGGGAGTTCATTTCTAACGTTTCGACCGTTTGTCAGGTTCGGAGGTCGAAAAATAGTTACTGGATTCAAAATTTGCTTGCCACCCAAACAGTCGTCTTCCCAGCTCTGAGTTGTCGACTATCACTTGACGTGAAAAGCGAAGAAACTCAGTGCATGAAAGATGGTCTTTCCGTTGATCCACCGCCAACAGAGCAATAACCTCCAAAGCTTCCGGCAGAGTCCTTGAAATGTTTCGGGTATGCACTGGGGAGCGCGTTGACACTTTCTCTCCTTCCTATCCTGATGACGGCTTGCTGTAGAAGGTTATTTCTGTTCATACCATTGCCGATGTTAAGACTCAATCTGGTAAAGGATTCTATCTTTTTACCAGGTGAGGTGAAAGGCCAAGCATTTTATGGTCGCTATGAAAGTCTAGAACAGGCCAAACTCTCAATATTTTTGTCGCAAATATGTAGTTATAATGTTCTCATGCCACATAAACTTACAACCTTCAAGGATATTTGTATTCTACTGAGGACAAGACTTCATCATAAGCCAGGCACAGAGGTTCGAACTTCGGCATGAGTCTAAGATTTTCTATGGCCAATCAACGGACTGCTGAAGCGCATATTCATAGTTTTCTCAGAAGCATAGTCAAAGCGCTTCCGCCTTAGGTGAGATGCAACGTGGAACGAGTTTAACTCGATTTAATTTATTAGTATTGTTTTATTCTACATTTTTGGAGGCCTGAAATTAAATATGATCCAAAGGTGGTTGGAAGTCTTTTGACAGGGATAAACCGCAATTGATGGAACCTCAAAAAGCCTTTAAAAATGTAAACAACACAACAGTAGTAAGATTATATGGAAACCCTAGTCCACACGTAGTCGATCTCGTGGTTCAAAAAACCTCCAAAAGAGGCTAACATAACCAACATCACTGTCTGCTGCTCTATGTATATTCAAAAATCGTTTAAGGCCGATTCTATCCCATTGTGCCAGTTCAGGAATCTTTCCCCTTTACCTAGACACATACGAAGAACGCCATCAGGGGTAGAGATGGTTGTAGCCGTCCTCCATCCGGTGTCAGTAATCTCCATCAGCGCTTCCGCTCGGTTGTGTTTCCGTTGGATGTCTACTTGCCTAATCGGTGGCTCGTTCGGAAACATTCACTATTTTTGCTTTCCACGGCAACATTTTTCCTTTACTAGAACCATAGAACTAGAACGGCGATATCTCATAGAGCCATTTTGGCTAGAATCACATGGTATTGATAACCTTCGCCGAAAGCCTAGTAAACATGATTTACATTCGGTTCTAGGTATACCTGTAAAATGAAGCTGGATATTTGTTCTTTATTTATGCTGCCTAGAGGAAATAAGAAGTCGTTGAACGGTGAAAGACATGGTACAATAATTGTTACTGCTATTGTTTTATTACGATTGCATGAGGCAATACGTTAGAAAACAAACACAGAACCAATCACAAAAAAGAGCACAGGGGTGAATACATACAAACAATGAGGCAATATTTACAAACAATCATACTATTCAACCAATTTCAGATCTGAGCAACAAACGTCCAACCGGGCTTCTGAATTGTCTCGTTGTTAGGGGAAACTGAAGGTGCTTAGAGAATTTCAGATATAAACTACCTGCCCTATAAGTGAAAGACATTGCTCGTAAATTGGTTCTTGGCCGAGGTAGCTGTAGCTTCGCGGAGTCAACTCTTGTGTGCGAAGTCTTCATTCTAAAGAATCGACAAGGCCCAGAATCGGTGGTAAAGTATAACATCTTGTGTACAAGACAGATGTCAAAAACTCTGGGGCGAGAATCTAGGGATGGTAGTCCGAAATATTTATTTATGATTGGTGCCTTCGGTACACGTGAATATACGAAACTCCCTATTCTAAGAAGAAGATTCTTGGTGAAGTTGTTCCGTACTGTCTCTATAGTATAGATGTCCTTTTCCTTATGCGGGGCAAATACGGACACATTTGATTCAACAAGGAGACGTACATATATAAGTCTTGTAACCCTAAGGGGAACCGATTTATTCCTGGTGACTAATGCCTTAAAGATGTAATATGTTCGTAACATAGCCGTGTTACATATAGCACGTATATGCCTTCCAAAGTCTAGGCTATTGCTATAACAAAAACCCAACTCCTTGACAGAGTCCACTTCGCGTAAAGCACATCCTTCAATGTCGTACCTTTAAGAGAGGTTTCCATTCCAGAACAAAGATGTAAGACTACAGTCTTTTGAGGAGATAGCGGCAACTGCCACCTTCTCGCCCACTCAACCATCAAATCTATTGCATTTCGAAACACACATACATCCTCTGAGCCTGCAATACTTTTATTAATCTTGACCTCATCAGCATACACCTTTGTGATGACGTTGTTCTGCTGCATAACATCAGGAATCTCTGCGGTGAAGATGTTGAAAACCAAAGGGGAATTATGAGGTTTAAGAGGTCATGATGCTGAATTATGAGGTTTCTAGCTCACTGCATTGTATGCTGCTCCAGAAACGCAGAAACGTGCTGGTCGTACATTCCTAGCAGCAACTTCAGCAGCCAGCTCAATGGTTCCTTATTCCGCGATCTTTCGATCGTTCACGAAAAATTCCAATATTCCTCATAAGTTGACTTCTATTGCTCATCCGTCTTCTCATTGCTGCTTTTCTTCTTCGCTGTATTCAACCCTTTTAAAAACACGTTGATCCAGCTGATGGCAACGGCGCAGAAGTATGTATTTGAAACATCCAACACTCACTCTCATCCAATTCTCATTTGCTTGTTCTTCTCCGTAAAGTCATCAACATTCCGTGATTTTTTGGAGCAGTGCTTTACTACGTTATGACTTGGTAAAGTAACGCTACAATAGGCCATCTGATCGAGAAACGCCCACTCAACTAAGCTCTTGTCTTAGAAATTGTTTGATGTAGCGAATTAAGAGCGAAGGCTAGGAGCCGAGAATTAATTCCTTTGTTAGGTATGTAGAGAGCATTGAATCCCTCCACTCAGAGTAGAACATATTAGCAATCATCTACATATGGCCGTAATGGAGACACGCGTAAAATTCTCTCTGAAGGTCGTGATCTGAAAATGCAAGGCAGTATCGACCAGCTTGTGCACTTTTCGCTCATCAACTTGTCACACTTTTTATGTGGCTGGCAATTCGGAGGTGTCGTGGACTTCTCCCCACGGAAACACTCTTGATTGACAGGCAGCGACGCCGCAGCAGCACTTGCCAGCTGTAAAAACGTTAGCTGCGATGACTCTTCCCTCTCATTTTCTTCGAAGCTTGTCATCTTCAATTGCTCGCCGTTTACGTCAGCATAGAAGCCGTCAAGAAGCCTTTGACGATGTTAAAATTGATGTGTGCTCTTGAGTAATCCCAGAGCTCTGCTGGTCGTCTGGAGATAGTTGAATGCTTTCGATATCGTGCTGCTCATCAACATTCATTATTGCTCTGTGTGGCTGCTTCCAACCTGTTTCTTGTATCCGCATCTTCTAGCTGGAACACACACTGTAATGGATATATGTATTCATAGGTTGTCTGCTAATGTCAGTGTTGAATTTTGCAAAGCATCAGGTTGTCCGAAAAGTAACGCAATTTCTTGGCTTCAATGACCTACGGTTAGGCTGAAGCTTCTCAGCAAAAGAAATTTTTTTAAGAAAAGGTAAACAGTCCTGAAATCCGCAATTCCTCCACAAAATTTTTCTTGCCGGGCAATTCGCCCCTCAAACTGTATAAGAAACTATTAGATAATGTTTGCAGGAAAGTTCTGGCGATTATGAGTGATCCACTTGAAACGATCATGACTTTCTCCACAATCACCGGATTCAGTCCAAATGAGCACCACTCGAATCAGCACACTTCTTGCAACGCGACGCTCGTTGCTAAATTCCATCGATGAAAAACTGAATGGTTGAGATGCAAAAAATTCTAGAAAGACAGTTTTTGCGTGGTCCTGGCTAGCGAAGATTCCACCAGCGAGGAGGCATACTTCAATAAGTCTTCGACGAAACGCAATTATTGAGCATAGGTGAAAGGAAAATTATATCAGATAGATAGGGCAAAAAAATTCCGTATTAGTCGTTATGTTAAATAAAAATGCGAAGCAAGTCGAATATTGATTCAATAATAAACGAACGAAGAGCACTTGGACAAAAGCTGTCAGAACTTTCCGGCCAACTTATTATGTAAAATTAGATTTATAAAGGGTGAAACATTGCGGCAGTGAAGACCCATTCACATTGTGAAGAATCAAACGTGGAAAGGAGAATAGGGAACTTCTTTATTATCTTCCCATTATCCTGATAGATTACGTGACGGAAAAATGTCCTCACAAAGGGACAGATTCCACTTAATCCGAAGTTCATTTTTTTGAGACCTAAGAGACCGTACGAACCCGAAGCTTCAGATATCCAACAAAGAGAAAGCGAACATTATTGGCATAGAAACATCCTTAGATTAAAGTAGCTGCTCAATAAAGATGTATGGCAGCGCGGTTGGAAGAGGCGCATGCTATCGCGTGCTTCTGGGTCCAGGTTCTTGCTTCGGTTTCCTGTCCGGTCTAACCAAGCCTTCCATCCCTCTGGTATCGGTGAAGGACGGAATGCTGTCGGACTTGTCTCTAAAAAATAATGCTGACCTGTTCATATACTGGCCACTGCAATTCATGCTATAGGCCAAATACCTATTCAAATTGAACCCACAACATACCGTAGAAGTAGAATGAATGGCGCATCCTATATGAGATTGACCAACCCTGCCCTTCATCTGTTACTCTATTTCCTTTAACATCTCAATAGACGATTACCAACCACGACAATTGATTGCTTTTAGTACAACTTTCGTATAATCATATTCATATTTCTTTTATCTTTATATTTTCAATTTTTTATTTATTTTCGAGGTGTTCGCTTTTATTCAGCTTTGCTCCTGCTTTATGGTTTATATTGGACATCATTTCCTTAATAAAACCTCCACTTTAACGGATGGTTTAGCAGCACGAAACTTATGTAGATCCGACACGGAACGTGGATTGAGTGATCGTCGTGGTTCGAGGCAGCTACCAGGCAGTGCACATTTCGATCCGTTCTTATTGTTAGTTCCTTCAGTAAGTGCTTATTAAAACGTGCACTGCCACCCACATTAGGCCTAATTTCACTACATACACCTCGTGACTGAAAAATACAATTGGCTGATGGGAATATCAAATGTCATGCCTTATTAATATTAATGGCTTATTATGATTACGGTAGCTTGGAGTCCGTAACGTTGATTAAACGCGGCCTTGGTGGTAGGGTTTCAGTTTTCACGTCAGCAAAGGCGTTTGCATTATTGCCTGCTAATTTGAGCTCAGACTATTACATTCTTTTTCGCTTTCATCACTCGGTAGAGACAATTACTATGGAAGTTGGTTCGCTTAGGTAACTAAAATGCAGCAAAAAGGAAGAAAAACTTATTTGAGGTTTTTCGAGATTTAGGCCACCATCAGGCGGAGTGGACTAGAAGTTTGTGCGCACTGATAAAGGGTGAATTACGCCGATTTTGTCTATTTTGCTTTCTACTCGAGCTATGTAGCTTCAAGACATATTCCGGCGAGTACATTACTATTAATAAGAATATTTGGCTCTGACTGCGAAGTGAAATCTTTCGACGCTCCTATAGTATGTACTTCCACAAGACATGACGCATTTCATGAAAAGTTGGTGAAGAACCCCGTTACTGTGCCCATTTGCCCGTGAAAACACCACAGTTGGACAAACTCTGTTGATGTTCTACTAGAATTAAAAAAGCAAGAAACTTTCTGACCTATGTGTAGAACTCTCAGTGGATTCAGTTTGTTGCTTGGCAAGTACGATGACCTGGAGAAGTTGTCGTAAGGATGTTGCAGACTTGCATCTTGCTCGTTGAGCTCCAGGAATATGGTAAAGCGATGCCTTCGTTGACGGTTGCGTAATTGTGATGACTACTACTATTTATAGACTGAAGTTTGCTAGTTTATTCATTTTGTATTCATTTGTTCGCTTACGCGAGACTGTGAGCTACGCCATGAAATAAAAAATTTCTTAAAAATTCACACTTACAAACATAATTCGACTAGTGCACGTTTAAGTTCGGCATGGGGCCGATGTTCTCGTGACAGCTTTCCGTTCTTGTAAAAGTGATCTGTATATTTTTGATTTTTGTTCTTTGTATATTTTTGTTTTGCGGCTAATCATTACATTTAAAAAATAAGTGGGTGTTTAAGCGGTGCTATTTCTGAAAATTTATTGACTTTGCAAGTAAATGATGTTCGACTTAACGGCCACGCTGCTGCAAGAATACTATTGTATAAACACTCTGTCTTCTGATTACGTGAAAGCGCTGTGAAATTGCTTCAAAGTCTGCTTGCTTCTCTTCTCCAAAGTAGGAGTCGACTACTTCTGAACGCGGCTGCTATCACTTGTGCGCGAGGTCTTCCGCTTCGGTGATTTGGTTGAGTCTGATCTACGCATGGGTGAACCCATTAACGAGTTTCCCTCTCCTAGCAATTGACTATAACACTTCGCTCTTTCCCATCTAAAAATGCAAGTTCACCACAAAGCATCACTTCCAACCTCTAGGTCACGCTTTACGTTTGGCTTCTCTTTACGACTATGGTGCGGCGACATGTTGTGCTTATTATTAGGCTGTCGCAAAATAAATCGCCGAAACAGACCGCTTATTTCAAACTGCTATAACTCAGCCTAAAATCAACTTTGTTAATTGTCGTAAAAACCATAAGAATTTATTTATTTTTGCCAACAAAAGTGATAAATATAATCCTTTACAACAAAAACTGAGATCACAGGAATTAAATAAATCGAGGAGGGCACATACAACTTCGGCCAAATTAATGAATTGTTTCTCAAGCGAATGAGAAGCAACAGCTCGGAATAACATGATATTCATATGAGGGAAAAGTCGGGAGAATATGGTGGGTGAGGGAGAACTTCGATACCTAAATGGGCCAATTTTCGCCGAATATTTTCTGAGGTGTGTGGCTTTTCCTGCAGCAGGAGCAGCCCTCCTCTCTTCACCACTGCCGACCACAATTTTTGCAACTTCTCATACATTTGATCCAAATCACAGCAGTAAGACTCTGCTGTGACTACCTGACCAGACTACAAAAGGTGTAATGGATTAACCTTCTCAACACCACCACAAAGTAAGCATAACTGTTTTAGGGTTAAAGTCGGGTTTAGGAAAGGGTGTCGGAGGAGCATCCTTATTCACCCAGACAAAACCCCGCTTCCTGTTATCGAAATGGACCTATTTTATTTTTATCTACAGTTTAACACGGCTTACAAAAAGCTCATTTGTAAAGCGAACAAGCAGTTTGGAGCAGGTGTCGAGACGTGCCAAACGCTTCTCATCGGTCAGTTCATGGGGCACCCCCTTCGACATCTTCTTCACCTTACCGATTCTCGCCAAATGTCTTGTTACTGTATATTGACGTACGCCAAGGTCCTCTGCTAACGTAGTGTGTTGGTCTCCGCAGTTGCTTCAACGGCCCTCCTCAAAACTTCATCGTCAAACGACCTGCGCCCCCGACCCGGTTTTACTTCGAGAGCAAAATCAAATCAAACAAGCAAATTTTCCGAATCAGAGCCTCACCGTTCGTTCGCAAGGGCAGTCCATCCCAAAAGCGCTGCTAAGGTTACGAGATGCATTCGTCGCAGAATGTTCGTAAAGCATGATGATTCGATAGTCGCGTCGGATCATAATTTTACGGAGCCCTGGAAAAGGTCGGCTAGAAAAATTAGAGCGACATTCATATATGTTTCTTAACCGGAACAGTATGTGTGGCTTTCCCCGACGTCATTTAGGGTAATAAACTCATTTATTTATATAATACATACCTCGAAGCGGAGATTAATTTTTCGACGGCCTAATATGTATTTCGTTTCCTAAGTATGTGTAGGATAGAGCCGCGACCTTTGGGCCTGCACCATGCCACATAACAAAAGTAGAATGCGTGGCGCGTATAGGATAAAAGAATAAAGAAGGAATTTTTGGATACGATTTTGGATACGCCTCGTATTCTACTTTTACTGGATATCGATAAAACCACTTGGTGTGAGTGGCCATCCGATGAAGAATTCAGTGCTGTATAACGCCTACCAGGACATCCTTACCAGGGTTAGATGTCTGGTGGGATGTAAGATCAGAAGGATAGAAGACGTTAGTTAGTTTCAGCGGAACACTCAAAAACCTTGGTTCGAGATGCATGCGACAGCCGGCGTATGCTCGACAGCATGGTACACATATGTACTGAAGGAGTTGGCTCAGTTCTATAGTGACCCGTTCTACGTCCGGGGTTTGTACATTGGTGCCAAACCTGCCTAGTAAGGATGAAAAACTGGCTTTTTAAAATTGGCTGTCCCTGCAAGTCAATGTATGGGGTTAATATGCATTCAAATCCCCTTCACGACATCTCTTAAAAGTACAATGTGGGCGTATTCCATAAAGGAACTGTCTAAAGCCGTCCTTTACCCCTTTCTCCTTATTTTTTAAAACAAAGGGCGCGTGTAGCGCAGCCGGAGGAGGTGCCGGCTGTCGTGTGCACCTGATAACAGATTCTTGGTTCGCAAGCCGTAGCATAGCGAAATACGCCTACAAATCGCGTCCGCGACATCCAGCAACGTCAAAAGCAGAATGTGCGACCCAAAGGGGAATCAGTAACGCCGTCCTTCATCTATTCGTCCGTTATCTTTTTTTTTATCTTTTTAAAATATCATTTTTAGCATAATCGTCTTCAATGACCTAGCTTCAGAAAAGCTTCATGAAGGTTTAGGTGAAAATAGATGCCTTGGTTAAAAAATAGAGCGCGATCCAAGAAGGGTTGCACTGCCAAGAGACCTCGGTTGGCTCGAGACCGCTTTAACATTTCCTACAACGTCTGCAACCACCATCTGTGGTACGACGGCCTGAAAGAATGCTCCTCAGCAACCTAAGAGAGGATCGTGGCCATATCCTACAGCCTTGAGGAAGAGTATATATGTATGTCGGAAGTGTAGCCTTTTTTCTAAGCTTATTGACAAGCTTGGTCTGCAACTTTCTTCCTTTCTTCGACTTTTCTATTGAGCAGTCAACTTTTGGTGAAATCAATTGAGTTGCCGCAAAATCTATGCTGGAGAAAAAAGCATTAGTTTGAAACGTAGTTTAATCCAAGAGGATTAAAAAAAACTATCCGATTAGTTTCGCACAAGTGCACCTCGATGATGGGAAACAGCTGTGGGTGTTGAATGTTAGTCGGTAATTTTTAACAACTTTTTCAACGAAAAATTTCTTCGGTAATTGCGGTTAAGTCGTCAGACCAAATTACGTTAAAGTGCAGCTAGCTTGGCGGCATTAATGCACAGCAAAAAGTCAGATCCTTTTTATCATCAATATATCTCCATCTTTCCCACAACTGTGTACTCATACATACTGTATACTCATACTCATACTGTATTCGCAGCAACTGACAATAATCCGCCTACCAACAACACGACTCCTAAAGATCAAGAACTTCCATAAACAAACTATATCTCAAAACACATGCACTAACCATTTCTTTGGCAACATTAGAGGTCACATAGAGAGATTAAGGAATGTTTTCAAAAGTATGAAACAACAGGAAAACTGCGCATAACATGGTGGTCAATGCTCATTAAGCAAGTTTATACGAGTATTCCTTTTTAGAGGGTAGCTGGATCACTGTAAAGTATCACAAAATATCAAAAAATAAAAAAATGGAGTCATAATTAAGAGTGAAGGATAAGGACCGCGTTAACCGCTCCCTTTTAGGATGCGTCACGCGTTCTGATACTTCTGCGGACGTTGTGGAGGCAAACTGAATGCGCATCTGGCCTATACAAAGGCTCGACGTGGCGTACACAAATCAGTGTTTTAACCTTCCTAGACAACTCTGGAACCAATTTACCGACTCCGGTGGGATGGAAGGCTCGATTGGCCTGGGCGGAAAATCCGATTGGTGAAAACCCGAAAGGGGTGAACGCGACAGCTGACGCGTCCCCAACTGTATACGTTACCACTAGCGCCATAGCGCGCCCTTTCAGGAGTTAGATCTTCTCTTGAAGAGAAAATAAATTAGCAGTTGCGAAAATATCCACTGCTTCTGTGCCACCTTTGTTGGATAGTCTCCGTCTAAATAAGTCCCTGTAAGGGGTAATTTGTGGCTTGATTATTGAAAGAACAGCCCTATACACCAGCAGGGTTCTTATTTTTTTCCAGCTACTCCACATTTGGTTTTATTTCTGTCAGCTAAAATTAGCTGCTCGATACTCATTGTTTGAAAATGTTATGTGTAATTGCTTGTCTAGGTGTTCCATCGTAAAAAAATGCGCACATTAGTCATGCGACCTGGAATACGACACAATGCTTTACCATATAAATTACTATTTATTGGGCCACTGTAAAAGCCCTCTTCGGTTTTCTCGATTTATTATAACTCTTGTCAAAAAGAAAAACCAATTTAATTTTTTCTTGATGAGAAGTGTTCCTCCGAGTAGTTTGGTCGAAATCAGGTAGTGCAGTTGAAGTCACAGTTATGCTCGCTTGCACGTGAAATCGTAATTTAAGATGAAGGCGCTGGAAAGCCAAAGCAAGTCTTTCTTACCTACAGCATCGACGAGATGGTTTTAGATATCAGTTCCAAGAAAAAATTGCTATTCGGCATAGATTTAGGCTGAATACACATTTAAATCGCTTCTACGAAATCCTATAAATAATTAATTCATGGCGCATCTCACCGGCAGGATTATCGCCTGCTTTTATTTTTTCTTTCTAAAATGCATTGCATGACATATCTCTATATTCTCCTTCTTCTTCTTATTCTTCAGCGTTTGTCCCGCATCGTCGCGGGGTCCGCTCTTCTGGTGCTGCGACGCCACCTTTCCCGATCCTGCGCTTGATCAGGGTGGACACCAGCTGCTTTCATGTCCGTGTGTACGTGTCAGACCAACGCTGCTTCGGGCGTCCTCTAGGCCGCTTTCCTGACACTTCCAACTCAGGGCCTATCCTGCGGACGCTGTCTTCCTTCCCACGCAGAACGTGGCCGTACCATCGCAAGCGAGCTTCGCGCATCTTGACCGCTATCGGCGCGACACCGAACTTCTGCCAAATAGCATCATTTCTGATGCGGTCCATGCGGGTGACTCCAGCCGTCCAGCGCAGCATCTTCGTCTCCATGACGCTGAGGCGCGCTTCAACTTCCTTAGTGGCAGGCCAACACTCAGCGTTGTACATCGCAACCGGGCGCACGACGGCTCTGTAAATCTTCGACTTCAGGTGCCTGGTATCTTCCTGTCGCGGAGCACGCCCGTCAGCGAACGCCACTTGGACCAAGCTGCACTCACGCGTGAGTTCAATTCAACCATCAGACCGCCGTCAGACGCTATTGCTGATCCCAGGTATTTAAACCCCGAAGTGCGTGCAAGTTCAGTACCGTTAATCTTAATGGAGCCGGACTCGTTCACGTCAGTCGTTAGGTACTCGGTCTTCTTGACGTTCAATTTGAGTCCGAACCTCGCCAGACGGTCGCACCAAGCTTGCACCTGCCGCTCGATATCGTCTTTCTCTTCGCAAGCAGGCATCAGGTCATCAGCATAAAGAAGCGTCCATGGAACATGCTGCTAAAGATCTTGCGAAATGGCCTCCATGACGACATCAAAGAGGAGTGGAGAAAGCGCAGAACCCTGGTGCACCCCAACAGAGATGGGAAACTCCATTGAGGTTTCAGCTGCAGCTTGCACTCTACTCTTTGGGCAAGAGTAGAGCATCCGCACCCACTCTATAAGTTCCTCAGGTACGTTGTGTCGTAGCAAGGGTACCATATAACTTCTCGCGGTACGCGGTCGAAAGCGTTCTCCAAGTCGAGAAAGGCGATATACACCGGCTTCTGTCTCTCGCGATGCTTCTCCACCAGGAGGCGGGCGGCGTGTATAGCATCAATGGTCCTACAACCAGACACAAATCCGCACTGGTTGTCGGAGAGCTTGACGATTTCACGGATTCTTCTATCGAGGATTCGCTCGAAGATCTTCATGCTGTGCGAAAGCAAGGGAATCGGACGATAATTGAAGCAGTCCGCAGGACTGCTATTCTTCTTCCAGATCGGAATCGTCATACTGTTGTGCCAACACTCCGGTACTTTCTTCTCCTTTACTACCTGGTTGAAGAACTCAGCCAACCACTCAGCAGGATACCAGAGCTTCGACTTCCAAACATCGGGTGCCAGATCATTCGGCCCTGTCGCCTTACCGGGCTTCATCTTCTTCAGAGAAGCTTCTGTTTCCTCCACGGTGATCTTGTGAACGGGACCGTGAACAGAAGCCACAAAAGGGATGACCGTATGAGGAAATTCCATAGTGGAAGTTTCCTCAAAGTAATCACGCCATCGCTTCAGCGCCTTTTTACGGTCTTTCAGAAGATGGCCGCTCTCATCATTGATGCCAACAAACTTTTCAATGTCCTCGGTTTGGCGATGGCGGGTCTTAGCAAGTCGGTATAAAGACCGCTCACAAGCGCGAGATTCGAGCTTTCGGTAGACATCACCATAATGAGTGGCTTTCGCAACAGCCACGGCTTTTTTTGCAGCCTTCTTCGCCTTCTGATACTCCTGCCAGTTGTCGGCTGTTCTGTCGCCGAGAAACACATGATACAGCGACTTCTTCTCTCAAACCTTCGCTTTCACATCGTCTGTCCACAGCCATGCCTGCTTGTCGATTTTGCGTCGTCCAGGCTTCGTATTGCCGAGTTCCAACCTTGCAGCTTGGCGTATCGCGTCGGTTGCTTTCTTCCAAGTTTCGTCGACAGTCGTGACTGTCGGTAACCGTACGCGAGAAATCACAGCTGCTTCCTTCTCTTTCATTCGCCACCACTTGATTCTTGCAGCACCGCATCGCTCAACCTGCTGCAGCCTCGGAGGAGCGATCTTCAAAGTACAGATCAGCGGACGATGCTGTGGGGCGACCGTTTCATACGGCACGATCTTCGCGTCTGTGACGAGATTTCGGTCACGATCCTTCACAAGCACAAAGTCTATCTGAGACTTGGAGCTCCCACTATAATAAGAGATGAGGTGGGAGTCGCGTTTTCGGAAAACGGTGTTCACAATGGTGTGGCTATGCGATTCCGCATAATCAAGAATACGCTCACCACCGTGGTTACGAGACCCGTATCCAAAACCACCATGACAGCTGTACCCGTCCTTCGCAGCACCTACGTGCCCATTAAGGTCACCAGCGACTACGATGACATCTTTCGACGGTACCTCTGCTGTATTCTCATCAAGCAGGTTCCAAAACTCATCCTTGGCTTGATTGGAGCAGCCAGTCTGCGGAGCATACGCAGAGAAGAAGTGATAGAGTCGCTCCTTAGCGGCGACAACGATCTTCATCAATCGATCGTCAAAGCGCTCGACGCTTACAATTGAGTCACGAAATCGTTCGGAGACGATTATTCCGACACTGCTGGTGGTCCTGGGACTTCCACGTAGAACGGGCTTGAAACCACGTCCTATGTCCCTTGACTTGCGGCAGGACCACCTCGTCTCCTGCACCGCACAGAAATCAACTCTTCTTCGCTCCAGTGCTTCAACCAACTCGCACGAGCGGCCCGTCAACGTACCCTCATTCAGCGTAGCCGCGCGGGTCCTGCTTACGTTACGGGACTTTCGGACTAGCGCAGTTGCCCCCCCCCCCCCCCCCCCCCGATGCCGTCCTCGCATCAGGGACCCTCGCATACTTCTCACACTCGCCGCTCTCTGCGAGTGCGCGTCGGCTCCCGCGGACGCCGTAGCACTATCTCGAGAAACTTGACTTATCATACACCATGTGATGTGACATGGGTCTTTGTAGGCCGGCCTGTCACAAGGGCCTGTCGCCTGCATTCGAATGTCCGTGATTAGCTTAGCTCGCAGAGCGAGCATTTTCCAGTGGCACCACGTGGAGGAGCGGACATCGCCACCTATGACATATCTCTATATATACAGATAAAATCGATGAGAAGGAGTTGTCTAGTTGTAGAGATTTAAGATTTTAAAACTCATGGATTGTTGGGAACCATATTTAACATCTTTTTCAGACTGCAGACACCAGAAATGGTTCCTTCAGTGATACATAAGCATGGGATTGCTAGACGTGACTGTTTCTTAACTGCTATTTTCGTAATCTTCTTTCTGATACTGCACATTTGTTGTGTGCGTTATACTGGACAACTATGTACTATAGTTGTGCTCTCGCAAAATTTTCGAATATTCGAATGGTTTCGAATACCCGCAATTTTCGAGCATTCGAATTTCGAATACATTCGAAAAACGTGATTTTTTGAACATTCGAATTCGAATACATTCGAAAAACGCGATTTTTTGAACATTCGAATTCGAATACATTCGAAAAACGAGATTTTTTGAACACTCGAATTCGAATACATTCGAAAAACGCGATTTTTTGAACATTCGAATTCGAATACATTCGAAAAACGAGATTTTTTGAACACTCGAATTCGAATACATTCGAAAAACGCGATTTTTTGAACATTCGAATTCGAATATTGATTCGAATATTCTATTCGAATATTCGAATATTTTCGAATGGAACATTGGGTTACAGAAAGGAAAAAACATGGCTGGTGCTTTGGTGGCAATGACCAATAGACGGTTTACCCTGACGTAGTAGGAAATTTACATTCGTTTGCAAAGCGTTTAACAAAGTTTTAATGGAGTGATCTTTCCACCGAATTCTTCTATGCCTGAAAGGATGAAATATGTTACTGGTCATCAAACCAAACAACACGTCCTTAAAAAGTTTAGTTCTTTTTCCTGGTCGACTGATAAAAAGATTCCAAAGGCCATACCTCACCTTAGCCCAATAAAGGGCCAGGTGATATAGCACGGGATATAGCTGGTGGAGCGCTTACCTTTGGTTTGAATTACTGGGGTTACATATGTGCATCCACCTTTTCGGCTTACCATGGGACCCCTTACCATGGAACCCCTGGTAATTCTCAATGAAACTATTTGCTTCATCGGAGACCAAAGTCATCATGATGGAGATCTTCGAAACCGTAAGGTTCCATCTGCTTCATCTTTTTATTCACATTACCTAAGAAACATGAAGTGTACATAAGAAGGAGCTTAGAGTCATGCGTATCCCTGAGAAGTGCTTGAGTGTTATTTGTGCGTTATTTTTGATGGCATAGGAGAGTGCGGAAAGCTCTAAATGATCTCCGCGATTGAGAAAAGTGGTCGTCGAATAGTTGTGTATAATATAATAGCTGCCTTCTCTACAGTGCTTACCTAACGATTGTTCGAGCCGAAAACTTGACCGCAGTTAACTACACTCCCACAAAGTCAGACCCATAGTCAGCTCGGGCGTACGTTCCGACGAATAAAATAGCATGGCCTGTTTCTTTTAAGTTTCCTCAATGAGCGCTTCCGCGCAATAATTTCATCACCATCCTTTTCATGGAACCGCCTACTTTAGTGCTCTTTGCGCCGCGTTTCAAAGTTTCAATACTTTACAATAGGAGCCATTTTCTTGCTCTACAGTCTGCACCATGCAACAGATTGGGTTTTGTACAGCTGATAGATCCCAGGAGCACATATGCTGCGCAAAAAGGAAAGTTTGTTATAATTACCATACTATACAATAAACCGCTAAGAGCTATTGATTGGCACCGCGCAGAAGTTAGTCGAAGAATAGGTGAGAAATCGGAGAAAGTTAGTCATAAAACAGCAAAAAATACCGAAAGGTCTTCTACGTGCTTGGGGATTCAGAAAACGTGCCGAAGGCGTCGTCTAACGTGTATGGGGATCCAGAAAACGTGCCGTACTCGTCACCCAACGTGCATGTGGATTCAGAAGACGTACCGAAGTCGTCGTTCAACGTGATCGGGGACTCAGATATCGCCGACCATCACTTAACCGTCCGAAGATGATGCCGATGTTAAGAAGAGTAGTGGCGGTGGGAGAGGGGGAGGTTATGGATGGCTCCATACCGCAGAACTACTCACGTGATCTTAAGGAAGGTAGAGCAAGGTTGGAACATAGCAGGGTTCTTAAATATTGCCTTTTGTACTGCTAGGGAGGAAAGAAAGCAGAATGAGCAGAGCAACTGGCTTGAAGTGATTGTCCTTACCTTAGTGATACTGACCTTAGTGATACTGCAACGTCGCGCAAAGCGCGCAAGTGCGGGCACGCCCATAGGCGTGAAGGATATATATTACAGGCACCAATATTTTTGCCATTACTTTACATCAAGGACTGAGGAATTGTGGCGCCGCTTTTTTGCTGTCTTGCCGATATTTGAACAACAACATATCCTATGTGCGACATAAGATGAAATAGACAAGTACTTCGGGTTATAGACAGCCAAGGACCAAGAAGAGCATTACCGAGAAACATTGAGTGATCTGACTTCTTCTTGTCGATGCCTAAGACCATCTGAACGAAGGAAGTGTGTTACTAAGTGATAATCAAAACCCAGCAAACAGAAGCACAGTTTCTTGAGGAAAACTTCGCGATTAGATGTTTTCATGCTTCTGCGCCTTATAGGATTGCAAGGAAGATTAATCTTGAGCAGCCTAACCTCTCCCCCTCTTTGTATTGGTAGTCCTAATAAGTCCCCTAAGAGTGTGTAGATCAGCGATTGAACTACTTGTTATAAGATTTAGGTTTCTAGTTACGCGTCTGAACAATAGCCGAAAAGGTCCAACCTATTAGGTGCTTGATGGATTGGTGTCCGAATCGTTGAGTAATTTTGGCGTGCAAAAACGATGATGGTCAGAATGTTAGGAAACTCAGTAAAGACTGATCAACGTTACGACCTCGTTCGGCACAGGAGCACATAAAAGAAACTACATCCTTTCCATAAACATTCGCTCCATCCAAATTGGCAAAAAGGCAGACCTAAGAAACATTTTGCATGGACGTGTACACGGAAGGAAAAGACGAGGCCTCACGGAAATGGTCCCGAGAAACACGCTGTCCATAAGTATTCACCTAGATGCAAAGGAGAGCGGTTCGAAAAGGAAGGCCTACCCTTGTTTGGAAAAACCTTTTCATAGCGTTCTTTGTCTCTTATGAAGTCAGCACCTCTGATCGGACGTGTCTGAGCAGTTGTAAAATCCGGTTGCTGCAATTGACCTATCACCTAGAAATCTTATACCCACTAGCCCGCCTATATTATCGTCCCTACTGCACCCCAACTGTATGGTTTGCTGCTCAGCTAGTAGAGAATGCAACTGCATCGCACAACAATCCTGATCTGCCAACCCTCGGGCGGCGAACATACTATGGAAACAAAGCGGCCTCTGCATTTTAGAATTAAAAAGCAACTTGATGTGAAATGAAAGCTTAGAAAGGCTACGATAGACTCACAGGACCTCGCAGTGAAAATGGGAAATTTGGAGCGTGAAGGTCAATACTTGGTGAACAAAACCCTTAGGCCTATGTTATACTTCGGCGACGCTGTTGTCGGCAGCAGAGTTGAGCGCACTGCGTAGCACCCGCTCAACACTGTCACCGACGTCGCCGAAGTATAACATAGCCCTTAATGTTTTCGGATCTATACTAGAGGTCCCCATTAGAGAACAAGAGATCAAGCAAAGTTCAATTGTGCAAAGATGAGGTCGAAAAACAAGATTATCGTAGGCAGTGTCAAACAGAAAACTGGTTCCTGAGATCCAATACGAAAAACGAAAACTGGTTCCTGAGGTCCAATAGGAAAAGTTCGAATACGAATGAAAGTGTAAGTCCTTCTATGAATAAAGCTGAAGGTTCAGCTTCTGATTCAGCCGTGCTTCTTGTTTCCTGTGTATTGTTGTGGAAGAGGGATTAGGAGACTCATTATATATGGAGTGAAAGGGAGACGACGTGCTTACAATTTCTGGACTCTCAATGCAAAATATCCATGTATCGGCTTCGCAAAACAATGCAGATCCTAACTTGCCTATTCGAATTGCATCCATTGAACATTCGAATAATTGTGTGTTTTTGGAAATTCTCGAATATTTGAATGGATTCGAATACCCGCAATTTTCGAGCATTCGAATTTCGATTACATTCGAAAAACGCGATTTTTTGAATATTCGAATTCGAATACATTCGAAAAACGCGATTTTTTGAACATTCGAATTCGAATACATTCGAAAAGCGCGATTTTTTGAGCATTCGAATTCGAATACATTCGAAAAACGCGATTTTTTGAACATTCGAATTCAAATACATTCGAAAAACGCGATTTTTTTGAACATTCGAATTCGAATATTCAAATTCGAATGAAAATCATTGGAATACCTATTCGAATAGGTCATTCGAGCACAGCTATACTATGTACCCCTCCGAAAAGAACGAGTTCTCTCTCCAGTAAGAAAAATCGCAGAGCTCTATTGTAATCATGGTCCTGCAAGCGCGTATGTCAGCGCGTATGTGGGTTAAACGAACCTCGTTCGTTTTTAAGTTGTTTAACTTTGTGGAATGAAACATCGAAATTATTTAAAGAATGTGTTGGCTTTGCCTTTACATATTGTTTTATGAGCCGTCTCTTTGGAATTGGTCTTCCTTCGTTTCATGGTTTTGATCTCCAGTTGGAACGCCTTCAAGCGTTTCTGTCTGTTTTGAACGAGGTCTTCCTTCTTATTAAGGTTAGAATTCCAGACCAGCCTTCCAGTCTTTCAGAGCTGTTTTCTCAAGCAATGTCCCACAGTAATATAGAACATAAATTTTGAAATAATTTATACACAGCGTTTTCGAGATGGAACGCAATTTGTGATCGATCACTATCCCGCCACGAAATTAGGGCTAAAAAATCCGCGTTTAAAATCATTTGATGAGTTTTACATTTGTTTAAAGGTACAAGCTTTATTACAAGTGGTGCTATGTATCAAATCGACCTTTTTACTCAGGCAGATGTTGTACGGTTTGAAGGCTCAACATTAGAAGGGTGGAACTTTCGGTTTGATCCATTATTACAAGAGGAAAAACAGCTCAAACAGTGAGCAGAGGCATCCGTAGTACTTCTAAAGAAGCAGCGAACCGACAATTTTATTGCTATCCGCGATACGGGCGTCTGTTGCAACCAATTTTCATGCGTGGCTGACTAGACACGAGAATCCACTGCCCACAGTCGAATTTCACTCGATGTTCTGTAAGACAGATTTCATAAAGGATAGTAGTGAAGGATGTCATTGGCAGTCTCTACAAACTGCAAATATTTGGTTTCTAAAATAGAGGGAGAGCTTACTGTAAGTTTTTTTTAGCCGCGATATTACTGCCCAGAGAAGCTGTCCAATCCATGGAGACCTCCTGGAGGTGATATGAATTTGTTCATACTTGGCAGTGCTGTCGCTGCTTTCTGGAGAGTGTTGTTGCTCCAAAACAAGCACTCGATTATCTTACGTAGCTGCGTGTGCCTACGCAGATTGCAAAGTCAGCACATAGAACGACAAAGAGCTGGGTTGGAGGAAGCGACCGACCTTGGAGAGCCTTTAAGAGAGCCGAAGAATAATGGAAAGGCACGAAGAATGTCCGATACTGTGTTCATCTAAACGACCCCGCAATCTGGCCGACGTTGGAGAACCAAAGACATCGTAGCCTGTCTCTTCGATCGTAGAACTCGTCAGAAGTCAGGTGAATCACCTACGACGTACTTAGCAGGCGTACTCTTGGCCAGAGTGCTCGGTTTTCGTGAGATGTCAGATGTTTACCAGGTCGTTATGCCTCTTCGCAAAGGTTTGCTGGAGATGTATACGCTGTTCACTTCTCTGGAATCAAGGTGTTCTGTTGGGCTATTTTGACACGCAACAAGGACCTAGGTTGCGGTCCATATGCGCGCATTTTGACATGCAGTTGTATTGATTACAAGGCTAAGATGTGTCATTTGCCACGCTGTCGGCAGGTTCTTGCAGTTTCTTTGCTTCCGATGAGTGGGTGCGTGGTAACGCTGTCAGAGGAGGCGTTGGCTGTTACGAGTGCCCCGAATAGAATGTTGCAGTTCGGGTTCTGCCTATATCAACCAGTCCTTTCATCATACCGGGGTGAATTACTACTAAATAAGCTAGTCTGGTTAGGATTACTCATCCTGCTATGTGGGCCGCAGATGCGTTCAAATTGCGGTTCAGTCTGCGGTGGCTGATAGCAAAATGTTCAGAGGTCCTGGAAAAATTTGCAAAATAATGCATGAGGCATCCAAATAAGGTAATAGCTGACCTCAAATTTTGCGTTCAGGGCGTTCTTTCCGGCGTTTGTAGGACGAGCCTCTGCAGTTAATAATTCCTTCCAACACTAGACCACCCTGCAGACTGTTTTCCAATTTTATAGCGAACCCAGTCGGGTTTTCAGCATTCTGTTCTCGGCATTCGGCAGCTGCATGTCTGCAAGGGTGCGCGTAATTAGTTGCTGCGAATTACTTAGCAAGTCAGTGCAACTCGCCCCCCCCCCCTGCTGACGTCGAAGGGTCTTCTGCGTGAATGCGTACGCATGGCTATCGTGTTGAAGTTGCCACAAAGGGCTTGACATTGGATTGTGTGTCTAAGCAAACAAATGGGCAGAGGTTTTTAGTGCCCGCGTCCCATCGGTATTCTTCGATTTTTCGAACATTTCTGCTCTAACACAACAAAGGTCGAAATAGATCGGTTCGGCAGAGCAGATGTTTTATAGAAAAGTCACTACACTGGTCAGACTCGGCAGAGAATTTCTTGCTTCCTCAAGAGAATCTGAACTGTCTCCGTCACAAACAGTACAGGACGGCTAGCTGTCTCAATTGTAGGGGCTATTGATTGATGTTTGCTGAAGAAAATTTAGCTTGCCTTTTGTTGTTCATTTTTTCTTCAAAAGATTGATAATGAATTAGAGTCAGCTTATCCTCATCGCCTGCCCAAAAAGTCAAAATTTACTGTTTACCACCAGTAAGTGCGTGCAGCGCAGTCGTAGGAGGTGCTGACTGTCGCCTGCACGATACTAGGTTCCTGAATCGGGTTTCCCGTCCAGGCCAACCAAGCCTTCCATTCCTCCCAGGTCGGTGGATTGGTAACAGACTTGTCTGGGAAGAATAAAGCGCTGACCTCTTTATCGGCTGGCTAGTCATTGGATGACCAAATACGCGTTCAGATGGCTTCACGACACCCCATAAAAGTAGAATGCGTGGCTCTTCCCAGGGGTATTAAGCGACGCCGTCCTTTATGCTCTTTATCCGTTTATGCGCACAAACAAACTTACACATATACACGAAGAGAGGCTAATTTTTATGTAAGACAGGATAACATGACCAGTGCGAAATGAACATGCTGAAGTTGAGCTGATGCGTACATTCACATAAGTGTTA
Source organism: Heligmosomoides polygyrus polygyrus (assembly GCA_947396885.1). NCBI lineage: Eukaryota > Metazoa > Nematoda > Chromadorea > Rhabditida > Heligmosomidae > Heligmosomoides > Heligmosomoides polygyrus. Next base: position 24,240,684 of record OX377202.1, read on the forward strand.
CTGTAGGATATTGACCTGTGTGTTATTTTGAAAATGTATAGGCTCATAATTTTTCTTTCATGCACTTTCTACGTTTTCATTTTCCGCCAAGCCTAGCTAGATGCGTTGTCATTCTCGAAAAATCCTCACTTTTCACAGCCTTCATGAAGAATCAGAAATAAGAAGATTGAAGAAATAATTTGACGAGAATAGAATGCGCTTAGAAGAACTTTATTTTTTTACGTTACTAAATTACCATCCGGTATTGCGCAGAAGCGAGGGCGCGTGAAGCGCAGTCGGAGGAGGCGCGACTGTCGCGTGCACCCGATACCAGGTTTCTGGTTCGGATTTCCCGCCCAGGCCAACCAAGCCTTCCATCCCTCCGGGGTCGGTGAATTGGTACCAGACTTGTCTGGGGAGGATAAAGCGCTGACTTGTTCATCGGCTGGCCACCGCAAGTCATTGTATGGCCAAATACGCGTTCATGTCGCCTCCACGACATCCCGTAGGAGTAGAATGCGCTGGTGCATCCCAAAAGGGATTGAGTAACGCCGTCCTTTATCCTTATCCTTTATTGCGCAGAAGTAAAATGCGTGGCGCATTTCACAACGGATTCGATTCACTTCCATCTTTGTTCTTTGTCGGTACTCTAATTGCTGTTCGCCCAATTATTCTGCAGTAGGATCTCACATTTGTCACTGTCGACATCGTGCCCGCAACACCGTGCGAAGCGATAGCTTGCGAAACGAGTGCTGGGCAGATTCAATAATGTATTCGGTAGAATTGGACCATGGTTGAATCTCATTAGGACCGCGTAAGTGACGTCATGTTCATGAGAGATGCACGAGATTCTAATGGCCAGTTTATGCTAACGGAAGGGACATACATCTCTATGCTCAAGCTATATGGATCTTGGTCGCGATGTCAACATAACCATCGACTCAGTGCCGAAGCTAAACAGAAGGAAGCAAGCGCTTATTTGGGGAGCTTTGAAGAGCGTCGTAGAAGCCGTGAAGAAGGCGAAGAATATCCAGCTTTGTGGCCACCTATTCGATCTCAGTGTTCTTCAAGAGACCAGGGTCATAAAAAACAGGACAACCTTTTCTGACATTAAATCTGCTATTTCACTTTCGATATTGTTCTTGTCATTATGCATGCAGGTCGATAGTGTGGAAAACATTGAGTCGTGAACCATTTGATGACCTGCCCGCGTCCGCTTTCGACGAGGTAACAACCATTTATGCCACTGCAGTCTTATCCCATGGTCACACGGAACTAGAAGAAAACGTGATGGCCGATTGCTTATGCACGTGGAGGACAGCGATCTCATTAAATATTCTTTAGTGGTTTCCTGAGCCGTGACCAGCTTAGTCGGCTGCTAGAAACTTCCGCCTAGTTCTCTTTCGGCACTCAGCCGAGTGTAGTCGTTTCCTCTTATATACTAGCATGTCCACCATACTAGTCGACTCCCATCAATACATCGTTTTCAGACACCTTATTTAATCGCCTATTTTAGCCCTTCACTGAGGGAACGTTCATCCATCAACCTATTCTGTGAAGCCAATTTTCAGCATAATACGGTTAGCGTTGCTGATTGTGAGCGCTGAAAACAATTCATGGCAGGAAAGCAAAGGCCAGCGAAGTTCTGAGCATAGGCGGAATAGGCAACTTAGTTCATGCTCCTTTGCAATAAAGCGGTCCTAAAGGAAGGTCCTACTCTTTTCCTCTTCTATACCTTCAAAGCAGCATAATGCATTTTTAAATAAAATTAGGTGCAAATCTATAAATGAAGAATTGTCAGATTCTCACAGTACTACAGTGGCGCAAAACCCAACGCAGCAATAATCGTAACAATAATGACAACAGCAACAGTCACAACAAACAACAGCAACAAACATGTTTTAATTCGCCTCTTTCTTCATGCAAAACATGTTTAGAAATAGTTACTCCGAGGATCAACAGGGAAGAAGGTAACTAATTAACTTAGTTGTTAGTGCAGTATAGGACATACATTATTTAAAGGATGAAATGAAAAAAATGGACAAGGGCTGTTGAGATAACGTCTTGCTGTTGCTATCTGATATGTTGTTAAGCTTACCTGACATAAGGTGTTCCTTTTCTATATAAACAGCTTTTTGCTTGCTGTGAGTCTGCCTTCCTTTTCCATAACGTATTCTCATATACATCTTAGACTTGTGACCAGCTGCAAGGATTCGGTCCACCATTTGCTGTGCTCCCGCCCCATTCTGGGGTGTTGCACATCTCCGTCTTTGTGTAAACAATGCTTCTGCTTTTCACATTTCAAACCCATGACATTCTTCCTGTACTTCTAAATTATTTTTCACTCATTTCAATGCAGTTTTGTGATTCACGTTTTCCTTCCTTCTCACAAAAGTCTCTATGTCGCACCTCGAGGAATTCTGCGAGGCATTCAAGGATGTAGCTTGACGTGCAACTACTTGACTTGTACAGTTGCCTGCAAAATTGGAGTACTCACTACAATGCGGCTTTTTTATCTAATGTATTTATATGTTTTTTAGGGTCTTTATCTATTGATTTTTTGGTACCAATACTCCGGAATTTCAGACACTGCTGATTATGGTAGCAGCTCAACTGAATCCTTATTGAGGAGTAATGCCTCATTTCATTGCTTTTTTTCTGGAAATTCATACAGAATTTCTATAACTTTCAGGAGTGATACATTTGCCATTCCATGGGGTCGGACTGCACGTTCTCACCGTTTTTGCCTTCTTATTTCATTCTTTGATTGATTCTTATCAGTTCCTACATAGTCAACCATTTCCATAATGGTAAAAACTGTAACAGCTGGTGCATCGTGTCAAAACAACTAGTGCTGATGAACTGCTGATATGTATACATATTAAGTAGTCCCACACGGAATGTCGCGTACATTGAGTCCATCTCTGCACAATTATTCGCATTGGTTGGAGTTCACTTAGGGATAGTCATTATGGCGTTTCATCTTCTACATTTCCTATTTTTCCTACTTCGTTCCTTATCGGTTTCTAAAATTACAGCCTTTAGACTACAATGACCAAAAATGATTGTGCGCGCATGCCTGCTCTGCGACTTCAAATTGAAGAAATCCGCTGCGGAATCTTATCGTTCATTGGTAGAAAATGTCGTTTTCAAAAGACAATGCGAACTGTGGTTTCAACGTTTTGCCGCCGGCGACGAAAGTCTTGAAGACAAAGAGCATGGGAGACAGGCGCCTGTCCTGGATAGCGACATTTCACGGACTGCCGTTGAGGCTGATCCGGCAAGATCGGAGTTGGAGCTTGCAGTAGAGCTTGTACACTCCAAATCCTGCTCCAATTCTAAATTCAAATCAAGTTCACACGCCCTCTAACAACTTGCTGGATGATAATGCGAGGCCTCATGTCGCAAAAGTCGTTCAGTATAAAATCGGGAAACTTGGTAGGACCGTTTTGCCTCATCCGATGTACGGTCCTGACATTGCCCCCCCCCCCCGCCCCCCTACTACCGCATATTCCGCTCGCACACGGCTTGGATGGCAAAATGTTCCCCGACTACGACGAAATCTGGATTTGGGTGACCAACTTCCTCGATTCGCGGCCAGCTCATTTATTTAAAGACGCGATCCAATCTTTGCGTGTACGCTGGGAAAGGTTGTTGATAATTGTGGAGGATTTGTTACCAAACTAAGCTTGGTTTTAATTGCTTTGTATGTTTTGTATGAATTTAACGTTTTCGTCTGAAGCGACATTCCGTGTGGGCGCACTAATAGATTTTGCTACCTTCTAGTATACGTTCAAAATTCACCTCTGAAATATGTCAAGAAATTCGAGAAAATAACGCTGTGAAAGCGAGATACATAAACGTCATGCAAAGTCGAAAACGGCTCACTCCTGCGCTTTTCTACGGATGATTTTAACCACGTATTATTTGAAGTTTACGTTCGAAGGGGTAGTGCATTCTTATTTATCATGGCAGTGCACTTGGGAACAAATTTTTATGCTTTGTGTCCAGATCTTTAAAAATATTCTACTATAATTTACAAGCTTGCTTAGTAGGTTCCATTGTGAATTGTACCAGCAGTAAGTCATCAAATACCAAAAGTAATCATTTGAAAGTTACCCAAAGGCCTCGCAGTGGTCTGTATAAACTTGTGCTTCCACAAACGTATCGTAAATCCATTTGTTGTGCTATTGTTCACGACTCGTTGTTTATCATAAGCAACTACTATCTTGGAAATTGTTCATCTTTCTTTTTGAAAAAGCGCTGGGCCTCCTATTTGTAGAGGCGCGGGATCGTAGAGCTCAAACTCAGTGAACTTTTTTGTTATCTTATTCAAGGAGGGGTAAACTAGGATATGTTTTGATATCTCGAACCTTAGTTTAAATTATTGTAGCGTTGCTCAGGCCTTGTTTCTAGTTATTCCTCTGTTTGGTCGTCCATTCCGAACAAGGCTGTCCATTCCTTTCGGTTATTTATGCAATTCTGGTTCCAAATGTCTCGTGGCAGTGTTTCAATATTGCTTTTTAAAATAATTTCATAATAGCGTTTGAATTTGGAGTATTCAAACTTAGACTACACATTTTCGGCATTCAATCCTTAAAGCTCCATGACAAGAAATTCGTCTTTTTGTGCTGTGACGGAAGCGTCTTATTTCTTCTTTTTTGAACTAATCTTATATATTCTATAATGCATTTAAAGCTATTGTTTTTCTCTACTTATAGGTATAAAAACTTCCTCCAAGGTCATGGCGTAGAAAAATTAAACAAGCTTGGTAATATTCATGATTCTGAAATGTCGGGAGCTTTCGGTTCGACTTAATACCATTTATGTGAAATAAACTAAAAATTAAACTTGCTTCCATCCGAAACATAATTGGTAATCATTTTGGCTATTCCCACATATCTTTGTCTTGTTCATCTAATCACAGGCAGAGTTCTGGAAAAGTATGGTGGCATAGTCTGAGAGTTTAGTTCGGAATAGCGTAGAAGTAAGTAATCGTGTTTTAATTAGTGACATCTTCTGAGAATTTAGCTCCTTACCTGAATCATTTTAAAGTCAATTATTAACCACTGATGCAGCGCAACATACCTAAACGTGCTTCCAAAAATTTCACGAATCATTTTCGGCAAAATTTCAGCTTTTGCCAGCATTTCACTTGACGTAAATTGTTTTCCTATTACGCCAAAAATTCACTATCCACTGGAAAATCATCTCCATCACCTTCTATAACGATTCGAAGCTTGTGCTTCTTCTACGCGTATGATGAATGTATCGTCCGTGCATGCGCTCTTCAGTTTGCCGGAAGGCCATCAGCTACAAATTCCTTTGCAGAAAAAGGCCGTGTTACATGCAGAATGATGAACCAGGAGTCGGGTTTCTTCGTGCAGTCCTCGTCGCCTCTCGATTCAGCACTCTTCTTTGTACTTGCAGCATTCATTCTCAACGTCATCGTTGTTTTACGTGAGTTATATGATTCGGCCGACGCATGTTAACTCAGTACTAACCAGGGAAGGGTCTCAGGAGTAGGTCTGAACGGGAGCAATGGATAGTAGTGGAAGAATCTCCACTCTTCACATAGTAGAAAAACATGTTCCGTTTTTTGAGTCCTTGAACCAAAAGAGCCGGGCCCCCGTAAGCGGGGTACAGTACTAGTACTAGTACTAGTACGCGCGAGCTGTTGTATGGTAGGTGGCGAAAGGCTATGACGGATTCGTGCTCAACACGAAGTTTGGGCGAAAATGGTGACCATGACCTTACCGTTAATTCCCTCTACCTGCTGTAACTTAACGTACTCAGCGTAATAGGAAAAAACGGATGTCAGATTTGTGATCATAATCCCAAATAACCCTCCCCCCATTGATAGAAGTTTGGGCGAAATCGGTGATTATGACTTCCCCTAGTCACCCGTACCTGCTGTAACCCGTAACTGCTGAGAAGTCATTGTTTAACATTCATTGAAAAACGCAAAACATTGCATAATTTAGAAACTAGGAAAAGCAAGTGAAGCAAAGCTCACTCGCTTTTCCCAGCAAAGCAAACCCTTATTTGACAATTTAGAGTGAAATAAATGTGTAAGAGATGTGTAGGAAGTGAGCTGATTTAGACTGTCATAGGGCACGACTTTCACGACTCCAGAGGTCGAGAAGAGGTCGAAAAATTTTCTCGTTCAAAGCTCTCTCGGGGGGTGTTACTTTGGGTGCTGATCACGAATCTGACATCCGTTTTTTCCTATTACGCTGAGTACGTTAGGTTATGGTAGGTACGAGTGACGGTGCAATACTGTACTCCCAATTTTGAAGGCTCGTAGCTCTTTGGGTTCAAGGACTCAGCAAAAACGAAACATTTTTTCTACTATATGGAGGGTTGAGATTCTCCCAGTACTATCCATTTCCCCGGTTCAAACCTACGCCAGAGACCCTTCCCTGGTAAATCAGGAGCGGATATCTTGGCCCAGAATGCTTGCTTTCTCTACCACTCAAACCGCCTTCATTTCTCTCGGTTAAACTACATGTTGTGCATTCGATAGCTTAAATAATGGTAATCTTTTCGATGTGGAAGGTATAGACAGGACCACGTTTAAAAAGCGTAGACTTTATAGTGACGCTTCCTTTCTTCTTTAGCAGTGTCTAAAAGCTCTGAATTTCTTTCTGTGATTAAATTATGACCTTCATCCATGAAAGCGTAGTCGAGACTGAAATTGGATCTATGTACATTGGCGCGATTCGTTCAACAAAAAGGTTTTCATTCCATAAAAAAAGATCATGAGCTCCATCCAGCTGTCCCTGCTCCTTACTGTAAGGGTGTGACCACCAATTAAAGAATGTGTAAAATTCAAGATTAAAAAGATTTTTTGGAAGACAGTTTTTTTAGAATGCACGAAGAATTTATTTATACTTCTACGGGATTATGGGGAATTTGACTGCACTTTGTAGTAATAGGATGCGTAGTGGCACAGTCGGTAAAGGCGCCGGCTTTCATCCCGAATCCAAGCTCTCTGTTCGGGTTTCTCCCCTATTCCAAGTAAAGGCCCCCACAGAGTTCTGCGGCAGCGCCGCGGCCCTGTGCTTAACCATAGGGCAGAGACGCAGAGCTCGCCGCCGACGGCGTCCCTGCCCTATCCTTAACCATTGCGGCGAGCGGCGCTGCCGCAGAACTCTGTGGGGGCCTTAAGTCTCTATTCCTTAGGAGTCGGCGAATTGGCGGCGGACTTGCCTGGGAAAGATGAAACACTGTCCTGCTTACCGACTGGCCACTACGCCACCGCAAGTCAATGTTTGCGCCAAATAGTCGCACTTTAATAACCGCCACTGCATCCGTGGAAGTATTTGGAGGGCGTGGCTCATCCCAGATGGGATTGAGTGATGCAGTAGTTTGGCCTTCACTCACTCCGCATAACTTGAACAAAGCCCAACACAATGTGCCACCGTCACGCTTTCAGACTAACCCGTCCAGACTATTCTGGTCTACGAATGGCATAGATGATTTATATAGCCCGTGCGAAACCGGAAATAACTTGATTATGGATGTGCACGATAGGTGGCGCTTCTTTTGACCGGAAGGGTGTGCTGAATTTGTTCGTTGAAAAAACTGGAGAACGGAATACGGACTGGAAAAGCTCAAAAATAGCCCGAAAGCAAGAAATGATAGTAATAGATCTTTCTATTCATGCCACTGACTTATCGTGACTTTTCAATGATCAGCAGTACAAGACCTTCTTCTTCTTCTTCTTATTCTTCAAGCGTTTGTCCCGCTTCGTGGCGGGGTCCGCTCTTCTGGTGTTACGACGCCACCTTTCCCGATCCTGCGCTTGATCAGGGTGGACACCAGCTACTTTCATGTCCGTGTGTAACGTATCGGACCAACGCTGCTTCGGGCGTCCTCTAGGCCGCTTTCCAGATACTTCCAACTCAAGGCCAATCTTGCGGACGCTGTCTTCTTTCCCACGCAGAACGTGGCCGTACCATCGCAAGCGAGCTTCGCGCATCTTGTCCGCTATCGGCGCGACACCGAACTTCTGCCGAATAGCATCATTTCTGATGCGGTCCATGCGCGTGACTCCAGCCGTCCAGCGCAGCATCTTCGTCTCCATGACGCTGAGGCGCGTTTCAACTTCCTTGGTCGCAGGCCAACACTCAGCGCCGTACATCGCTACCGGCCGCACGACGGCTGTGTAAATCTTCGACTTCAGGTGCTCTGGTATCCTCCTATCGCAGAGCACGCCAGTCAGCGAACGCCACTTGGACCAAGCTGCACTCACGCGTGAGTTCACTTCAACCATCAGACCGCCGTCAGACGCTATTGCTGATCCCAGGTATTTAAACACCGAAGTGCGTGCAAGTTCAGTACCGTTAATCTTAATGGAGCCGGACTCGTTCACGTCAGTCGTTAGGTACTCGGTCTTCTTGACGTTCAATTTGAGTCCGAACCTCGCCAGACGGTCGCACCAAGCTTGCACCTGCCGCTCGAGATCGTCTTTCTCTTCGCAAGCGAGCATCACGTCATCAGCATAAAGCAGCGTCCATGGAACAGGCTGCTGAAGATCTCGCGTAATGGCATCCATGACGACAACAAAGAGGAGTGGAGAAAGCGCAGAACCCTGGTGCACCCCAACAGAGATGGGAAACTCCATTGAGGTTCCAGCTGCAGCTTGCACTCTACTCTTTGGGCAAGAGTAGAGCATCCGCACCCACTCTATAAGTTCCTCAGGTACGTTGTGTCGTCGCAAGGCGTACCATATAAGCTCACGCGGTACGCGGTCGAAGGCCTTCTCCAAGTCGAGAAAGGCGATATGCACCGGCTTCTGTCTCTCGCGATGCTTCTCCACCATGAGGCGGGCGGCGTGTATAGCATCAATGGTCCCACAACCAGACACAAAGCCGCACTGGTTGTCGGAGAGCTTGACGATTTCACGGATTCGTCTATCGGGGATTCGCTCTTCATGTTGTGCGAAACCAAGCGAATCGGACGGTAATTGAAGCGGTCCGCAGGACTGCCCTTCTTCTTTCAAATCGGAATGGTCGTACTGTTGTGCCAACACTGGGGTACTTTCTTCTCCTTTACTACCTGGTTGAAGAACTCAGCCAACCACTCAGCAGGATACCAGAGCTTCGACTTCCAAACATCGGCTGCCAGATCATCCGGCCCTGTCGCCTTACCGGGCTTCATCTTCTTTAGAGCCGCTTCTGTTTCCTCCACGGTGATCTTGCGAACGGGACCGTGAACAGAAGCCACAGAAGGGATGGCCGGATGAGGAAATTCCATAGTGGAAGTTTCCTCAAAGTAATCACGCCATCGCTTCAGTGCCTTTTTGCGGTCTGTCAGAAGATGGCCGCTCTCATCATTGATGCCAACAAACTTTTCAATGTCCTCGGTTTGACGATGGCGGGTCTTAGCAAGTCGGTACAAATACCGCTCACCATCGCGCGATTCGAGCTTTCGGTAGACATCACCATAATGAGTGGCTTTCGCAACAGCCACGACTTTCTTTGCAGCCTTCTTCGCCTTCTGATACTCCTGCTAGTTGTCGGCTGTTCTGTCGCCGAGAAACACATGATACAGCGACTTCTTCTCTCGAACTTTCGCTTTCACATCGTCTGTCCACAGCCATGCCTGCTTGTCGACTTTGCGTCGTCCAGGCTTCGTAGTGCCGAGTTCCAACCTTGCAGCTTGGCGTATCGCGTCGGTTGCTTTCTTCCAAGTTTCATCGACAGTCGTAACTGTCGGTAACCGCACGCGAGAAATCACAGCTGCTTCCTTCTCTCTCATTCGCCACCACTTGATTCTTGCAGCACCGCATCGCTCGACCTGCTTCAGCCTCGGAGAAGCGATCTTCAAAGTACAGATCAGCGGACGATGCTGTGGGGCGACCGTTTCATACGGCACGATTTTCGCGTCTGTGACGAGATTTCGGTCACGATCCTTCACAAGCACAAAGTCTATCTGAGACTTGGAGCTCCCACTATAATATGAGATGAGGTGGGAGTCGCGTTTTCGGAAAACGGTGTTCACAATGGTGAGGCTATGCGATTCCGCATACTCAAGAATACGCTCACCATCGGGGTTACGAGACCCGTATCCGAAACCACCATGACAGCTGTACCCATCCTTCGCAGCACCTACGTGCCCATTAAGGTCACCAGCGACTATGATGACATCTTTCGACGGTACCTCTGCTGTCTTCTCATCAAGCAGGTTCCAAAACTCATCCTTGGCTTGATCGGAGCAGTCAGTCTGCGGAGCATACGCAGAGAAGAAGTGATAGAGTCGCTCCTTAGCGGCGACAACGATCTTCATCAATCGATCGTCAAAGCGCTCGACGCTTACAATTGAGTCACGAAATCGTTCGGAGACGATTATTCCGACACTGCTGGTGGTCCTGGGACTTCCACATAGAACGGCCTTGAAGCGACGTCCTATGTCCCTTGACTTGCGGCAGGACCACCTCGTCTCCTGCACCGCACAGAAATCAACTCTTCTTCGCTCCAGTGCTTCAACCAACTCGCACGAGCGGCCCGTCAACGTACCCACATTCAGCGTAGCCACGCGGGTCCTGCTTACGTTACGGGACTTTCGGACTAGCTCAGTTGCCCCCCGATGCCGTCCTCGCATCAGGGACCCTCGCATACTTCTCACACTCGCCGGGCTCTGCGAGTGCGCGTCGGCTCCCGCGGACGCCGTAGCACTATCTCGAGAAACTTGACTTATCATACACCATGTGATGTGACATGGGTCTTCGTAGGCCGGCCTGTCACAAGGGCCTGTCGCCTGCATTCGAATGTCCGTGATTAGCTTAGCTCGCAGAGCGAGCAGTTTCCAGTGGCACCACGTGGAGGAACGGACATCGCCACCGATCAGCAGTACAAGACCGCTCCGACTATATATGAAGGAGTAAGCGTGTGTGTGTGGTGTATGTGTGTGGTGTGTGTGTGTTTCCGTTCGTCAAACTGGAGTAGGGGAAGGCCGTATTATACTCGACGATTGATGACGATTAACAGCGGCCCGAAATTTTAGCCCTGGGAGTAGTCGGGGTCGGTGAACACGAATCAGAAGTTCATTTTTGAAGTATCGATCGCCATCAAACGATATTGATCAAATCACCTATTTTCTGTGGATGTCACTCAAAAGGCTCGACACTTTAGCCCTAGAGGTAATCGAGGTCGCTGAACACGAATCTATATTCGTTTTGAAGTATCGATCGCATCAATCGATATTGGTCAAATAATTGTTTTTTGTGGATGTCGTTCATTTTTTCGATTTTATTCTAACTTGCCCCAATCGACGTAGTTAAGATGTTCTTCCTGAGGAAATCATGACACTGGTGGCAGCTACAACTGATGATGATGAGTTATTATCACGGCGAGGCCGTTAAGAAGCCGTCAGAGCGGCCTCTGGGCCGCTCTGACGGATCGTAGAAGAATACAATACCGCTCAAATTCCTTGCAAATAAGACGCTTTGCGACGGATTAATCCGTCACAAAGCGTCTTATTTGCAAAGAATTTGAGCGGTATTGTAAGAAGCACAAAGAACGGCGTTAGTCATTGTCCATGTGGGATGCGCCATGATTTCTACTTTTCAACGAGATCTCATAGAGACAGTTTAACGCTTAGCCTCTTCCATGACTAGCGTTGGTGCACGATTCACGTTTTCTCCACTTTTAGTTCTCTTTTCCGATCCAAAGATGTAGATCAGGAAAAGCGGAACGGAAGGTTCCAGGGTGGCCAGAAACCGGAATTTGGAACAGGAAAACAGAAATTCCGCACATTTCTGCTCCACGCTGCTACAAATCGCGTGTCACGTTTCAAGGAATTCTAAATAGATGAATTCGTCCATGTGGGAAATTTTCTAACCGATTTTAAACAGCATCCCTATCTTATTTGCTGTATCATCCCTTTGGAACTTTCCTTCTCCACTTTAATATTCTACGATGCATGTGTTCAATAGCGAGAAAATGTGGTTGGATAAGGAAATGTGCTCTTATTTAGGCTTTTACGGTGCAGACTTATTTAAGTGTTCTTTACTGAAAGGCATAAAAAATAGCTAAAAACGGCTTTTTAAACTCCGTGGTACGGCGGATAATCTTTCTTCCCTTAACTGGACCAGTTAATGGATAATCCTTGCAAGTTCTTAGAGAGTGGTTGAGTAGAGAGTCAATAGTTTTGGTTCAATGTTGGGGCACTGGATATTTTCTATTCCCTTCTAGCTTTCTTTATAATCCTTCTTTAATCTTTATAATAAATAAAAACCACATTTTTTGAATATTTTTTATATTACAAGCAAAAAGCGGTGAATATTAATTGATCTGAGCTCCGTTATAAATTAACCTTCCAATGCGGTATCTGTTTTTTGGAAACATTCCCGCTCATGTTCTTGGAGCTACTCAGGATACATTTACCGCAACCTTCAACTGTACTTGAGGATGCATTCCTCGATGACGTAAAAATAGGTCCCTACACGCAGTCCGAGAAGTTGAGTTTTTATGGGATTGTGTACATATACGTTTGGTTCTCCGTATTAATAATCCATGACTTCAGCTAAACGGTAAGCGAGTACTAAAAAGTCCAAAAATTATCGCCCTGAATTAGAACATTCCAAGGCTCAGTAACCCGGAAATAGCTCGCTGCCTGTTTTGCAACATTTGCGTTAACACATTGACGACATTACATATGAACTTTTCGCGCTATTTTTTGCACTTTTGTCGGTTTTTAATAGATGTTTTATCTGTTCTCTACTTACTTTTGGTAGGAGAATGTCCAACAGGAATAATAGGCAAGAAAGTTGTCTTTGCTTTCATTAGGCAGATCGAATTAAAAATTTTACTGGGAAGGAGACAAATTCTACAACCAAATCAATTCAAGTCAGTATTTTTACTCAAACTCAACGGAAGTAATTGTGGGTGCTGATCAAAGATCTCACATCCTTTTTCGAAATTTGGGCCGATTACGGTAGGTTACGGTAGATACGGGTGAGTAAGGCTGTCGGAGTCATGGTTACCGATTTCGCCCAAACTTTCCCTATGGGGTTATTCGGGGTGCTGATCACGATTCCGACATCCGTTTTTGGTATTGCAATAGACTAGGGTACGGTAGGTACGGGTGACTAAGGCTGTCGGCGATTACCCGTACCTACCGTAGCCTACCGTACTCCACCGTGACACCAAAAACGGATGTCAGATTCGTAATCAGCACCTCAAATAACCTCCCCCCTGTAAGACGTTTGGGAAAAAACGCTGATCATGACCTCGGCAGCCTTAGTCACCCGTACCTACCGTACCCTATCGTAATCGGCCGAAATTCCATAAACGGATATTAGATTTGTGATCAGTACCTCAAATAATCCCTCTGGTCGAAGTTTGCCACCAGTGGCTCATAGCGCGCGCGTGTCCCACGCGGCTTTCTGCCGTAAAACGCGATTGTCGTCAACGTGTTAAAGTTAGAAGACGTGGTAACAGGGAAGCTTGCAATACACAGTCTCATGGAAATCATGAACAGAGCGTTATGAAACTGAACATCCACTACCACCTAATATTTCGTCCGCCTTGTTCAAGCAGTAGACTCTTTTCTTTCCAGTGGCATTCTGCTACTTCGATCCATCTCCTGAACCGCCGCTCATCAACCGAACCTATCAGACGTTACGAAGGTTAAGTCGAGGCAGCAGATCGAACTGCCATCAGCTGGTGATGAAGGAGATGGACGACGCGAACACCGTGCTGTTCGTTTAGTTGCCGCAGCTCGTTTATTGGGTGAGTGATGTGTACTTTAATCGCCGGACCTTCTATGGCTACTTATAGAAGCGGAAAGGTCATCCATCTCGCGAGTATTATTCTGACGGCGACCTCAGTTGGAAATAAAAGTGCACGCCTACTTTGCAAGCCAAGCAGAGTCCATTGGTGTAGGAGAATATGTCCTGGAAATGCACAGAGACATCCAAAGGGCAGAAGGGTCCTGAAGATTAGCTGAACTCTTCGCTCTTTTTCGAATTCATCGCAAGTCATCTAAGACAGACTAAAGCCTGGTCCTCGTTCTTGCTGGAGAAGGTATGCTCCTCTTTTTCCATCCTTAACTCCTCCTTGAAGTCCTTCTAAGGCATGGCTGAACCCACCAGGGCGTTAAAGGATTTGACTGTTTAAATGGGAGTAAAACCCTTACTCATTCAGATTGCGCAAAATTTTGCGGATTATTTTGTTGAACACAAAAATCGAAATATTGTTTTAGTTAGGTGTTCATGCACTTGTTCGAAGTTTCTCGATGATTATTGTGTAATCGGTAGTGGAAACGCCATTTAAGCAAAATTTTGCAGCAGCAGAACATCCACATTCGGATACTGCGTTGTCTGAACCTCTTTATCTAACAATGTGTTTGAAGAAAGGATCCGAATATCCAACAAATGGGTGACCAGTCCATTCTTCAATCAGGGAAAGTTTGTTTATGGAACAATATCCAGATTTTGGAGGTAGAACGTTACTGCGCGAACGGCCAAAAATTCGCACGTACGGGTCGCGTTCTGGTTCTTAAGATGGAGATCGTCGTCTTGAAGCAACAAATCATGTAGAATACAGTGGTGACCGCCTTGTGTGAAAAACTTCATGATTCCCTACTCTACCTTACGTTTTAGTAGTGACTTAGCCAAAAGTAGCTGTTTCTTGACGTGGGTACACAATTTAAGACTCACCTTACAGCACCGGACGCGTCTTTTGGATAGACGCCGCAAACCCGCGATTTTGCGGTTTTTGCGTCTTTTTGATACTCAACCATTTGCAAAACCATAAACATATTTGAGCTCAGGAGTTCGAGCTCTATCGTTTGGTATACATATTTTATATGTAGCCGTGAAAATGACCGAAATTGAAAACTTGCGATCCATTGCGCAGGGCGGTCCCGGACGAGTTGTCGGTCGCAAGCCGTCGAAGAACGTTGCGTGCTCACAATTCCTCTAATTTGAGGTTTTTTTGAGAAACGGTTGGTACCATTCGGTTTGTGTCTTCGAGATCTACACAAACATGTTTTGCTTTCAAAATCGCGGTTTTTGCGGCGTCCATTCAAAAGGCGAGACCGGTACTGTAGTGTATTACTTACATGACAGAAAGCCTTGGAAGAGACCGTGAATGAATAAAATTTTCGGTTAAAGTATAGGTTTGAAAGAGTAAGAAAATGCAAGTAATTGATTTTTTTAAAATTTCAAAAGCTTATGTATGCAGATGTCATTTATACAGCTAACCAACTACTAATGCTCTCGCAAATTTGGAATATTCAAATGGTTTCAAATATTTAATATTTTATATTTATGGTTTTCCAGTACTCGATCTCAAATGCATTAGAAAATGGTGAATTTTCTGAATATTCGAATTCGAATACATTTGAAAAAACGCTATCCTATTGTATAAATTTTTCGAATAATCGAACTCAAATGTTCGAGTTCGAAAGAAAATCATTCGAATACCTGAATGGGTCATTCGAGAACAAGTATACCAACTACATATTTTGACATATTGGACAGGCGTGAGGAACAATCTCAAGCTGCCAATCAAATGTTTGCTTTCCTGGCTCTCAAACGGAGATGTCATTTTTTGTAACACCTTGCTCATTTCTTCGTAATTTTTGTGCCGAATTCTTCAATTTTTAAAGCGTATTTTATTACTTCTGGTGCACGCATTCCACCTTCCTACCAGATTTTCCCCAGTTTTACTCGAGAAAACTAAATATTGTCCTTTAAAACAAACGAAAACAAAAATTAGATGTAGACCAGGTTGACTTTCCGTGAGTTTTGTCATGGTGAAGTGAACTCGTTGCAGTGGTTAAAGCGTTGGCAAGTCTAAGGCGCGTACGCTCTTCTCAGATAACAATTCGGCTTCCCGCCTTCGTCAGAGCCGGGAAATCAGACGCTGACGTCAATAATCGACTCACATCTGCCCTTTCGCGATACAATACAAGACAAAAGGCTGCGAATCAGTGCCAATTGTGGAGTCCAAAAAATGAGATATTCAGATGAATTGGCGATCGGCCACTGCGTCTCGGATGTACATATGCCACGTATACTACGAGATTCTCAAGAAGATGATGTCTCATCCAACATCGCCCACTGTCTCCAAGAAACTGACAGGCGTTCTTGAAATACTCTCATGTACAGATATGTTTCTCCCCAGTGATGATGTGCCTACCTGTTGTTCTCCTATTTAGCTCTGGACCAAAGCCAATCCTTCTCATGAAGTACTATGTACACCACTGAATTAGCTGCTGCAAAACATACGCAAGTTACTGACGGGAAATAAGCGGGTGCTTTACGATGTTCATGCAAAACAATTCTCCTCTGGACCATGGACTTCTCTAGATTTTGCTGTTGTGTCCTCAGCCGTGTTTCGGGAACAATTTTCTCTCCTCGTGCGTCATACCTTTCATGATCATGTAACTGATGTCCCTCACGAATTCAGAGTGTTCTTGTTGTTCATAAATATTTTTGATCGCAGAAAGAGAGTTTGGCTTACATCTGAGTACATCTGTATGCACATATGTGGTTGTTTTCAGTGTTATGTCGGACTACAAATCGTAAAACACAGCGGTCGTTACGCTGTGCATGAGCGCTTGAGCTCGTACCACAGCACCTCTTGCTAAACGTTCTGCAACTACAGAAGTTGATGGAAGATGGCTGTGGATCGCTCAGGCGCATTGTATTTGGAAGAGTGCAATCAAGAGTTGACAGCTGATTAACTACTTACCACAGCGTGATCATGTCGTTGGAGATCTTTCATCGAATCGCTGAATCCAGAAAATGTGAGGTCCTCTTTTGAGCTTCTCCTCTCCTTTGGTATGGTACGCGAGTTCGAGTACCTCCTTACGTCCGAAGGAGCCGTTATGTGCCAGCTGAATGTATTTCTATGTATTCACACATTGATAAACCACTAATTGTGCACTGATTAAATATATTAGGTTGATTCATTTGCAATCGAACATATGCAAGAGTTTTGGTTCACCATCAATAATCATGCCAACACCAAAACGGTCAAAGCTAGTAAGGAGCCAATCAACAGAGGTAGAAAAGCCCTTCGCAACCTTCACCATCATTCGGCCCCAAAATTCATTCTTTCCGAATCACGCATCCGCAACGTCACGCTGTTCCTCCTTCCATTTCGCCACGACGCCATCTAATCTTGCGAATACTTGAAGGAGGTTTATACCGGACGTGCTCCAGTTCTAAGTGTTATGAATGGTTCTCAAGGACAAGACGGAACGCTCGACGCGGTTGTATCTGGCTAGCTAAGAAACAAGGTGGAGGCAGATAGATATCAAACCACTCGTGGTTTGCCAGCCACCCTCGCTGTTGGCCAGTTAACCCGGTTCGTGGATTGAAGTCGATCGACAAGGTTGAAAAACTTAAAGGGAAAGGTTCCCACTCAAGGTGAGCTTTTGCGATGCTGGTTTGATAGAATGTAGGAACGAGCAGAGTCCAGAACCACAGCTAGTCTTTGCTGAAAGCTTTTTTAAGACCTGAAAAGGAGTCTGAAGGCGTGCGCGCAGCTACCATTAACCCCTACGACAACCTATGAGATGTGCTTCGGCGGCGCAGTCAGTAGGAGTGCCGCCTCGTAGGAGCACACCGGCGGGGTTTTCAGTTCCAGGCTGTCAACACTTTTGCACGTATTAGCTTATTGTTTTTACACTTTCTCGCTTGGTTGGCCTAGGCGGGAAATCCGAACCGTGGAACAGGAATCGGGTTCACGCGATAGCGGCGCCTCCTCCGACTGTGCTACACATGACTATTCAAAATATTAGGTTGTTGCAGAAGTTCTCGCCGTTTTCAAGGCACCACATTTTTTTAGCTTTGCGAAAAAGCGGAACACGTTGGGGAACGAAGTAACCGCCATCATATTCTACCGCTCTTCTTCACCCTTTCAGGCAGACTCTTGACCCTGTCAGCGTAGAACTTTTCTGGCTTTGATTCGAAAGAGCCAGCCAGTCAGCGTTCCATGTTGTCCTCCTCATCGAACGTTTTTCCTTACATGGCATTGGGGAGAAACAGGAAAAGGTGGTAGTCTGTTGGTGCAACACCTTTTCTTCCGAAACGTGCTTACCGTCAAAGGTGACTGATTTCTCTAACGGTGGTTGTTTGCTGTTGCCTTCCTCCTCACAGTAGTCATCAGGCGTTCAGTCGACATCCAGCTCCTCATCGAAACGCACCTGTGAAACCAACTGGATGATACGTGTCGAAAGGTCCCATTTTCGCTACACTACCTCTAACCTGAACTGCCTCTTCTTCCTGACAGTCGATATCTCCACATAGGGTGTCCAGGAGGAGTCCTTTTATGGCATCGGCAACCCCAATCTCCAGGTGAAATTCGGTGTGAAGGTGGAAAGTAGTCGGCCGACAACACGTTCAGATAAGAACGACATTTTTAGCACAATTCGATATTTGATATGACTCGAATTCGTAATATTCCACCGTAAGGTACGCGTATTTGTGTATGTATGGTATTATCGGTGTTATGGAATGATATGGTGGTGGAGCAGATAGGCACTCTTGAAAAACGAGCACAGACGAAGGCGCAAATACTCAGCCTTTATTTGTTTTAAGCGTTCGTGGTCTAAAATTAAGTCCTGTGATCGTGAGAAAGCATAATAACAACGGACTAATATATGCAAACAGATCGGAAGGACGCGAACTCGAACTGAGATCGTCGGTGGTGTGCTCCTATGAGGCGACGCTCCTACCAAATGCGCCGCCGACGCACATCTCGTTTGGTGTGGTAGGGATTGACAATAGTTGCGCGCACGCTTTCAGACTTCCTTTTCAGGTCTTCAAAAAAAGTTCAGCAAAAACTAACTGTGGTCGCTCACAGGGCCCTACATCCTGCCAAAATAGCATCGCAAAAGCTCACCTTGAGTTGGGAACCTTTCCTTGTTAGTCGATGGATAGCTCATGGATTAATACAGCGCGACATAGATCGCAGGGCAGACGTATCGCCTTCCCTCCTCAACCTTAAACCAATGTGGTCACATGTAGTTGATAAATTACTCTAAAGACCACCGTTGGGACCGGTGGGTCGGAAAAGTGGTAAGTAGAAGAAGTTCCGAAACCAAATGTGCACGTGAGAAAGCTGATGCTATGCATCTAGTTGCCACCAGTATCTTACGCCACGGAAGCCCCTTCCGTGGCGTAGGATACTGGTGGCAACTAGATGAAGGGAAGTCGGTTACGGCAGAGCCCGACAATCGTCAGCTGCAGAAGCTGAAGACCCACTTCTAAATTACACGTGGAGATATGGCCAAACTGTACGTCCATCACGACAACGCTAGACCACACATTTCAAGGTTGACGAAGGCTGAACTAGCGAACCACTGGACTACGGCTGGATCATTCTTCCTCATCCCTAGCATTTGCCAGGCCTCGCTTCCCTTATTATCATCTTTTCTCCAGCCTTCAACGGCATTTGAGCATTCCATCAACGGCGACGACTTGAATCGAAAAGGTACTCGAGACGTTTTTCAGCACACAGCCAGCTAAGTATTGAAGCAAGGGCATTACTCATAATTGCGTTGGCAGAAGACCATTGGTGTTAGCGGTGCTCATTTCGATTACTGTGGTCAGATGTTGCCAAATAAATTATATTGTGCCCCAAATTTTCAACTGCTTATGAATCAAACATATGATTCGAAGTAGGATGTTGCGGAGAGATATTTTGATCAATTAGATCTCGATGTCCTTTTCCTTTTACATGCTGTCCTACCCGGAGTTTAGACCTAGTCGCTAAAATTAGTCTTGCCGTGATCAGAAGAAAGGCCGGTCCAAGAACAACAATGTTTTGGGGGACGAAGCCGAATTCAAATTAAATTAACTCCACTCAAGCAATCACTCTTAAAAACGTAGTTTTCAGCACGAACCAAATTTTTCGAATATATCACAATTGAAACAATAGGCTTCTGGAGTCGAAGAACTGAAGAACTTCAAAAAGTTTGGTTTGCCCTAGGTTTACTGTTAAACCTTAATCTCTCTTAAACGATTTTGAATGCACATGGTGAAGTGATTTTCTGTTTCAGAACGCTTTGCAAAGTATGACAAGTGCGTTTTTTTAACGCCTAATCCAATTAGCTTCTGAAGAATCGATTTTCGGTGCGTTTAATCCTAAACCTAACTTTCTACTGGCCTTGCAGCTGTGAGCAAGTCTTTTAAGAGTCGTGGATTTTCTATTAGGTTGTGCGGAAACTTTTCCGCCGCTCACTTTGGCATTCCGCAAAATTTTCGAAAAGTATTCTGGAATGTTCTCTCGATAACGCATATATAAGCTGACTTATGGCCTACACGTACCACTATTGTCGTCATATTCCGTCACGAATACGGCAGGGAAAATCGTTCTACACTGCAAGCAAGTTTGACTGCTTCCGCTTTACGAATTCGAAAAGCAAAGCAGTGCAAGAGTCTCCGTGGATAGCAGTTGTGGAACAATGGGTCTTACCACTGTCTTCTACGATACAGCGAAAGTATGGTTCCGGAAGTTCTAGAACGGAGACTTTTGATTGAAGGACCACCCGCAGTCTAGAAAGGCCAGTTGCAGCGAATGAGGAGCGCCTTCGGAAGCTGGCTCAGGAGGATCCCCGGCGTTGCTCCTGTGGACTGGCAGAGAAGCTCGAATGGAGTCACATCACCATACATAGCTGAACACCTGCGTAGCCTTGCGAAGACAAATGGACATGGTGTTTGCATACCGCATGATCTTAGCGTCCACCAGCTACAGGTACGACAGTGCATGAACTTCTTGACTTCATGGCGGAACTTCTCATGGCCGAGGTCACAGGGGACGAAAAGCGGTTGAACTACCTTAGCTACACGCGAAAGCGTCAACGGCTCAGTTGCGGAGAAGCAGGAATTCCCACATCAGGACCGGAACTTCACCTCAAAAAGGTGATACTCAATGTCTGGTGGAATCGCTCAGGGGTTACTCACTGGGAGCTGGTACCTGCAAACACCATTGTCACTAGCGATGTCTACTGCAGGCAGTTTGATCACGTTGAAGCAGCTCTTCTTGCGAAACAAGACAAGATCTTCTTCGTTCCCGACAATGCGTGCCCACACGTTGCTATGGAAACTCAGAAGAAACTCCATTGTTTCGGATGGCATGATTTCGCCCACCCACCGTGTTCTTCGGACCTTGTTCCAACAGACTACCCTCTGTTTCTCTCGTTGTCGAACCATTTGCAGAAGAAACAACAATTTAACGACAGGGAGCAACTTGAGAAATGCATCGATGAGTTTTTTTTTCGTCAAAACCCCAAGAATTCCATAGAAGCGGGATCAGCAATTTACCTGACCAGTGGCAAATGTTGTAGGTAATAGCGGTGCATATGTTCGTTAGTTGTTACGAGAGAAAAAAAATTGAAAAAATGCATAATTGGCGAACGCATTCCTTACAACCTAATACATATGCGTGGGTAATTCGATCATGGATGTCCAGAGTTCAAAGGAAATCCATCTCAACGGCGAAACAACTACTTTCATGTGCAAATTGGCATCATCTGAAAAGCAATTATGGAGGCTGAATGCCAAACTAATCTCGAGAACAATTTTTATTGTCGTGGAAGGTCCATTATTATCGTAAGTAGAAATAAATTTGGGAGGTTGCTCCCAGTATTTGAATAAAATTCTGAGAAAATACTCCTTTAACCAGATTTTCCTTTTTGTCAGCCAAGTCACATAATCTTCAGTGTTTTAAGATATTCCGCTTCTCGGTTTGTAAGAAAATATATGACAGATTTTCTTGCAATTATAAGAATCGTCTTTGTACTATTATATTTGAGCAGTAGTCCTCGCCGTCTTTACTCTTGGTATTTTCTTCGTTCAAGTTCCGCAATTTTCGGTGCGTGGTTTAATAACACAGTTGTCTGATATGCACAGCCTGTTGTAGAGCCTATTCCATATAAGTTCCCTTTTGATGTTACCATCATGAGAGTTCATAGAAGAACATTATCTTGCAACTGTGCACGAAGGATACATATTTGGGACTGCTGCAGTAAACTTATCAGAAATAAAGAGAAGGCATACCGAAACTTTATTTCGATGTGGTAGGTTTCGATCCTCAGCAGGTCTTCAATGACCTTTCATCTTCTACATCTATACAGTAGTAGAAGCTCCTGGAGTTTCCCTCCCGTAATCATTTTCCGAAGCTGTGGCTAGGCCTAAAATAAGCAATTCCACCTACCAACATTCCTGGCACAAAAGAAGTAGCGAAAGTGGACATTGAGGTTGAGGTTTCAAGATGAGAGGGCTTAAAGACTATAAAACACCAAAGTCTCCACCATAAGTCACTGCAAAGGGCAAATAGGTTCTCAAGTTGCTTCTATGGTATCCGGTGGAAGTAGAATGCGTGGCGTATCCCTACAGGGATTGATTAATGCCGTTCTTTACTCATAATCTTTTAAAATGTAAAATGCAGGAGATTGGTTGTGATAGCTGTGGAAACGTACCGAGCAAGCAAAACCACACCCCATTCGCAATAATTAGCTTTACTGCGGTGAGAATGTCGTTGGCGGTAAAGAATGTCCGCAACGAGAGCCATTCGCTTGGAAAGTGGTTCACACTTGCGTGCCACCAAAAAATTGCTTTCTTTTATAAAAAGCTGTTTCCAGCTCGTTGTTCACTCCGCTTCTATCTTTTCTTACTGGAAAATGTAAAGTCTTCAAGACTATTTCGAACCGTTTGGAGAATTTTATTAGAAATTTCCATCGCCATACTCGAATTAAAAAAAAACAAATCGTCTGTCCCTAAACAATCTGTCCCGGCAAGACTTAGATGTGCGCGTGTGCAATGCGTATGGGGATGAACCTATCAAATGAGTGGGTTCGACAACTGATAGAGTGAACGTTTGGGGTGATCTATCATAAATTTCTAGCCGCCCTACTAAGGAATTGCTTTAAGGCTGCCCAGTTAGCCTTTGAAGTGCGCCGTGAACAATGCATATAGAATCGAACCTCCCCAAACGCTCACTCTACAAGCTGTCGCATACACTCGCTTGATAGGTTCGACTCTAAATATATGCATTGTTCAAGGCGTACTCTAAAGTCTCGCCGGGACAGACTACAGCAACTCCTGAGTAGGGCGAGCGGAAATGTCTAATCTGTCCTAATTTCAAACGCGTCTATGCATTGTGCACGGCGCACTCTCCCTTCTCGCTTCATAAAAATTCTTCATTTGTATATTTGTATAAGCTGCTGTAAGCGTGTGCACTAAAGCACCTCAAGAGGGTAAGTTTTGCTGTTTAGCACGATATTTGAGCCGCTTCCGCTCACTCGATTGATAGGTTCGATCCTGTATGCATTGCGTACGGTTCACTTCAAGGGCTCGTCGGACTGACGGGAGCAAATCCTAAGTAGGACAGTCGGAAATTTCTTATAAAATTCTCCAATCGGTGCAAGATAGTCTTGAAGGAATTACATTTTCCATTAAGTGAAGATAGAAACCCAGTGTACATGCTTCCGCACATTCGATTGATAGGTTCGATCCTATATGCATTACACATGGCGCACTCTCGGAGAATTTCAGGCATGACAGAACACTGACAAGCACGCCATGCTTCAAGTGCTCCGAAAACACTGCAGGTCACATGCACGTCCTGGAAAATAAGGTGCTCTAATCGCAAAAGCCTGCTGCAGTTATTTTTTAGGCCACCCATGTATGTATATTGAAAAACAAGTCTAATCAACAATATAATCACCACAGTTATCCACAACAGTGGCCCATCGATTGGGCAGGTCGCCGATGCCCTTCGCCCAGAACTCCGGGGGCTGCGACTCGAAGAAGTCCGCGATGTCGGATTTGAGGTTGTCGTAGTTGGTGAATTTTATTCCGGCCAAATGGTGCTTCAGCGGGCGGAACAAGTGGTAGTCGGAGGGGGCGAGGTCAAGAGAATACGGCGGATGGGCAACCGTCTCCCAGCCGAGCGTCGCCAACTTCTGCTGGGTCTCCTTCGCCACATGGAGGCGCGCGTTATTGTAAATTTAATCACGCGGGCTGTATTGTAAACAAGTGCTCCGTCACGCCTATCGGCGTGCCTCGCACTTGTGCGCTTCGCGCGATGTTGCAGTATCACTAAGCTAAGGACAATCACATCAAGCTTGCTGCTCTACTTGTATAGCTTTCTTCCCTACTTAGGAGTACAAAAGGCTCGCAGCACGTACAGTATATAGTATGATAGGGCGATCTATTGGTCCCTCATTACTGTTCTACCCTTAGTGATACGGTCTTCCATTACTGGTACTGGTTACTCCCTCAATGATCCCGCTTAGCGGATGACGTCTTCGGTACGTCTACCTGAATCCCCAAACACGTTGATCAATCGATATTGATCGATAATATCGACCGATATCGATTGATCAACTTCAGATTCGTGTTCAGCGACCTCGATTACCCCCAAGGCTAAAGTTTCGGACCGCTTGAACGAAATACACGAAAAATCGATATTATCGATCGATATCGATTGATCAACTTTAGATTCGTGTTCAGCGACCTCGATTACCCCCAAGGCTAAAGTTTCGGACCGCTTGAACGAAATACACGAAAAATCGATATTATCGATCGATATCGATTGATCAACTTCAGATTCGTGTTCAGCGACCTCGATTACCCCCAAGGCTAAAGTTTCGGACCGCTTGGACGAAATACACGAAAAATCGATATTATCGATCGATATCGATTGATCAACTTCAGATTCGTGTTCAGCGACCTCGATTACCCCCAAGGCTAAAGTTTCGGACCGCTTTAACGAAATACACGAAAAATCGATATTATCGATCGATATCGATTGATCAACTTCAGATTCGTGTTCAGCGACCTCGATTACCCCCAAGGCTAAAGTTTCGGACCGCTTTAACGAAATACACGAAAAATCGATATTATCGATCGATATCGATTGATCAACTTCAGATTCGTGTTCAGCGACCTCGATTACCCCCAAGGCTAAAGTTTCGGACCGCTTTAACGAAATACACGAAAAATCGATATTATCGATCGATATCGATTGATCAACTTCAGATTCGTGTTCAGCGACCTCGATTACCCCCAAGGCTAAAGTTTCGGACCGCTTGAACGAAATACACCCCCCCCCCTACACCCCCCCTCTCTCTACTCCAACACCGCATCTCCAGGCACGTTTGGCAGCGTGTTCGGCACGTCTACTGACTCGCCAGGCACGTTGGGCAACGTGTTCGGCACGTCTACTGAGTCGCCAGGCACGTTGCACAACTGCAACCCCCCTCCTCCGACGATTCCCCCTTACAGGACTCCAGCACCGCATCTCCAGGCACGTTTGGCAGCGTGTTCGGCACGTCTACTGACTCGCCAGGCACGTTGGGCAACGTGTTCGGCACGTCTACTGAGTCGCCAGGCACGTTGCACAACTGCAACCCCCCTCCTCCGACGATTCCCCCTTACAGGACTCCAGCACCGCATCTCCAGGCACGTTTGGCAGCGTGTTCGGCACGTCTACTGACTCGCCAGGCACGTTGGGCAACGTGTTCGGCACGTCTACTGAGTCGCCAGGCACGTTGCACAACTGCAACCCCCCTCCCCCCACGATTCCCCCTTACAGGACTCCAGCACCGCATCTCCAGGCACGTTTGGCAGCGTGTTCGGCACGTCTACTGACTCGCCAGGCACGTTGGGCAACGTGTTCGGCACGTCTACTGAGTCGCCAGGCACCTTGCACATCTACAACCCACACACTTCCCCCTCACATTCAACACCGGCAGGCTCACTGATCCCCCCCTGGACAGACGCTCCCCCCCTGGACAGACGCTCCGCCCCGTACAGACAGACAGCCCGCCCCCTTAAGCGGCTTATTATATTAGAAGGATTTTATGATCCGCCATAGCTTGAGAAATAGGCGAGGAATAAGGAAAAAAGAGAAAGAAAAAAAAAGAGAAGAAAGAAAAGAGAGGGAAATATAAGGTCTTCAACTTCAAGGAGGTGTTTGTCAGGTCCGAAACATCTCGATTTCTGACCAAATATATCCAGCAACGAGACTGGCGCAGTCGCAAGAGGCCTTCAGCTCCCACACGTCATAACCCCATGTCAGATTCAATTAGCGAATAAGTGAGACAAGCTTTTCATTGGACTAAGGTCCATATTTTGGTTTCTTATTTGCGTAGGAACTGTCGAGCAATGGCTGTTCCTCCTGTTATGCGGAGCAGGACCAAATACAGGCTAAGCATTTATCCTCGACATTAGGTCGAAGAGGAGTATTTGACGCGTCCTAAAACGCCAGTAGGAAAACCGACCACGTTTACCCTGACATAAACAACTTTGAATCAATTTTTTTCATAGACCAGACAACATACCAAACTGTACGAAACTCCAGAGTTTCGACGAATATAATGAATAGTCAGAGACGCCAATGTTTATTACGAGGTTTATGAATTCTACAGATTGCTAAGTTCCATGCTAAATGCATCAGTCATCGTTCCAGCTCGTCGTCGTCTTCTTCTTCTTCACTGGGTTTCCTTCGCGACACACCCATGATTCTCGCCGTTCCACCTCGCACAACGAACTGAAATGTGCCTCGCCTAATGCAACTGCTCGCTATCTAAGGTCATGAATCGTGATATACTCACTCCCATGCTCTCATCGAGTCGTACCCGCTTCTGGAAATCGGACGGAGGAGCGAAACCTGAACAGTAGCGAGGGATCATTTCTGTGTGTGTCCTTACAGGCATCAGTGAGAGAAGTGTGCCGATCAGGGGTGTGCATAATCACGATTTGCGATTTTACGATTTACGGTGATTTTTGGCAAATTTTTTACGATTTACGATTTACGACATTTTGGGTCGTAAATCGTAAATATTCGCAAATGTGTTCTCTGTCCACGGATAACAAACGTCTAAATAACGTAATACAATTCGGGTGATGACGATGTACCCACTTTTAAAGACTTCCCTCATAGCTCATTGTTATTTAATATTTACTTTTTTTATGTTTGGCAATGGCGCTGTGACAGAAAAACACAGCTTTGCGACTCTAGTTAAATACTGGCAACGGAACTGGGCTAGCCTTTTTCTGATCACACTTTAATTCCCTGAGAGCATTTCGTTCCACTTCACAGAAAGACATGAAAATTCTCCTTGCACTGGAATGAAGATGATCACCTGCTGAACCATATTCTATGCTGCAACCACTGCCTAGTCACTTTGTGACTTTTTCGCCACTTGTTCACCACATAGACGACTCTTTCCATTGCACACGAGTGGAACTCATGCAAAGCCATCGAGGAATATTGGAATTGATTAGAAGCTGTGGAATAACAGGTAAAATGTTGGAAAGAGTAAAACAATCATGTTTCAATCTGATTATCACTGCACGTATGGCCCGGAGTGTAATTATTAGGTTGGAAAAAAGTCTCTTCACACTTCGAAATTTTTTTACCGTTCTCCTTGTAAACGCACTAGCCAATGTTGATTGCTGATTTCGTAATCCTACCACACTTGTCTACCGTTCGCACGCGGACACAGGTTAAGACCCTTCCTGTACTTCGTTATCCATCCAATTATCCGAACTCAATGCCAGACCTACCTCATAGCCATTTTCGGCACGGCATTCTTCATGAATTCATTAAAGGAGTTACAGCACGTCAGGCAGCCGACCAAATTAACCTTATATATGGCTTGGGATCTACTGCTCATCGCGCCTGTTATGAGTAGTTCGGAAAGCTTTTAAGGGAGACTATTCACTCGAGGACAAAGCAAGGTCAGGAAGGCCAACTGAATTGGACGACACTGAACTACTCCATCGTCTTCGTAGGCAGACGACAGGTCAACTGGCAGAGAAGCTCGAAGTGTTTCATAGGATAGTGGGGATCCATCTGAAGAATCTTGGCTTTCATGGAAATTAGGAGCTTGGATTCCACATGCCCTGTCAGACACTCAGAAAGGTCGACGGCTCTCCATCGCTGCTTCTCTTCTGTCGAGATAAGAAAGAAAATCGTTTCTGCCGCGGATTGTGACAGGCGATAAGTTCTGGGTTTTGTGTGCCAACCTCCGAAGAAAAGGCAATGGGTAGAAAAGGGAGAGAACCCTAAGCCTGATCGCAAGCCCACTGCTCACGAAAGGAAGATTCTCTTGAGTGTTTGGTGGGATATCAGAGAAGTGATTTATTGGCAGACTCTCAGAAGGGAGGGACACTTACTGCTGTCATATACTTGGCCAACTCCACAAAGTCGTCGCAACTCTATAAGAAAACAGGCCGGAGAAGTCAAAGGTGATGATCCTGCATGGTGATGCAAAACCACATGTTGCAAGACTCATAAGAGAAACAATAAACTAGCTGGGCTGGGAGGTAGTGCCACATCCACCGTATAGCCCTGACCTCGCCCCTACCGACTACCATCTCTTCCGTCTCTTGAGCAAGAAATTGGAGAGAAATATTTTGAAACGGATGAAGACCTTAAAAATTGGATTCAGCAATAGTTCGACTTCAGAACTGCAGCCTTTTAAGCGAGAGGAATTGGAAAATTACCCAGTCTTTGGAGAATTGTAGTGGAACAAAATGGAGTTTATCTCAATTGATTTGACCTTGTAGTTGTTAAGTAATAAATCTTTGAAAAAATGAAAAGACTTTTTTCCAACCTAATACATATGAGGTGCGCCCCAAGCAAAACGTCCCATATTTTCATGATAAAAGTGAAAAAGTCTGGCACTTTTGGCGTCGTTTTCAGTGGTTTGATTGGGGCTGTTGTGTTCGCCCTATGCGATCCGTTCAGAAAGCTGAAGACTGGGCAAAAGATACGGTAGCGTTTGTTGCAAAGGTAATGGCGAGCAGGACTGGCGAATGCAAGCAGTCGTTATTTAGTAATGCAATATTTTGGAGTTTCCAAAATCTAACAAGTGCAAGCAAATATCATATCATAGAAATGTGTCATGCGCTCACTCAGTAGGGGATGCTTGTTGGATTACTTGTGCAACTACTGTTTTCGTCGAGTTGGTCAGCGATCAAAAAAAATTGGTTTTGGATGGAGTAGTTTTTACTGGTTTACTCAGAGTTGTTGCGGTTGTTTTCACGATGTCATAGTTTTATATACAAGCCAATATCTACTAGAATAATTCAGTTTAAGCTTTCTAATTGGCAACATATATAGGCGCCTTTTAAGATAGCGTTTTTAAACAGGAAGTGTATTTTGATTGCCCTAAAACTTGTCCAGCTTTATTTGAAACGTGCTAGTTGATTTTAATGGCTTCCATCTTAATTAAAAAATTGTCCAGCTCTGGCTGAACACATCTCAGTAAAGCATAATAGCTTCGATTAGCTTTAATATAATATAAAAAATCAAGGAAATTGAATGCATTATAAGTCAGGCACCTTTTACGATTTACGATTTACGAAATTTTGTATTTAATTTACGCACACCCTGGTGTCGATCCTCGAACACGTACAGCTTTTTCGGCCTTACTGCGACAAAGTAAATACCGACTGGCCAGAACTCACTCAAGAGATCCATTTAGCAATTTTGATAGACCCTTGGATGCATACCTAGAGCAGGGTTTCACCCCGTCCCTGATTTCTTCCGTAAGTCGTAGTGCAATAACTCAGCCACACCAATCCTAAGTAACCTTCATCATTTATATATTAGGGTGTCCAGAAAGTATCTGCAAAAATACGACAATTATTTCAAAATAACACAATTTTTCATCAACATTTGATTGATCAACCAAATGATCTCCATCAACATCGGCTTCTCTCGCCAACATTTCGCAAGGCTTCGAATTCCTCTGGTGTAGAAACCCGGCGACTTGGAGGCGAAAAAAGCTCGGAGGTCATTTTCGAGGTGGTCACGATCTTCGCAATGCTTCCCTTCTAGATGATCTGAAGTGATCGAGAAAGGTGGCAGTCACTTGGGGCCAGATCTGGGCTGTACGTTGGTTGCGGCAGAGCTTCCCATCCGACTTACAGAATTTTCTAAGAAGTCGTCTTCGCGATGTGTGGGCGCGCGTTATCGTGCAGCAAGCGAACTTCGTCGAGCCTGGGCTGTTCCTTGCGCATCTTATCGGCCAGTCTCTACAGTTGGGTAGCGTAGACCTCGGCAGTGACAGTCGTGCTGTCAGGCAGCAGCTCGAAATGGTAGAGCCCATAAACTCCCCACCAGACCCTCAGCATGACCTTCCCCGCATGAATTTCACCTTTTACGAAAGATTTCGGCACTTCATTGCGTTGGCACCACGCACGTTTACGAGCGTGGTTGACGTAGAGGGCCCATTTTTTGTCTCCTGTAACGATAGTGTCCAGCCAGTTGAAGGTGCGACTTCGGGAGAGCAGCTGAGTGCATACGTCCAGACGTCTTCGCCGGTTGTCGGTCAGTTCGTGTGCGAGCCACTGACCGAGCTTCTTAACCATTCCAAGAGATCGCAGTCCATTGTCCACGGGGGATCGGGAACAGCCAAGAGCAGCAGCAAAATAACGCACACCTTCATATGGATGCTGCTGCGCCAGTTTCCTCAGTTCATCCAGAGATATCGCTGTCGATCGACCAGAGCGAGGCCGATCTTCAAGACTCCTGTTCCCGCTTCTAAAGCGTTCGAACCAGCTATACAAAGACCGTACAGAAGGAGCTTCAGAGCCGAATACACGACACAAGTTTCGATAGGCTTCTGCAGCCGAGTGCCAGATTCGAACTCTTAAAGGAGTGCGTGTCTAATATGGGTAGACAGTTCGGCCATCGTACAGTGAAATAGGCGAGGAAGACGGAGCTGGATATGCTATGCAGATACCGCTGGATAGTGTCTTTTTATGACATTTATGTTGAAATTTTCAGAACATTCTAGAAAAAATCTGGAACATTGCGAAGTTTTCTGCAAATACTTTCTGGACACCCTAATAGTATACTCGTCCTTACTTAACGTTTCCTCCTAAATGTTTTTGACATCATTTATCCGTGCCCAGTAGTGTGGGTAAACACATCCCACTCTTAAGTTAGACCATTTTGTGGTCACCGTTTCAAGCTACTTCACGTGATTTGTCTCTCTTTTCAAAACTCCATGGGAAACCGAAGGTATTCCTTGGTTAGTCATAAAGAACTACATAAGAGTGAACTCCTTCTAGCTTTCTAAAGCAGATCTATCACTAATTCATGAAACACTTAATTGCTCAATGCGATCTGAATGAGGAATGAAAAGTGTACGGCTTACTATGAACATGACTATTTTTTGTTGTTTTGACATTTTCTCCGAACTCTGTTTCGAATTTTACCACGTGGTAGTCCAGAACCTTGGCTGACCTCACAAACTATTGACCAGAAATGCATTTGAAAGGCCTTCGGTGCTCTGAGTCAAAGGGGTATGTGATCACATAATGTCCGCAACAGGGGTGTGCGTTTAACGATTAACGATTTACCGATTTACCGGATTTACCGGCATTTTTCGCTAAAACTTTTTAACGAAATTTAACGAGGAAAATTTCCCTTAAATTGCATTAACGACATTTTACACTCCAAATTTTGAAATTTTACGTTTCTCTCATGCAAATGCACTTTGGACGATTTTTTGGTATAGTTTTTGCAGTATCGTTGCGATAGCGAGGAAACCTTTACTTACCTGAGTCAGTGGAAATAGGCAGTCAATATCGTTCTCGTATTTCGAGAATTGTCGGCATTTTTCTTGCTCCTGACCAATTTATTTGCCTGCGCCTCCTGTTTTTCTCTGCCATAGTTTCGCGTTTTTAGACCTCCATTTTTGGCGTTTGGTGCTACATATTGGTTCTTCATACTTAAGAACCAGTCAATTTTTCACAGTTTTTTGTCATACTTGCTTCAAAAGTGATTTTGAAAGGACATAGGAAACGCGATGAAAATGTTTCGAAACACGAACAATGCGTAGCAACTAGGATAGGAAGCGAAACAATGGATGAACAAGGCTCTTTCCTCCTTCTTCGCAAGTTTTCTGAAGATGGGATCGGTTCTTCGTGCAGAATCAGGTGATGATTTTAGGGGATTACATCAAGGCAACATTGGACACCACCTGATAGACAGAACGTGGCTGCTGGTACTGTCATTACTCCGTTTTTATTAAATTTCATGCTATGCATGTAAACGATTTTGCTCAACCTTTTCGTCTCTTCGAGGGCTCTCGTGGCAGTTTTATTTTGGAGAAGCGTAGTGAGAATGCACATGAAATAGTGAACAAATTTACATGAAGGGAATAAAATTTAATAAAAAAGAGAAAGATGTGACCACTCTTCTTCGTCAAGTATTATATATGAGGTTTTATAAAAACTGCTACTTTAAGTGGACTATTGGATTTTAGTTTTCGAAAAAGGTATATCTTTGCAGGTACAGGCTTGGCTGTAGAAAGTCCCTTTGTGTCTGCGGATTCCTTCGCCTTATTTGCGGACTTACTATAACACTTCTTCAATACCAAATGTGCTCTACAAAAATAGGATAAAATTGGGAAAGTCAAAGCACTTCGAACCTCAAGCAAATGTGCCGTACAGTATGGCACCACGTGCTTCAAGAAGACAATCAGAGTAGTCAATTTCTGGAAAGTAGTAAAAGAGTGATGGATAGTTCCAAATCCTATTCGGAGAAGGAGGGAAAAGGAGAAGGTAGAACACTGCCAATATAGGGCGAAAAACTCTTATAGATGCTCCATATGTGTTTCCTTCAGAAGGCAGAGGAGAAAAGCCTTAACAATTAAAAAACGTTACTTGGGTAGTAAAGACAAAAATACTCAATGCAATAGAATTCGATTCGATCAAAATTTGGCCAACGGTCCATGGCCGTTTATTTGATTCTCTGCTATCGGCTGCAGTAAGAACAGAACCTTTTGGGACAAAAGGACCATTCTGTAAAACAGGCGGATCTATGGACGTCGTAGATATCTATCAAAAACGAACTGAAACAAAGAATTCGGGATGTATCCTAGTCGGAGGGGGCATACACTGTTTTTGCGTCTCTATTCACTACGTAGCGGTTCTACGAGAGCTTCAGCTGCTGTCCCATAATGCGAGGGTTTTTTTAATTTCAGTGGATATGAGTGTGTGGCATAGGATGGCCTAGGGAATTGGCGCTTTGGTGTTGTCCCCCACTCCGACTAGGATAGATCCATAATTTGCTGTAGACATGTTATATTGTCATGTATATGGAGTCAAAAAATTCAACAAAGTAAAAAAAACTGGCTTTCTACATCCCATAATACAGTCAAACTAACTGCAGCTAAAGGAAATTTTATTTAACGAATTTACCGAATTTACCGATTTTAACGCAAAATTTTTTCGTTAAAAAATGGTCGTTAAAGATTTACCGAAAAAATTTAACGCACACCCTTGGTCCGCAACCGTCCTCGGGTAGTGTCTCAGTTAAAAGTGTCCTGTTCAGAGAGCTGCCTTCACAGAGATTGGCTAACCTGGTGGACCAGTGTGTTGTTGTCGCACGTTAGTCATCTCTGGGAGTGGTGGCAGCGGTTGAAAAAGTGTGACCTGATCCTGATCCTGAAACGTCGCCGTTAACGTGAGCATCCGCTAGGCAATCCATGCGATCTTCTTATATACGGCGAACGCCAAAAAGTGCAACAATTACCTCAACCTTGAAAATGCTGTGCCCGAAATTGACCAACAAATCTATGTCAACAGTTTCCCTATGCCACGGCAACGCCAAATACTATAGTATTCATGATCATGCTATAAAATCTTCTGCTACGTCTCGACTTCGTTTGCAGTGGGCGCAATACACCTGCTAGTGTACTTGCTTACACCAAAATGATTAGCGCTATACGTTTAAGAGTCAGCTATTTAGCAAGCAGCCTTTGGTTTATGATCTAGAGGAAGATCTATTTTATAACTGCGCTATGCAATTTGAGTTTTCCAGTTACCATTACAACCTGATATGGCTTGAATATAACACTATGCAATTGAGGCAGATTATCTCAAGGTCATCTCTGACATAAAAATAGTTGCAGCATTACGCTGTAAGGCGAACTACTTCAAAAAATCCGCTTTATGGTTGACCATTGAATTCATCATACTGCGGCTAGGCAGCTGAATTTAGTTCCTTTTAGATAAGAACACGTACTAATGTACTGTGATAAGGGCTATGAATAAACTTATCGAATCTTTAGAACCATTGAAATATGTTCTTATTTCCTACTGTTTGCGATTTTAAATAGTTGCTGCACAACTTTATCTATCACTTGAATAGCTAGAAGTTCAAGCATCTACAAAGAGCATTCCATAAAAGAAAGTCATATCGCGATCGTTTGCTAGGATGTAAAGCTTTAAAAAGACATAGCTCTTTTTAAGGCTTCTTCTGTCTCTACGAATTTGGCCACGGAAATGATTTGACTTATTTTGTTTAGTGCTAGCAGACAGAGGTTGGTAAGATTTTTCATATCTAGCATTTTGACAATATTAAAAGGTCGCCTAATCGAGGTAGAGTCCAAAAAATTAGTAGCCTGTTGAGCTGACTGGTCCTTGTTTCCTGGTCCATTCTTGGACGTTTCCACATTTAAATAGCTTGAACTCGCAGCTTTTCTGAGCGTCTGAGGTGCTTTTGAAGTTGTTTTCGCCTGGAGCCAAGATTTGGGGAACGCAGCAATCATATTTACTGAGGAATGATGAATAGCTAACAAACTGTAAAGAAAACGAAAGGTAAAGGGTTATAATGGAAATCATCATCTTTGGTCGAAGGAGACCACAAAAAGATCCTGACATAACATAGTGTCCTTTTCCATCATTCAAACTCTGACAAAGTCGCGCGGCGGTGGCCTTGCGGTTTCTTCCATACTTATCATAGGATTTCTCTACCTCCTGATGTAAAGCGCTGATATTCTTTCTCATAAATGCACTTCTTAAGAGGAACATTCAGAAATCCGTGCACAATAGCAAGGACCATCCTCCATCTCCAGCCTCAAAAAAAGAATTGCAAGTCGCTCGTGCACTGTGAAGAACAGACAGTTTTCTGAGTGTGCAAACCCAGCCATACCTCGAAGCTTTCCTCCTCAGCTCTCGTGTCGTCAGCGGCAAACACGTTCGTAATCGTAATGGCTATTAAGGGAACAAGAATCAGCATTCTGAAATTAAACAAAAAAGTGCGGTAGAAGAGAAGCGCTTTAGACAATCACACGAGCGTTTCAAATGTCAAATGTAAATGAGAGAGAAATCGTGCTGTGAGGAGCTTTCTCACAAGACGGTCTATGTCTCTCCTATCTAAGCACAGCCTCGCATTTCAAAATTCTGTCGTCGTAAAAAATACGGTATATGGTAGCGTTAGAGTGCAGCTTAGTCTCACGAGGACGATGTTCATGAGAAATAGATGAGTTTCTGATGTCTCGTACACGCTGAACGCAAGGAACACCTCCGAATGCTCCAGTTATGTATTTCTATGTGCCGCGAGGTCACCATGGCCAACTGTCTAATGCCAAAGCTGGCGAGAAGGAAA
Source organism: Heligmosomoides polygyrus polygyrus (assembly GCA_947396885.1). Taxonomy (NCBI): domain Eukaryota; kingdom Metazoa; phylum Nematoda; class Chromadorea; order Rhabditida; family Heligmosomidae; genus Heligmosomoides; species Heligmosomoides polygyrus. Next base: position 24,276,050 of record OX377202.1, read on the forward strand.
GGAGCGGCTTAAGATGCTTTCAAGAGCGTCGAAGAAGTGAAGAAGATGAAGAACGCGTAACTTCGCGCCCATCTGTTCGACTTCACTGTTCTTCCTACGCCAACGTACGCCTCAGAAACTACGAACTACTCTGAATCGGGAGGCGTCCGAAGTTTCTAACTTCGTCGAAGTTAGGGGAGTAGGGACGCCTTCACATGTGAAAAATCCTCAAAAATTGGGTAGGTCAGGAGTGTGGTGCATTGCACAGACACCGGCTGTACGAGTGCGAAATCCAGTAACCAACTGGATTCTGCGAAGGATGTCAAAAGAGTAACGAGAACCCTATTCGTGTCCCACGAGCATAGAACTCAGTGGAGCACTCTGGCACGTGGCAGGTACAAATGAAGACGTCGCTAGCGCCCACTCGAGCAGCATTGTAATCACTGGGAGGACAGGTGATACTGGTGAACGACAGCGAAGCGCTGAAAGCTGGTAATCTGATTTTTGTTGCCAAAGCTCATTGAAGGTCTATCTGGCGGACACCAGAGATTTACAAACTTCCATCAATCCGTCATGACTGCTGAATATAGAGAATATGGCTGATGTTGCGAAAATGGATAAATTTCCACCTTATAATCAAATCGATGAGTCAAGAATACAGGAGAGGAACGCAGAGGCAAAACTAAATTGTATGAAATAAGGAAATAGATTCCCCAATTAGGTAGAGAAATTCTGAGAAAGACCACTGAGCTGATTTTCTTCCGTTTAATGGAAATTAAGACTGCTTCGGAAGATTGAGGAAATATGACTGAAGTAAGAGAGTGGAATCTGCCCCTAGCTGGTGTCAGTAATGTGTATCATTACAAATAAATCCGCCATGTTCAACTACTTTGGGAAAGCATTGAAATTCTATGCTTCTAACAGCCTAAGAGGCAATAAGAGGAAGAGCGCCGCGCCACGATAGAAATGAATGTTGAAGAGTTTTATTACCGTTCTTCTTCTATATTTTGAGAAAACTGGAACTGGCTACAACTGGAACCTACAGCTGTCTCTATGACACAGACGTGGGAAAAATATGCAATACTTGCTGCCAGTAAGTCTGGATTCAACACTCAAGATTTCGAAATAAAAAACTAAGCTATAAAAAATGCGCTTAAAGAATTAATTTTAGGTACAATCAGCTCTACTATTCCTTCACAATTCGTGAACTCCGCTACTATTCAAAAAGAATATAAGGATAAAAGATAAAGCGTGACGTTACTCAATTCCTTTTAAGATGCGCCGCGCACTCAACTTCTACGGGATATTGTGTAGGGAATTTGAATGTGTTTCTGGCCATAAAATGACTTGTGGAGGGCAGCCGATGACAAGCCAATGCTTTATCCTTCCCTGCAAGTGTGATACCAATTCACCATACCCCCAGTGAGGGAAGACTTGGTTTGCCTGAGCGGGAAATCCGAACCCGGAAACTGGTACCAGGTGTAGGCAAAGCCTCCGTCTGCGCTATACGCGCCCTCAAAAACAATGTACGCCTGTAGAAGAAAATGATCGCGAGACATCTTCTGCGCCCTTCCGATTTTTCAAAGATCTGAGCCCTAATTTTAGGGCAATACACGTCTTGTAGGAACCAGTATTACAAAATACGAGTAAGCTTTATTTAGTATATATAATAATATATCTAGAAATCTTAGTCTTTTAGCAAGCTTCATTTAGTATATTTAGAAATCTTAATCTTTTAATAAGCTTTATTTAATATATCTAGAAATCTGATAAAAGACAGTAAAAGGCTTCCAGATTATAACAATAATTCGACATGACTTTTAGAGCCTTGACTCTACTGGAGAAAAAAGCTTAAAATTTTAAGATTATTAACGTCAGAGTTAGAACATGGATAAGCATAAGCAGAGGAACATTCCTTTTTTCTGAACGCATGGCGGGAGCAGCATCGGATTGCTGCAATGCCATGAAATCTGGTCAGCAATCCTGAGCAGCAGGGAGATTTTTCGATATCAAATCATTGAAGAACGAGCGGCAACGTCGATCACGACCAATGCTTTGAAAAATTCACACATTTCCATTCGAGTAACGTCAAGTCTATGCAGCGATGGTGCTGCTCTTCAGAGCAGTCTGGAAGAGGTGTTCGGCGATCCAGCGACAAACTGGTAGAGGCCGAAATAATGTTCGACGAAGACTGAACTACGTAGCGTTACGCCTTGGATTGTTAGCTCAAAAAACGCTATCGGAGTAAGACTGAGATGAAAATGTCAAATTGTTGTGCAGGAAACGTGCGGATACAACTGTATGTATAGGTGGAACGAGACGTGCCGTGTCTGAAGAATGCTAGATCGCGATGAATTCTTTCTGAGTTGGCCACTGTAAGTTTCGTTTAGGGGTCTACCGATTAAATTCTATTTTACTCGTTTTTTATTTTTTAACTTTGCTTATTATGCTATCATTCAATACCTGGGATCAGCAATGGCGTCTTTGATGGCACTCTGATGGTTGAAGTGAACTCACGCGTAAGTGCAGCCTGGTCGAAGTGGCGCTGTTGATTGGCGTGCTCTGCGATAAGAAGGTGCCAGAGCGCTTAAAGTCAAAGATCCATAGAAAGGTCGTCCCGCCGGTAGCGATGTACGATGCTGAGTGCTGGCCTGCGACAAAGGAAACCGTAAGTCGCCTCAGCGTAATGGGAACGAAGATGCTGTGCTGGATGGCTGGAGTCACGCGCCTGGACCGCATCCGAAACGAAGCTATTCGGCGGGAGTTCGGTGTTGCGCCGATAGCTTACAGGATGCGAGAAGCTCGCCTGCGATGGTGCGGTCACGTTCTGCGCGGAAACGAAGACAGCGTCCGTAAGATAGGCCTCAATTTCGAAGTGCCTGGAAAGCGGCCTATAGGGCGCCTGAAGCAGCGGTGGGCTGATAGGTTACACAAGGACTTTAATGTATGTAGCTGGTGTCCACCTTGATCAAGCATGGGATCGGGAAAGATGGAAACCTAGCACCAGGAAAGCGGACGCCGCTATGAAGCTGGACCAGCGCTGAAGAAGAAGAAGAAGAAGAAGAAGATGGGTTATCATTCATTAAATAGGTAGTGCCGAATGTTTCCTTCATTTTTGCGCACCGATCATTCCTGCTATTGTTTAGGTTCTGTACTCCATCACTTCATTGGAGGTATTGGCACTGTTACGTAGCGAAAACACGTAGTTTTAAAAGCATATCAAATATAATTTTAAAGAAACACCTAAAAGATGGTGTCTGATGCATGTCTGGAAGTGACGGTTTGTCTAATGCTTTGGTAATTCAGACTATTTCAAGCAAGATTTTTACTCCTACGTAGTCCATTCTGGTAAAGGGCCTAACTACAATACGGCGACCCTCATCCTATCGCTCGAGATAATTGCACCGACAGGGTCCAGGTTTTATAGGTCTGAAATCTTTTTTTTTCTTATACCGCGGTACAATACCAACATCGTTGGATAGATCGCTCACATTGGTTTCCCATGATAAATGTAGTCTTTTGAATAGTCCTCTTTGAAAAGAGTAATGACAAAACGGCGAAAACGACGGTTTTTTGAGCCCATTCCTCCCAAAAAACTAAAAGGCAAGAGCGGTTGTATGAAATACTGCTGACTGGTGCACTATCATTAGTATGATGGCTTTGTGGCCCGTCATTTGGTTGAAGTACAGTAAATAATTAAATAAAGTCTTGCAAAAATTAGAAGAGCCTACCATTAGGCCGTATTTCGTGGCAGCACAATAGCCGAGTCATCGTGGAGCTTTATATAATTGCATAAATCTCGGAAGCACCAAGTTGGATTTGATTCAAAATTTAGGTGCTTGGTCAGGAAGACATGGTCTAGAAACGCCAACATTAACACTGACTTTAAATTGGAGTTAGATAGTCTTAAAGGATTCGATTTCGATTTTTTTCTCATAGCATAATGAGAAAAAGTAGCCTTCTAAGACGCTTCCTTTTATAAGAAAAACAAAGAAGTTCGTCTAGTCTAAACTCTACGTCTGGCGATTCGACAAATGCGTGTGCCAACGATAACCAGTGGATTTTTTTGAATGGATCATGAACGAATATTCTTTGAAGTGGAAGCTGCTTATTGTAAGGAATAAAAAAAATTCAAAGCGTAATGAATAAATTTACACATTTTCTTTTCCAAAAAGGTTCGTTTCGCCAACTATCTTCAGACAAACCTTTTTTGTTATTACACCTTCTCGGTGGCTCATCAGTGAAGAGGAAGGAATTACAACGTTTTTGGATGTGTAAAATTATTAAATTACCATTCCAATTCTGATAATTTTAATGCATATTAAACGGTGGTAAAGGTCTGGTCACAAGTAAAGAGTTGAAAACCATTAGCGATGGATTCTGTGAAGGAGGTAGTCTTCTCCAATCATCGAAAAGTTTCTAGGTTACAATAGAAATACCGCTTTTGGTGCATGATATTCTACTGCTGGAATAGTTTGCAGTGGATTTCAGTAAGTAAGCAAGTAAATCTGACCAGAATATGCAGATAAAAATCTGAGAATGAGGTATGAAACGACAACTTCAAACAACACATTGCTAAATTCGAACACACAAAAGTTGTGTCTTCGTTTCTCTGCAGTCTCCATATGTGTGGCTTTCGCAACGCTACTTACCGGCATCTCTAGAAATGCTTTGAAAATAGAATTCACAATGTGTATGTATAAGAGGAGCAAAAAATGCCTTCCGACAGTTCTTAAGTTCTAATTGTCCAATCCTTTGCAAAAAAAAATTGCTGCGAGTTACGTTGAGAGCGATACATCAAACGCAACTGTTTTTACCATAACTAAAATTGATGACAACGTGCGAAGTAATGATCATTTAAAATTTGCATTAAAAAAGCGAAAACCTTCGAGTATATCTAATGTTATAATTTACTTTATTTATTTATTTATTTATTTATTTATTTATTTGTTTATTCTGTACGTGGGCAACCACGCGAAATAATTAAGAAATACAATTAGATTAAGTTCAAGTCAACACACAACAGCAGTAGACTCAGTGAAAGAATTTAGTTTATACAATAAAACAAAACCTCAAAAACAACAGTAAACTAGAAAGTTTCCTGAAGATACCTGTCAGCTAGTTTTTTAATTGAATTGGACTTCTTAGTGGGCTATTTTTCTTCGAAAGCTTCAGAAAATTGTTTTAATATTTTTATGTTATTTATTTATTATTTGAAAATTTGATAAATTAATTTTGTAAATTTAATCTAACATTTCAAATGTTATTTTAAAATGTGACTTCGACAACGAATATATCTTTGAAACGTGGCTGACAGTAAATTGATTGAGCTACCCTTACACTCTCACAAGGATCCAACTACAGTACGATTGGAAGAGCAGTGAAGCCTCTGGAGATCTATGCACTGCATTGTACTAAACAGAGTCCTTGCACTAAAAATCATTGGCCTTCTTATTCTCTAGAAAAACATCTCAGAAGTTCAACCCTTCACTCTAAGTTCTTCAAGTGTTAATCGCGTGCTCTACTATGAAATATCTTAAGAACATAGGGGAAAAGACGTCAGCCGCTGGGCGCTGTCGGCAAAACAATAGAAGCGCGCAGCTTTCAGCTCGACGGCGCTTTCAAGGCTACCGCACCTGTACAACAATCATCGGTCGACGGCGTTGTAGGAACAAAGAAATGCCACCGGCGGATGACCTTTGTATTTAAAACTGCGTCTCGAATTGAGAAGAAGGTGTAAGGAGGCATGAAACCTCAACGGCGGAAGCAGAAAGTTACAGCACGTTCAGAGGTCTGAGGAATAATGCATCGACTCGTAATCTTATGCTTTTCCTTGATGTTTTTGTTTGTTTAGAAACCAGACTTGTCTGGAAAGCATAAAGCGCTCACTTGTCCGGGCCACAGCAAGTCGTTTTGTGGCCGAAATATGTATTCAAATCGCCTCCACGATCCACGACTTCCTTTAGAAGTGGAATATAGTTGAATGCGTGGCGCATCCCAAGAAGGATTTAGTTACGATGTCCTTTCTACTTTGCGAGTTTAGTCTCCCACAACTGCCCATGGTTAAGGTGAAAGAAGGACGGGCTGGAATACGCCGCCCTGTCGAAGGCACTCTTTGGCTTTGGTCTCCCTCCCCTGACTCAAAACGTGCCCACAGATTTACTGAATTATGGCGCGAAGTGGTCCTTTTCTTCGACGATTTCTATTAAATATCGCGTTCTAACATTTGGGATGGGCAATGGAAAACAAGTTCCTAGAGCAATTTCTAGAGCAAAGCAAATAGCAATATAAGATCTCCTTTTTCACAAACCGGGCAGGAGCAAAATTCCTGAAATCAGCAAAGGAACATGTGTTACCCAGTTTCTTAAAGCAGTGGGAATTGTATATTGACAGGCACATAATTGCGGGAAGCTCCATAGTTTTTGGTGGTGGCGCTGTCTGTTCCTCCACCTGGTGTCACTGGAAACTGTTCGCTCTACGAGCTAAGCCGAACACGACACTCGATTACAGGCGACAGGTGCTTGAGACAGGCCGGCCTACGAAGACCCATGTCACAACACTTGGTGTTTGATGACGTACAGACTTCTCGAGTAAATGCTACGGCGTCCACGGCAGCCGACGTGCACTAGCAAAGCCCGGCGAGTGTGAGAGGTATGAGAGGGTCTCTGATGCGAGGACGGGATCGGGGGCAGCTGAGCTAGTCCGAAGGTCCCGCCACGTAGGCAAGACCCGCGCAGTAACGTTGAATGTGGGTACGTTGACGGGCCGCTCGTGCGAGTTGGTAGAAGCATTGGAGCGAAGAGTTGATTTCTGTGCGGTGCAGGAGACGAGGTGGTCCTACTTCAAGTCGAAGGATATTGGACTTGGCTTAGAGGCCGTTCTATCTGGAAGTTCTAGGATCATCAATGGTGTCGGTATGATCGTGTCCGAGTGTTTCCGTGACGATTGCAAGCGTAGAACGCTTCAATGACCGCTTCATGAAGATTATTGTCGCCGTAGAAGTCCGATGTCGATGTCCGCAGATAGGCTGTTCCAAACAAACCAAGGACGAGTTCTAGACCTGCTTGATGAGTAGACAGCGGAAGTGCTGTCACAAGAAATGATTGTTGTTGCAGGTGACCTTAATGGTCACGTCGGTGCAACGAAAGACGGCTACAGTTGTCATGGTGGTTTTGGCTATGGGTCACGCAACGGCGATGGTGAGCGTATACTTGAGTATGCAGGCTACTTTATAGCGGAAACGCCAAAACGCAGATTGATTATGTCCTTATTAGGCGTCGCGACCAAGGCCTTGTCACAGACGCGAAGACCGTGCCGTATGAGACGGTTGCCACACAACACCGTCCTCTGATCTGCACTCTTAAGTTTGCCCCTCCGAGGCTGAGGCAGGTCGAGCAATGCGGTCCAGCAAGGACAAGTCGTGCCGATTGAACGAGAAAGATGCAGCTCTTTTTCCTCGCATTCAATTGCCAACGGTAACAACCGTCGACGAAATCTGGAAAGCATAGCGATAATTCGGGCTGCACGCTTCGAACTCGGCACAATAAATCCTGGACGGCGTTGGGTCGGCAAACAGGCATGGCTGTGGACTGACAATGCCAGAGAAAAAGCCCGAGAAAAGAAACGGCTCCATCACATAGTTATGGGTGAAACTGTTCATAATTGGGGGAACTGTTGAGAAGCTAAGAAAGCGGCAAAGAAGGCAGTGAGCGCTGCTAAAGCCGCACACTACGCTGATGTGAGGGGCAAACTGGAGAGCAGCGATGGTGAGCGTTATATTTACCGACTCGCCAAAGCTCACTGTCGCCAAGAAGAAGACACCGGAAAGTTCTTTGGCATTAACGACGAGAACGGTCATCTTCTAATGGATCGTAAGAGGGCTGTGAAGCGATGGCACGACTACTTCGAGGAAATCTCGAATGCAGAATTTGAACATTCCTTTTGCATCTCCTGTAAATGGTCTAGTTCAGAAGGTCAAAGTGAGCGAAACCGAAGCAGCCCTGAAGAAGATGAAGTCAGGAAGAGTACACTTGTGTTCTCTCAAAATTTTTCGAATAAACGAATAATCGAATATATTCGGTTTCATGAAAAACCGATTATTCGAATAATGAATATATTCGAATTTTGGACCTCGTCGAATAGTCGAGTAATGAACATATTTGAATTTTGGGCCACGGCGATAAGTCGAATAATGAACATTCAAATCTTCGAATTTATTCGAACATTCGTTCGAAATTATTCCATTCGGTCCGCAGTATACTATGCAGTGACATCCGGTGGTGAACCGGTGAACAAGCGAGCGTTTTACTGACGCTAGCTCTTCCGCGATCCTGTTTGGGATGGTTCAGGTTCCACAAATCCTTTCAACGTATCATTCAGGATTGCTCTAGGTCGACCGCTACGGGGATCATCTTCGAGGGTGAAATCCCCGCTCCAAAATTTACTGAACCACTGGTGGACAGTGCTTTCTCCAACACTATTAGGCAACCACACTTGAGTAGTTTATCGAGCGTCTCGGCCGCGGACTGTTCCAAATTGCAGTTAAAATAAAATGTCGTTCGGGATTGCTCCTTCGACATATTTCATTAAGCCCTTCAAGAAGAGAATTAGAAAACAACGTTAAAACATAAATTACTCCGACAGACAGAGCGATAATTTCTGTACAGAAATTCGCATTGATGCGCAATCCTAACAACACCACAATATCCAGCAGCGTATTGTTCGGACTTCTTCGTGAAAACCCTGACCGGAAGATATGACGCTCTTTGCATGACCAAAACGAGTACACACTGGGCTACCTTGCCATGCGATGCGCAATAAGAACTGAACGCTTCGCTTCTCGACCGCTGAGCAACAACACAACACCAGGACTACACGCTCCAGGAGTTGTCAGACAAATTGGTCCCTCGTGGACACCCTTTCCTTTATGTAGGAAACGTGAAACCGCAAATTTTTGATCTGATCGAAACTCTTCCGTACTTGCTTTTACCCGCACCATTTTCTCACATTGACCATGAACTTTTTTACTCCTACTGTCGTGAAAAAGGCACTAAAGATGATGCATTTGAGAGAATGTCTTGCCCTCAGTGTTGCGACGTCGACGATACTGTAGCCGTCTAAATGAAATCAGTGAGATGTAGATGAAAGCTTACTCTCGGTAATCTAACTTAGCGTCGAATAACGTCGAATATATTCGAATGTATTAGAATTTTGGACCTCGTCGAATAGTCGAATAACGAATATATTCGAATTTTTTTACCTCGTCGAATAGTCGAATAATAAATTTTCGAATATTCGTTTGAAATTATTCGTTTCGATCCGAAGTATAAGGCAAAGCCACTGGTACCGACGATCTGTGGAAGTCGAAGGGCTGGTGCCCTGCTGACTGGCTGACAGTTTTTCAAACAGTTTGTTGCTGAGAAGAAAATGCCTGAGAGCTGGCAGTAAAGCACGACCATCCCGAATTGGAAGAGGAAGAGCTGTCCTACGTATAGCAGTAGTTACCGCCCAATTCTCTTACTTCGCACATCATGAAAATCTTTGAGCGAATTGTTGATGGACGCATCCGGGATGTCGTCCAGCTTTCCCTCGCTGTGGCGCCGTTGATGCAATTCAAGCCTTTCGTTTTGTTCTAGAGAAGCACCGCGAGAAGCAGAAACCGGTACATTTTGCCTTTCTAGACTCGACCGCGTTCCGAAGGCCTTCTCCAAGTCTCGGAGTTTTAGTGGGGGGGGGGGGGGTGCAGTCTGTACTCTTGGCCAAGGAGTCGAGTGCGAGTGCCAGTGGGAACCTTGATGGAGTTTCAAATATCTGCCGGAGTGCACCACCTGCGCTGTCCCCACTGCTCTTCGTGGCCGTGATGGATGCAATCTCATCTTCAGAAGCCCATCGCTTGGACGTTGCTTTATGCTGATGACGTAATGCTTGCAGGTGAAGGCACAACCGCACTCGAGCGACGGGCTCAGGCGCTTGTCATTGTTCTGTCCCAAGCTAAAGGTAAAAAAAACTGATATGCACGGATCTATCAAGATCAATGATACAGAGCTCTCACTGGTTATGGTGCGAATCGGTGGCCCCACTCGCGAGGGAACATACCCCTGTTGAGCGTGGTCCCCCATTCACCCCGTGGTGCTACGAGGTAACCAAGAACCCAGGACCCGGGGACATACGGGGGACCCCATGGTGTGAATAGACCACGCCCCCTTTCCTGGCAGACGGGGGCCCCGCGTGGTGACTTCTCTCCCATCGCGCTGGACAGCGCCTGGATTGACGCACGCCCGCACGCCCGCACCAGCTACGGGGGCCTACAGGCGTGCTGTATTGACCCTGATCTGTATTGAGCACACACAACCCCCGAATACTACATGATGACCCCATGGTACCCAACTACAACACTAACCCCTAACTAACCCACTAGGAACAACAACGGCAAATATACACAGCAATACCAATACCGATGAGACACTAATAGGAGACTCACCACCTTCCTCGTCGTAGGCAGCACAGTAGACATATATAACCACGGTTCATTCCATTTATCCACATCGCACAGCCACAACAATATAATACCAAAGATGGACGCTAGATAATATGGAATACAGAGTTGATGGGACCGCTCCGGCTAGAAGGACTGTAATGGCTATCCGAGGTTAGGCGAGCCCCATCCAGGCTCGCCGTCCTTCCTGTATTGCAGCCGGCTGCAGTGCGACGTGAGGAGCGGCAAGGCTCCGCTCAGGAGATCCCAGGGATGGTGGTAGAAGCGGGCTCACAATTGCGACGCCCCAGAGCCGCGCCCGCGCAGCCGCTCGACGTGTCAACCGAAGTATAGAATGAGCCGGGAGGGGGCGGCGCACCGCGGTCCTCCCCCCCCCCCCCGACCAATAGCGCGCGCGGGCAGGCCCTGCCTCGAGAGCGCCTCATCGGGGTCCCGAGCGGATACGACAGCCCGCGGGAGTTTGAATCATCATCATTTTCATTAGCGTCTGTTCCGCTTGGTGGCGAGGTCCGCTCTTCTGGTGTGGTGACGCCAATTCTCCCGACCAAATGCTTGATCAGGGTGCACACCAGCCATCTATAAGTCCAAGTGCAACGTATCTAACCAACGTTGCTTCGGGCGTCCCTTGGGCCGCTTTCCAGGGACCTCAAAATTCAGGCCAATCTTACGGACGGTGTCGTCGTTAGCGCGGCGGACGTGGCCGTACCATCGAAGACGAGCTTCGCGCAGCTTCTCGGCTATCGGGGCGACACCGAACTTCTGTCGTATGGTGTCGTTGCGAACGTGGTCCAAACGCGTAACTCCAGCCGTCCACCGTATCATTTTCGTCTCCATTACACTGAGGCGGCTTTCAACTTCCTGCAGCACTCAGCACCGTACGTCGCTACTGGGCGAACGACTGTTCTACAAACCTTCGATTTGAGGTGCTCAGGTATTGTCCTGTCGCAAAGCACCCTACTCAGCGAGCGCCATTTGGACCAGGCTGCACTCACGCGTGCATTCACCTCCAACTTTAGGCTGCCATCGTACGTAATCGTTGATGCAAGATACTTGAAAGATGTCACTCGTGAGAGCTCAATACCATTGATCTTGATAGACCCGAGCTCATTCACATCCGTCGTCAAGTAGTTCGTCTTTTTGACGTTTAGCTTGAGTCCGAACAATGCTAAGCGATCGCACCACGCCTGTGCCTGTCGCTCGAGCTCTGCTTTGTCTTCGCATGCAAGCATGACGTCGTCAGCATACAGCAACGTCCAAGGTGCCGCCATTTGGAGATCTCGTGACATTGCATCCATCACGACGACGAAGAGCAGAGGGGATAGCGCAGATCCCTGATGCACACCTACAGTGATGGGAAATTCCGTCGAGGTGCCCGCTGGCGCTCGCACTCGACTCCTTGGGCAAGGGTACAGAATGCGCACCCACTCAATAAGCTCTTCAGGAACACCATGTTCTCGCAACGCGTACCAAATAACATCTCGCGGAACGCGGTCGAAGGCCTTCTCCAAGTCCGGGAAGGCAAAATGCACCGGTTTTTGTTTCTCGCGGTGCTTCTCTAGCAAAAGACGAACAGCGTGAATGGCATCAACAGTGCCACAGGGTGAGACGAAACCACACTGATTCGTGGAAAGCTGGACGATATCCCGGATACGTCCATCGACAATTCGCTCAAAGATTTTCATTGTGTGCGAAAGAAGACGAATTGGACGGTAACTAGCGCAGCCCGCAGAACTGCCTTTCTTCTTCCAAATCGGGATAGTCGTGCTTTGCTGCCAGCTCTCCGGCACTTTCTTCTCAGCAGCAACCTTATTGAAAAACTCTGTCAGCCAGTCGGTGCAGCACCAGCCCTTTGACATCCACAGGTCGGCCGGCAAGGTCATCAGGGCCAGTGGCTTTGCCTGACTTCATCTTCCTCAGGCTGCTTCGGTATCGCTCACTGTGATCTTCTGAACAGGACCGTATACAGGTAATGCAAAAGGAACAGCGGGATGTTCAAATTCAACATTCGAGATTTCCTCGAAGTATTCGCGCCATCTCTTCACAGCCCTCTTACGATCCATCAGAAGATGACCGTTCTCGTCGTTAATACCAAAGAACTTCTCAATGACTTCTGCTTGGCGACAACGAGATTTCGCAAGCCGGTAAAAATGACGCTCACCACCGCGCGTTTCCAGTTTTTCGCTCACATCATCATAGTGCGCGGCTTTAGCAGCTGCCACTGCTTTCTTTGCCGCTTTCTTCGCTTTTCGATAATTCCGGCAATTATCGACTGTTTTATCACCGATGAATACGTGATAGAGCCGTTTCTGTTCTCGGACTTTCTCTCTGACATCATCAGTCCACAGCCATGCCTGCTTGTCGACCCAGCGTCGTCCAGGCTTCGTTGTGCCGAGTTCGAGGCGTGCAGCCCGAGTTATCGCATCGGTTGCATCCTTCCAGGTTTTGTCGACAGTTGTCACCGTCGGCAACCGAATGCGAGAAATAACTGCCGCTTCTTTTTCTTTCAGTCGCCACCATTTGATTCTAGCCGACCCGCATCGCTCGGCATGTTTACACCTCGAAGGTGTGATCTTCAGCGAGCAGATCAGTGGACGGTGTTGAGTGGCAACCGTTTCATAAGGCACGGTCTTTGCGTCTGTGACAAGGCCTTGGTCGCGACGCCTAATAAGGACATAATCAATCTGCGTTTTAGCGTTCCCGCTATAGATGCCCGCTATAGAGCTAAGGTGGGAGTCACGCTTTCGAAATTTGGTATTCACGATGGTGAGGTCATGTGAGTCTGCATACTCAAGTATACGTTCACCATCGGCGTTGCGTGAGCCATAGCCAAAACCACCATGACAGCTGCACCCGTCTTTCGTTGCTCCGACGTGACCATTAAGGTCACCTGCCACAACAATCATATCTTCTGACGGCACTTCCGCTGTTTTCTCATCAAGCAGGGACCAGAACTCGTCCTTGGTTTGCTCGGAACAGCCTGTCTGCGGAGCATACGCAGAAAAGAAATGGCATCGTCGCTCCTCTACGGCGACAACGATCTTCATCAAGTGGTCATCGAAACGTTCTACGCTTGCAATCGCGTCACGGAAACGCTCGGAGACGATCATACCGACACCGCTGGTGGTCCTGGGACTGCCGCACAGAACGGCCTTGAAGCCGCGGCCAATGTCCCTCGACTTGCAGCAGGACCACCTCGTGTCCTGCACCGCACAGAAATCTATCTTTCTTCGCTCCAGTGCTTCATCCAACTCGCACGAGCGGCCCGTCAACGTACCCACATTCAACGCTGCTACGCGGGTCTTGCCTACGTTGCGGGAGTTTCGGGACTAGCTCAGTTGCCCCCCGATGTCGTCCTCGCATCAGGGACCCTCGCATGCTTTTCACACTCGCCGGGCTTTGCGAGTGCGCGTCGGCTCCCACGGACGCCGTAGCATTATCTCGAAACCTCTTGAACGTCATCAACCAAATGATGCGACACAAATGTTCGTAGGCCGGCCTGTCACTAGGGCCTGTCGCCTGCATCGAATGTCCGTGTTTGGCTCGGCTCGCAAAAGCAAGCAGTTTCCAGTGGCACCACGTGGAGGAACGGACATCGCCACCCGCGGGTGTTTGAATATAGGGAGCAAACCATCGCATTTGCGACAGGTTACATCTCTCAAGTATCTTGGATCAACAGTCACGTTCGATGACAGCCTAAAGTTGGAGATGAATGCGCGAGTGAGTGCGGCCTGGTCCCAATGGCGCCCGTTGACTGGGGTGCACTGCGACAGGACAAAACGTGTGTACCTCAAATCGAAAGTTTATACAGGGTTTCTCAAAAAAGTTATACACCGTTTGAGAGGTGATAACTTTGCTCACAGTGAATGCGCTAAAGACGCTGAGTGCACATATGAAAGTTTAAGAAAGTGAAAATTCTATGGCATATGAATGTTATGGAATGCGCCATGCACTCATATGAAATTTTACGTTTCACCTTGGATTGATTGTGTTTCGCTTTAATACTTGTTGCGATTACTCCTTAAAGAGGCCGTATTGATCGATTTCTGCCTTTTTTAATGATTAAAACCTAAAAACACACTACGGCTTGCTAAAAATGCGGTGGTGTCTTAAAACTGCAGGTACTATTTGAAAGGTTCTAACGTTGCTGCTGTGAAGCTTTTGAAGATGCTTGAGACTTATATAAAAGCACTGGGTCGCGATATTTCTGTGGAATGTAAATAGTCAGATTGTGCCATGTCCCCGCCTAAAACCTTGCATTTAAGAGTCGATTGATTGTTCATGGGCGATTACTTGTTGCAGTCTTGCTACCACTTGGCCAGGTTAACCTGTGCTGTGCTTCCTTTAACGATTAGAGCTTGACAATCCGGTGAACGACACCTGACATGTGAGTCTATTGATTGTTCAATTTAAATATGAGCAGGAGCCCCATTTTACAAGACGAATTCTGAAGACATGCAACAACATGCGAGCTGAATGCAGAGGTTAATCGGCATCATTGCAGATAATGGGAGACGAAAAACGTTAAAAGAAGCGCAGCACAGGTTAAAGTAACAAGATTATGGCAAGCATTCAGCCCATGCATGATAAATCGAGTAGGAAATGCGTAGTTTCAGGCGGAGGCATGGTGCAATCTTGACTATTTACACTCCACAGAAATCTCGTTACCCTGCGTTTCCATATGAAACATCTTCAAATGCTTCAATAGCAGCAAAGTTAGAACGTGTCAAATAGCACCTGCCCTGCATTTTTCGCAAGCCGTAGTGTGTTTTTACATTTTAAACCTTTAAAGAAGCACAAATCAATTGAAACGTCCACTTTGTAAAGAAATTATACAACTAGACAAGCGAATCGCAATCAATCGAGTGTAAAATGCACAATTTCAGACTAATGCATGGTGCATTCCATACCACTCATACGTCAGAAAATTTCCACTTCTTTACGCTTTCATATGAGCTCCTAACTTTATCAGTACCTTTACTTCTAGCAACGTTATCACTTTTCCAACAGTGTATACATTCTTTGAGACACCCTGTATAACAATAGCCCGCCCAGTAGTGACGTAAGGTGCTCAGTGGTGGCCCGTGACTAAGGAAATTGAGAGCCTCCTCAGTGTAATGGAGATGAAAATGCTACCCTGGATGGCTGGAGTTACGTGTGTGGACAGTGTTCGCAACGACACCTTTACGACAGAGGTTCCACGTCGCCCAGATAGCCGAGAAGCTGCGCGAAGCTCGTCTACGAAGGTACGGCCACCTCCTACGCGCTAACGACGACACTGTCCGTAGGATTGGCCTGAGCCTTGAGGTCCCTGGAAAGCGGCCCAGAGGACGCCCGAAGCAACGTTGGCTTGACTTAAAGATAGCTGGTGTGCATCCTGATCAAGCATGAAATCGGGAGAATTGGCGTCACCACACCAGAAGTGCCGACAGCGCTGCCTAGCGGAACAATGACGAGCGATCCGTAGTTTTTGGTTTCATTCAATAATGTTGTGACATTAATTTTACGTTCGTTTGTTAATGATGTTCTTAATGTTCTGATCTATTTTTTCGCATTGTGTAGCTTTGTTCTTAGTGTTTCGATTCAGTAATTTCTCATTGTGTTGTATTTTGTGCGTGGATGTGTACACACAAACAAATATAATAATTAAAAACAAGTAAAAATTCGAAAAAAAATAATGTGTAATTAAAGATATCACTAATCACTGTAAATTCTGCTGCAGTACTCTAGTTAATTATTAAATTCCTACTCAGTTGCAGCGTAGATACTAGGTTGCTTGGAAAGTTTCGCAACAGTGCAATTATTATTGTCATCGCTTTACTTGTATACAACTCAAATCTAGAAAACAATCACCATTGACACCGACAGCTATCTCCCTAGATCAGGATTCACTTCTTCCACAATAAAGACGGCTATGACTCGGAGAACTGCGTCACCTCGGATTCTAGTTGCCCTTGATCATAGAGGTGTCTACCTCTCATCGTCAGATGTTACTTAAGAGCCCGGACCAGGTGGTAATCAGATGGCGAAAGGATTGGCGAATACGTTGGGTGGGAGGTATCTCCCAAGCTACTGAGACTTTTGGCGGAACATGCTTACAACATGTGGCCCAGCACTGTCTCGAAGCATCCTGCCCCACTAGGCTTTCCGGATATGGTTGACGTAGAAGGCCCAGAACTCATCTTCCGTGACTACGCTCCCGAAAATTTCCTAACACGAAAGCGAAGACGGAGAATGTGAGCGATGCTCAGTCGCGACGACCGGTCTGACAAGGGAAGGGTCTGAAGCGTATGTCTGAACAGGGGGAGCGAGTATAATAGAGAGAATCCCCACCCCTCAATAAGTATGAAAATGTGTTTATTTTTTGCCAAGTCGCTAAACCCGAAGAGTAGAGAGACCTTGAAGTTACCATAGAATCGGCGCCTCACGAGATCGGGGGTCTCGTTCGCCCGCGATGCCTCTGCCGGCTAGCGGATCGGAGCGAAGCGGATAGTGACGTTGCTTCATGCGAGGAAAGTCGGGGGTTCGGTTCTTCTGCGCTGCTGCCTTTTTGCATTTCAACTGATTGGTTGAGATTTGGGGAATTCTGACGTCTCTACCATTTTCGGACGATTTTTGCCTATTTTCCCAGTTGAATGCCGTGGTATTCAACATAATGATGCGGAAATGTTCAACATCAGTGATACACAGGTACAAAGTGCATGAAGCAGGGCGTATAAAGGCTACAGGCTCCTCACAGTGTGTTTCCATAGATGCACCTCGGAAAAACCATCCTGCTCGGATCTTCAAAAGAGACAAGGATGTGGTGGCGGAGGTTGTTAAAATGAGAAATGAGGTCTGTGGATCCCGCAAATTAGCCTGAACGGCATCGATACTCTTTCCCTCATCTTTGCCTGTCAACTGGAAATCAGCTGAAGGTTTCCTAAAACCTAACACCAACAATGTCTGCCAATGCTCCAGTGGTGATCCACCTGCTCACGCTGAGGTGTGGCCCACCTTTAGACAAGGAACCTTCGAGGGAGAAATCAAGCTGGCCGAACGGATGGCTAGCATACTAAAGGACTTCGAAGCACGTCTACTTGAAGTTGACGAAGAAGTTGTGGCTAAAAAACCGGTCTGTAATAAACAAGTCACCAGTAAGAAAGGTACTATCGATAGCGTACAGCTGGAAAAATGCGCAGAAAACGTCTGAAAATATTATGTTGCCCCATAAGTCCCCTCCTTTTTTTTCAACGATTCATTGCGGATTTCGCCGGCGGTCTCTTGTATAGTGCTGGATGGCTTTCGAAAGAAAATGATTTGCTCTATCAAAATGTGTATTGCATTTCTTTTTTCATCCAAAACTTTTTAAATTTTTAGGTCGTCAAGGTGAAAAGTGAAAAAGTGAAAATGTGGCCATCTGCTGCTTCTCTCCGCTTAGGAGGAATTTTTGCGCAGGTTTTTATAACACTTGGAAGACAATGTTCTGTACTACAAGAATAGGTGTTGGTCCTATTTGCTCATTTGTCCTTATTAATTTTTAGGTCATCAAATTGGGACGTCCAACTTTTCCGTCCGAATTTTTACCGACAACTCCTGCTCTGGGGTGGACTTTTTTGCTTGGTGTTGTTGTTCGGAAGAGGGTGACTTGCTCAATAAAAATTTTTGTCGCGTTCATTGGCTTATGCTGAATTCTGTCGAATATCAACAACTGAAAAAGGAGAATGAGTTGTTGGTGAAGATGATTTTTCTTTTTTTGGGAATTTTGTTGATATTCTACAGAAATAAGCATGAGCCAATAAACGCAACACGATCTGGGCAAATATTAATGTTAAATTGATTAAAGAGTATACAAAAACGGTTCCTTTAAACAACTGCCCCACCCAGGCTCAGAAACCCCGTACTTGGTGACTGCAACCAAAGACATGAATAAAGGCATCACATTCCCTAACACGTAGCCGAATACACTATGAAATCAAGCAAGCTTTTCGGTAGTTGCCTGCACTGTTAACCCAATTCGTGGAGGTTGGCAACACGAGAGTAACTCTTTCAAAGAGACTGTTTAGCAAATTACATAACCTGCCCAATTTTCAAGCATATCACATAGAGACACGTATTGGAGACTGATTTTCAGGATTTCTGAAAAAGTTTCTATGAAATATGTACAGTACAACGACGATATTTCGACAAGGTTCACCAACGCTTAATGGCCCCTAATAGTTCCATTTTTGATGAAATTTTCTCCTATTGCTTTACTCGGAAAAGCGTGTCAAATGTACAAGTTCCTACATCGACAAAAACGCCCAAAAATGCGAACAATCGATTAAATCATCTACGCTAAACAAAGTAATATTAGGTTGTCCCACACGGAATGTCGCATACATTGTGGCCTTCTTTTCACAGTTATTCGCATCGGTTATGAGCTCACTTAAGGTCTGTTTTTTACGGCGTTTCACCTTCTACATTTCCTATTTTTCCTACATTCTTCACTCATCGGTTTCAGAAATTATAGTCTTCAGACTACAATGGACCAGAAAATGATTGTGCGTGCGTGCAGAAGAAATCCGCTGTGGAATCGCATGGTTCGTTACTAGCGATGATGTCGTTTTCAAAAGGCAATGCGAGCGGTGGTTTCAACGTTTTGCCGCCGGCGACGAAAGTCTTGAAGACGAAGAGCATGGGAGACAGGCGCCTGTCTTGGATAGCGACCTTTCACAGACTGCCGTTAAATCTGATCCGACAAGATCGGAGCCGGATCTTGCAGTAGAGCTTGTCTGCTCCAAATTCCACTCCAAACCCTGCTCTAAATTTGAATCCAATTCCAGTTGACACGTTCTCTACCAACTGTCTTCACGATAAGGGGAGGCCTCATGTCGCAAAAGTCGTTCAGTAATTATTTGAGGAACTTGATTGGACCGTCTTGCCTCATCCTCTGTACAGCCCTGACATTGTCCCATTCGACTACTACATATTCTGCTCGATACTGGACGCCTTGGCTGGGAAGAAGTTCACCGACCACTACGAAATCCGGAGCTGGGTGACCAACTTCCTCGATTCGCTGCCAGCTCATTTCTTTGAAGGCGGGATCCAATCCTTGCGTGTACGTTGGGGAAAGGTTGTTGATAATTGTGGAGAATATATTACCGAATTAAGTGCAGTTTTAATTCCTTGTATGAATTTAATTTGTCGGTATGATGCGACATTCCGTGTGGGACACCCTAATATATCTTATTTACAGTAAAGAACAACTCTCAAAACTGATATAAAAGAAGAAATTGCAGCTGCAACAGAGATCACTGGGGATTTTTATTAACCAGCTGCCGAATAGCGTATAGCAGGTCTGCCAAGAAGTTTGATTCCTTCCCAGGACCACCCTGAAATTAAGAAATTTTGTGGAAGCGACTTCTGCGATAAAAATTATGAAGCTGTACCTTGAGCAAAAAGAAGAATAGTAAAGCATTTCTTAGGCACAGCTACTAGAAAGCAAATAACAAATAAATAAGTGAGTAAATGAGCAAGGAGTCAAAGAAAATAAAGGTTGTTTATTTATTTATTTAGTCTCTTTTTGATACACACCACGTGCTTCACCTGCACGGTGTTCTTGGATCTTGGAGGCGATTTGAATGCGTATTTGGTCTAGAAAATGGGCTACAGATGAACATGTCAGTGGTTTCTAACTTTCACTACAAGTATGCTAGCAACTCGGCATCCCTTTAAGAAAGGAATGATTGGTCAGGGGGATCTTAACCAGGAACCTCAATTCGAGGTGTAGGCGAGAGACGATGCCTCCTTCGCCTGTGCTACAACGCGTCCTAATGATAAATAAATAAATAAATAAATAAATAAATAAATAAATAAATAAATAAATAAATAAATAAATAAATCTGGAAGAATCAGTTCATCCCCAAAGTTAGCGATTAGCAATTTAGCATAACCGAAATCGAGACAACTCTAGAAAGGGAATAGATAAGAAGAACTCTCCAACCCCGTAGCAAGGCCTCCTACCTTGCTAAGGCTTCATCTTCATTATGGCATTTTTAACAGCTAAAACGTTAAAATATTTGCTAGGATAGAAAACCTGAAGTTGGCCCATTGCCATACTTCAAGCTTCCACGACTTAGAAGTAGAAAAGGAAAACTTACGATTAGAATCTGTGCCTCTATTGCAAGGACGCAGCCCAGATCACGCTTCCTCACCTCAGGAAACTCAGGGAGCTCAACTTCTTGCTTGGTGGATCCGAAAATGTCACACAGATGCCGATGCCGGCTCTTAGGTGGTCATCAATTGCTCGCAGTTTGTTTGTTTAAACTAATTAGTGTTGTATTTTACTCGGCGAGGATTCATGCATTAGTCTTATGTTTGATACGTCCTGGTTTTATTTCATTTTCCTTTCCTTCTTTCTACCCACCTTTATAGTTTGACACGTTTTTGAATAAATAAATAAATAAATAAATAAATAAACTAAGGACAGTTGGCGATCAATAGTTTCACGGGCACTGACCACTGCCGTCCGGTCACCAAGGGTGACGTTCTGTCCGACGTCGATGCCCTTCTCCTTGTCGAATTTGAATGCACCTGATCCGCCGAACTGTGACCCATTGACGAGCGCCGCATCTTCCTCTGAAATCGCTTGAATAGTCATTTGTACGAGTTCTCCACCACCTGAACCCACTTTCGATGAAGAACGTCCCGTTTCCCGCGACCAACTTCATGTTTCGTTTTCCGCCGAAGCCAAACAGGTTGAAGCCTTCATTGGAGGTGATTTCGAGCTGAAATGCTAGCCTTCAGAGAACATGGCATCATGAGTGTGACCAAGATGGAGGGAGATAATTCTTGAAAATGCAAAAGAGCTGAGCAAACAGTTTTGGAAGGAGAACGACACTCTATACTGCTGATACAGTACCAATTACAAGTCTATGTATGAGCATCTAAGTTCTGAAGCCTTCTCTTAACCTTATAGTAGCTTTGCCTTACGAAAACGACAAAACCAGGACATTCTTCATGAAAACGCGCTTTTTAAAAGCCTGCATACGTTATTGAGAACTCAGAATCGGACAGAATGTTAGGTTAAGCGCTTTGTAGCACAGCTGCTTGCAGAGGAGACGATAATGGCTAATAAATTGGTACAAGAACTCTTTGAGAAAGATGAGACACTGCCTTCGGCATCGGCGTACCACTGTAAGTTACTGCATGACACGAATGGAAGCAGAATGGGTGTGAGCCCATCAGATGAAGAGTTTAGTGCCGATCATTATACTTCATCTTCCACACAGGAACCCAGGTCAGAGATAGCTTAGATTCTGAGAAACGTCCGGTGAGACACCCTCCCTAAAATTGGCAGAAAGGGACTGCGCCCGGAATCAAACCTTAGGGCAACCACTGTATTCAGAGAATCATGACGTCTTGCCTGCTGCGTCACGCTTCAGTGCCTTTTTCGAGCGAAAAACGGAATATTATATGCATAAGTCAAGTAGATCGCACTCACATTGCCATCATCGCTCTTCTTCAGGCCGATGTTGCCGAATGGAATAGGAATATTAAATTGCGCTGAAAGAACAGAGACGAGCAATAGTGAAAAATGCAAAGAACATGTAAAATACTAGAACATCTTTTAATTCTCAAGCGGCATATCGACTTGGTAGCAGCTCTACTCTTTTTGCTTCGGTAGATTTTCACTGTTTGAATGGGCAAACGGTCCTTAGACGCATGGCTACGGCAAAGTTCTATAGCATACATTGAAAATTGTCAAGGCGAGAATCCTGCAATGTGTTTGATTTTATGAGTGCCAGCTATGCCTTCACGCCACATGTTTACTCGATACAAAATGATTTACAAATTATATTAGATTCAGACTTGAAATTACATAAAAATCTTTGTTGAAAAAAAAATATGACAAAATTTATAAAATACCTTTGTTACGTAAACAATAAAAAACAAATCATGCTAAATATATAACACTTCCTTTCTGCGCCGATGAGCAATCGAGAACGTTGATGGTGGACGTGGTAAATGCAATTTTCATGAATTTTGCAGTTAAAAAATATTCTAGCTGGTGCAGCCTTCAATGCTATATTTTCTTGAAGCAGAAAATGTGATTACCTGGAACTACTCATAAAACTAGCTGGATCCAGTGCTCTGAGATCAAAGCCTGAAAGTTCCATAGCAGCTTGTATCACGAGAAAAATGTCTCTTTTCTAGGAAAAACCCCAACATTTTTGGCAACAGGAAATCATGAGACGCGCCATGGTCATTTGCTTGAGCAAAAGCAATTTTAGGGTCAGGGAATGTCATGGCTGGCCAATTTTCAGATTTATATCACACGAGAAGGGTCTGAGACGTATGACTGAACGGCGAAAGCGGGTGCCACTGCGAGAATATCAACCTTCAAATGGAATGAATGTAGATTTATAGGCTTCATTTTGGTCCTAGTGCAATTTTTCGCATACTCGATATCTGGAAAGCATTGCGTTGTGCGACAGTGCATATCCGTCAACCCCTACCTCGGTAAGTTCAAGGACTTTGTAAAAACGGAGCATATTTTCCCACTATTTAAAGGGTGGAGATTCTCGCTGTGGTATCACTTTTCTTGTTCACACATACGCCTGACGCCTGAGAAGCCTCCCTTTTTCAGTGTACTATTAAGCTGTCGGAAATTACAGCCGAAATGGACCGCCTACTTCGATCTGCTATAACTCAGCTTAAACTCAACTTTATTAATGGAAGTAAAAACCGCAAAAATCTATACATTTTTGCCAACGAACAGCTAATAAATATTAGATAACAGCAATTAACGAAATCAAAGAGGAAACATTAAACATCGGCCAATTTATTTATTTTTATTTTATAGTTGCACCGCACCTGCGCTCAAAAATTAGTGCATTGTTTCTGACGCAAATGAGAATCAAGAGCTCGGAAAAAGTGATAGTCAGTGGGGAAAAGGTCGGGAGAATATGGTGAGAGGGAGAACTTCGATACCTAAATGACTCAATTTTCGTCGAGTAATTTGTGAGGCCTCGCGCTGTCCTGCAACAGAAGCGACCCTCCTCTATTCACCACTGTCAGCCAAAATTTCTGCAACTTCTCATAAACTTGGTCTAATTAATAAGACAGATAGGCAGGCAGTTTCAGCAGAGTAGCAAGACTCCGCTGAAACTGCTTGACTAGGTTGCTAAAAGCTTACAACATCACCACAAAGTAAAAATAACCTTTTTAGGGTGAAGGTGGGGTTTAAGGAAGGATGTAGGAGGAGCATCCCTATCTACCCAGACAAATCCTCGCTTTCCGTTATCGTAAAGGATCCGTTTTAATCTACAGCTATAATGCGGCTTGCAAAAGGGCCATTCTTAAAGAGAACTAGCAGGTTGGAGCAAGTGTCGAAACGTGCCAGACGCTGCTCATCGGCCAACTCATGAGGCACCCATTTCGACATCTTCTTTACCTTGCTTATTCTCGCCAAATGTCTTGCTAGCGTACTATGATGTACGCCGAGGCCATCTGCTAACGCAGGTGTATTCGTCTCCGGGTGTGCTTCGACCAAGGACAGTCCACCCCAAATGCGCCGCTAAGTTTACGGGACGCCTCTGCCCCTGAGAATGTCCTCGAATAAATTCGTGAAGCATGATTACTCGATAGCCGGTTCATGATCTTACGGAGCCCTGGAAAAGGTTAGCTAGGGAAATTAGAGCGGTATCCACATGTGTTTTTTGAAAGAGCAGGAAAAATCTATCGAACGTATGTGTTGCTTTCATGGGATGGAATGATTTAAGGTAAAAAACCTATTTATTTACACATACTTCGACACGAAGATTAATTTTGCGACAGCCTTATAGCTCTGGTGACGCGTTATTGAAGAGTCCGCCGAAAGTCGTGCGCACCCTTGTCAGACTTCATATGTTAGCTCGGGTTCTGCGCAGGCAAACGAAGCCTTTCATCGCTCCGGTCGGTGATTTGTCAGCGGACTTGTCTTTTAGAGCAGAGCATTGGCAAAGCAGAACACCAATATGTATGGACTTGGTCAATACAAGTCATTCCATAGGCCAAACACGTGTTCAAATTGGCCGATATGCCGTAGAGGTAGAATACCGCACCCCGAAACACCCTTCTACCACCATCCCTTACCTTTCATTCTTTACTATTCATTTTGAGGAAGTTTTAGCCAGAAAACCTGTTTTCAACCACATGATCTCGCAGGAATTAAAGTTTCAGGTTTATTGTTTAGTTCGCTAAAAATAAATTTTAAACGCGAAAAGCTAAACAATTGCAGTGTTTAAGGGTAAATATACATGTAATGGCAATGACGTAACAACTAAAACATCTAGACAAGTTGGTCCAGCACATGGCACATTCTCTGCACCAGAGACGCTGCAAGAATTTCGTTTTTCTGCTCTTCAGAATAAATTAGAGAACATGATTATAGCTAAAAGGCCCAGATGTTCACTCCCATTCAAGCAGTGATAGCATTTTCTAGGACACTCTGTTGAAGAGCTTCACAATTAGCAACAAATATTGTAACGATGGAAAAAATGAAATCGATTAGTTAGGAAATCCGCTACGATCGATAGCCTACCGTTGGCGACGATGACGACAGCAACGAGGTTGTACGCACAACAACGTCGCATCGTGTGAGGAGAACTGGCTCTGGTGGATGCGATCGACAGGATCAGAGGACTCATCCAGTCGACCATGTCCAGCGAACGGCTCGTAAATCACGCCATCTGAAAGTGTATCGTGCCGTTTGAAGCGTCTGAGATAGTTTTTGAAGCTGAAACAGGTTGATTGAATGTGAAGCATAGGCTAGTTATTTTTTAAGCAGATTAGTGGTAGACCTATAGGCGATTTGATGCTCATTCTCTTTGCTTGTTCCTACAGAGTGGCCCATAAGTCTTGAAACAAAATTAGGTGACCTTTTTAGAAGAATTGTCTCCAACTGCGCAGAACCACGTACCAACTATTCTGTAGCACGTGTTAGTGCTGTAGTCCTTGCAGTTAGCCTACGTGTAGGTTCTCTTATTAGAAAGTCTTAATCTCGCGCGAAAAACTACCGACAATCCTCCTATGGTCAGCGTGACGTTGGTGCTTAGACGTTCCGCATTGTGCTAGCGTATTAGGCACTTCAGGCCCTTATCCAGGTTGCACAATAGATGAATGGATCCGAGTGAAATTTGAAGAACGCTATTTATTTGCTGATCAGACATAATGCCGCAGCAAGGTTAGATAAATGTAATATTCAACCATGGGAGTAAGGAATTAATACGTCGTGTGTGGTTTAGTGATAGTAGTCAAAATGGAAGCGTATTTAATGTTGCTGACCGACTTCGATCGTGTATATGGGAACGTTGGACTGCAGCTGAATCTCAAGGAGACGATGTTCATGAGAAACGGACAATTCTCTGATGCCCCAGTTTCTCACCTATTCGACTCTACCGTTCTCCCTGCCCTAATATATGTACGCTTCAGAGACCTGGGCCACACGAAAGCAGGATGAACACACGATCATCGTCGCGTAGCGTGGAATCGAGAGGATGATGCTCGGAGTGACACGACTCACGCAAGTGAGAGAAGGCCGGAGTTCGGAGATTCGCCGACTTTCGAAGATCGAAGGGGCTGTCGCATGGGACAAGTCGTCGAAAATTATGTGAGCCGCCCGTAATGCGCTTCGCAGACACCCGCTGGACGAGAACCGTCACCGACTGGATTCCACGGGATGTCAAGAGAACACCACGACGCCCACCAACATGTGGTCGCGCTTCTTTCTAAAAGTTCTCAAAGAGCGATGTGACGCGCACCGTGTTGCTCGAGCGAGAAGAATCGATTGGAGCACTCTGGCACGCAACAGCGTCGAATAGAGACGCTGCTGGCACGTGCTTGAGCGACTCGATGATCAACGGGACGACAGGTGATATCCATACTATAAATCGATACAGTAATGTAATACCGCTTCTTGGAAACCCGATGGCATGCATAGAATGGCTTCGCAACTGTTCATCTTCAGCGATTTCCTAATCATATCTCACCACACTAGGTTTTCGTAAATGAAAAATTTGAGGATCAGCAAAAACCTTCGTCCGATAGGCACAACATCTTGACTAAACTAAAGTACGCTATTCAAGAGCAAAATGCACATTCAGTTAGAACGACGGCTGTAACACCCAAAGGAAGGATGTGATGGCGTTATCGCCTTCATCGGCCCAACATCCTACCTGCGAAAGGGTCCATGATATTCGTGTTTAGTGATCTTGATTACCCCCGCGACTGAAGTTTTGTACCGTTTGAAGACATCCACAAAAAATGGATAATGTCGATCGATTCGATTGGTCGACCCCATATTCGTGTTCAGCGACCTTGACTACCCCCGGGGCTGAAGTTTCGTGCCGCTTGAACGACATCCAAAAAATCGATAATATCGATCGATATCGATTGGTCGACTCCAGATTCGTGTTCAGCGACCTTGATTACCACTGGGGCTGAAGTTTCGTGCCGCTTAAACGACATCCGCAAAAAGTCGATAATATCGATCGATGTCGATTGGTCGACTCCAGATTCGTGTTCAGCACACACACACACACACACACACACACACACACACACACACACACACACACACACACACACACACACACACACACACACACACACACACACACACACACACACACACACACACACACACACACACACACACACACACACACACACACACACACACACACACACACACACACACACACACACACTTGCTCCTTTATATATAGTAGGATACCGCTCATGCATAGTAGTCTGCAGAACATCGTCAAATAGCGATCGATATTGTACCGCTCCATCGTTAACCTTTTTGTACGACTTAGTCTTTAGTGTAGTATTAATAGGCCACCCTGTGGTGCAACATTTTCCGGATATCGAGGAAACTATGCAGTACTAAGTTTCTGTTCAGTTTCCCATTAAGTCACTGCTCGTGAGCACTGATTTGCACAGACGAGTTCGGCAATCGCGTTGCTGGCCGAAAATGCCTCATCCAGCCAAAACTTGCACTTGAATGGCGTCGGAGAACTCGGTTTCAGGTTGTTACACCTATAAGAGTCCTACCCAGTTGCCAAACGTGCACTTTCTCTTATGGTTAGTCGTGTTCGGCGAGGTGGAGACCAGAGTAGAAAAACGTGCTCTAATCGTAAACAATTAGTGCATCAAATCCAGTTTTTCAACGTCATATTTAAAGTTCTGTAGGGTAATCGACGTAGATATCTTTTCGCATTTTCCTCAACTTCAACACTGTTCTTCTCTTTAGAACTCTGTCTTCAAAAATATTTCAAAAAGTTAAAAACGAATAGATAGGAAGAATCGTAAATTGGGACCCGGCTGTGGATGGTTCACTGACATGACCGTTAACCCTTGAGCGTGGCTGACTGACTTCAAGCATACCGAGCCTTACCCGTAGGAACTATCCGGCTTTTTTCTGAGGTTGTCTTGAGTGGCTAAGGGCGCACGGTACAGGGGCCGGAGTTCGCTGTCCCGTACACCTTGGGTCCAGGTCGTTTGCACCGGTCGGAGAGGAGAAACGGTTAGGTCGCCCGGGTCAACCAAGCCTTTTTCCTCTAAGCAAAGTAAATGGCACGAGACTCATCTCAGATGGATAAAACACTGACTTGTTCGTTCAGTGGCCACCGCAAGTCACTGTGTAGGTCAAATACGTATTCGAAGTATTCAAATTGCTCACCATTGCAATCCTTGATGTGGGCTCTAAAGCGCATTTCAAACAGAGATTGAATAACGTCATCCTACATCACATTATCTTTTACAGGTGTCTGAGTTCTTATAATAGCAGTTGTATTAGGTCGGACTGAAATTTCGCTTTTGGTGTGTAGAGTGTTTCCTAGAGAGATGGACAATTTGGAATCTAGATGTATTCGCATAGAAAGCATGACGCTTTACAAAGAGAACAATCATAAAGCTTCGTTCGTAAGGGATTCGGTCTCTTAGCAGCCTCTTATGAGACTAGCAAAGCTCGATTTTAAGTCATATAGCGTTATGGTTTGAATCTCGGAAAAAAATTCAGAATTGGATAGCGATTTAAGTACTGCAGAACTTGGACTGAATGGTGTAAGGAAGCGGCAAAGGAACGCTTGCATAAAACGCTTTCAGACGGAGAGGCTGAATTCGAAATTAAAAAAGGCCGAATGTTACTCAGAGTTAGCAACCACAGAAAGGAATAAGAAGGAAGTTCACTAGTGCCTAGTCTCTTTAGTCACTGGGTAGCAATGGATCTGAATTCTCTTCTTTTTGGCGAAGAAGAGCGAGCATTCTTACAACCAAAAATCGCTCGTACATATGTCATAAAACTAAGGCCTTGGGCAGCAGTATAAAAACGTACTAAGAACTCTGGAGGAGTACGAGAGCATCCTCAAATCGTCGTAAAGTTGCAGCTGCTCTGAAGTAGTCACACGCGGCATTTGTTGGTCCATTAGTGGCTCGAATCATACTACAGTCAGCTGAAAAAAATGGCCTTGGAAACAGGAGGAGATTTCGCTGAGGGGGCAGGGCATCGAGGCGAAGTGGCCGAGTAAGGAAAGCAGCTCGCGGTGCCTTTGCTGACGAGGAAGGCGCCAAAGGATCGAAGAAAAATGGCCGAAGGAGGAGAGCTCGTAAATCTCGAGAACAGCCTGCGCAGGAATAGCTCGCAGATCTTTCGACATATTATAGTGATGGGTTTTTTCGGCCGTTTTCGGCTTTTCAATTCAAATGAAATGATTCGATGATTTAACCAGTGCAAAAACTATTACACTTAGCACAACTCAGCGGAATGTGCAAACAACAGAATTCTAGGTATGAACAATTGGGCACTTAGCGCTCACTAACTGTCAGAATACATCTTGAGAAGCTCTCGTACACGGTCAGGGTTCCCTTCCGGATTCTTTCTAAAATCGTGAAGGCGACATGTTTGGAGGTGAGTCAGAGTAGAGTAGAATACGACTCTGAAATCTGGGATCTACAGGGGTGCTAATTGGAGTAGGCGTTTGGATGAGAAGGAGCGCGTTACTTAAGAGAGCAGAATTCATTTGCTAAGTTTTCATACGTTCTTGTCGTTAGAACTTTTCATACGTTCTTATCGTCAGAATCCCATCAACATATTCTGCTCTCATCATCCAGTTGTTTCCCTGGATTCCTATGAGACTGATAGGTCAATAATTATCAAAAATGATCCTTTGCGGTGAATAGAAGCTTGCAAAAATTACTCGTTTCAACAATATTTCGCTAATCACTTGATGTTGCTGACCATGATTCACCCACCATAGTTTGTAAGAATTCTTTTGAAACAATCTTTGCTCCTCTTCCATATTGGAAGGTAATCGGGAGCTATAATACCATCGACACTCCAATTTTCGAGGCACCAGATCGTTCTGTGCTGACTTAGTGAACTTCTTTCATTTGTGCCTGCACGAAGGCGGCTCAGCTAGATAACCTTTGATACCCAAATCGAATGCTAAACTATGGAAAGCCCAACTGCTCTATAACGTGAAAGCATTTTTGGCTCCCTTGAAGAGTGGTTCACTCTTTAAATTCTATAAGAGATGTTTTATAAGAGATGTAGGTTGGAATCTATGTCCCTGCCGTTTTTTACCATTTTAATATAATATGTTGCAATATTGCATATATGCCGTTTAAAAGAAAATCATAAAATAATCCCCCATCATAAAATATGTTTCGCTTTTTTCTTTTTGATTTTTGTCAATTTTTACGTCAATAATGTGGAAGGTCAAACAAAGAAAAAAGGCCTCCGCCCACAGTATCTTATTCTTATGTACGAAAGAAGATAATTTGCTCTGCGAGAAATTGTGTTGGAGGCATTCGTTCATTTCCACTTTGTTAATTTTTAGGGCATTAAAGTGGAGGGCCCAGAAGACACACTATTTTTTACCAACAAACCTACCGCTCGGTTAATTTTTTAAAACGTGAACTCGATAGCCTAAAAACAAGCAAAATTCAGAATAACGAATGAACAAAACATAGATTCTGATAGAACGAACCATTCTCTTTCAAGTGACATATGACAAAAAATACTGTGCGAAACAATTGGAAAAGGTGATTTTTCTCTTTTTTTAACAATCCGCTAGAAATCGACAAAAATTAGCTTCAGCAAATGCGAATAGGCCCATTTGCGACTTCAATACCCAGATTGTGAGGCGTAAGGTAGGGTAGCGATGATAAGCGATCGCAACAGAGCATAAGGATGTTAGCCTGAGTGTCGTCTCAATTTCGAGCCATACCTCCAAGTGGCACAGCGGAAAGTTGCCCGTACAAAAGTACTAGGATTCGGCATTAGCGTCCTCTCTGCTCTCTCATATAAGGACTCTCAAATCACAAAAATGTTTTGTAAACTCGAGAGCTCAAACCCGGCACTCGATTTGTGAGAGCTCTAGAATATTAATTCTACGCTACTAAAAAACTCGGGGCTTATGCATGATATGGAACACAGGTTTGGTGAGAATAATTCTGAAGCTTCTAGCGGTCAACTGCGAGAACATGAAAGGGGACCACTCGTTGTATGAAATTCGACGAAAAGTGACAAGGTTTTCGTCCGCTGGTCACCGACGCTAGGTAGTTCAGCAGCAAGCAAGAAGCAAGATGTGACGCTTTCTTCGCAGTTAGATAAATTACTAGTCTTTTTTATCTTCGCTGATCTCAAACCACCCTCTCAGCAGACTACTGGAATGGCAGCTGTGGTTCGCCGGTGAAATCTGGCCACATTGAAATGGAATTTGAAATGGGTTAAAGCTTGCCGAAGATACGTTGCAAACTCCGGTTGAATTTCATGAGAAATGCTGTCAATCTGCAGGTCATTTTCTTCGGTGATACCCTCTCCTGTTGATCGTTGCAAGTGTCTGAGATGATCAGTAATCGGTTTCAGAATCAACTTCACCACAACTGAGTTCGATCGTTGCTTAAGCGGCAAAAATTCTTTCTGAGGCTAATCGTAGTGGTCCTAAGCTCGTTTAGAAGCACTGTCCATGAACTACATTTACGATTTTTGTGCGTATGGAATTCAAGGCTGGAAACGGAAAAAAACGTCCAACCGAATTGTGTGGTATTTGTTGCGCTGGCTAAGAAATCCTCGGTTGTTTGCTTTTCAGAATGCGTTTGCTAAGCGTGTGCTCAGCGCTAATGATGCTAGCAGCTTGCCCAATCGGAGCAATTCCACCGGTATTGATAATTGATGCTTCTGAAACTCCTGTAAGGTGACATTTTTAAATACGTATGCTTCCTGTCTTTCCTTTGCTCACTATGAAGCGCCAATTATTTTCAGAGCCCAACAGGAGATACGCATGAAGCGACAGTGGGGCTACGGAGGCGGCTTTGGTCGGCCGTGGGGCGGCGGTTGGGGAGGAGGCTTCGGTCGGCCATGGGGTGGCGGCTGGGGTGGCGGCTGGGGTCGGCCATTCGGGGGCGGCTGGGGACAACCGTTCGGAGGATTCGGATGGGGCTAAGGTGTGCTGCTAGCCCTGGACTACCGCTTTTTGCAGTGATCATCGTTGGAACCTCTAGCTGGATCGACAACTGGTTAAATACGTACATATGTGCATGGTTTGTGTGTGGTTTGTACTGTATGCGGTCTGTAATAAATTCTGACTGCTCCACTGACTGTTCCCACTTTAGATAGTAATCAAAACCTAAGATATTTGCATCCACTTTGCTTACGTCGCATGGAAGGTTCAATGACCGCTGATTGTCAGTTTTATGTTCCTTGTCCACGCGTTAGGCGGTGCGACAAGCACACTATTTGACAGCCAACAGTCGTAGTTAACGGATTTGCTACTCTCTTAACAAGGCGGCTGGAAAGCATGGATTGGAATTTTGAAAACAGATACTCATTTTTGACTCCCTTCCCTCTATGCCAAGACTTATACTTTGAGTCTAATGGTAAGACGAACGGAAGATCCATAAGAGGCCAGCCGGTAAAAACCTCGTGCTTATCTAGGAAGGGATTCCTCTTTTTTCGCAATTTTTCGAATACATTCGAAAAATTGCGTTTTCAAATGTATTGCAATTCAAACGTTGAAAAAATAGCGTTTTTTGAATGTTTAAAAAATCGCGTTTTTCACATGTATTCGAATTCGAATGTTCAGGAAGGTTTCGCTTTTCGAATTTATTCGAATTCGAGCAATCGAAAAATGTCAGTTTTCGAAAACATTCGAGTATTCAAATTTTTTCGAGAGCATAAGTAAACTCTAGTATACTCTACTTAGTATAGAGTATACTTATGCTCGAACAACACGCTCGAATAGGTATTCGAGAGATTTTTATTCGATTTAGAATGTTCGAAATCGAGTATTCGAAAAATCGCATTTTGAGAATGTATTCCATTCAAATATTCAAAAAATCGCGTTTTTCGAACATATTCGATTTCGAATGCTCGAAAAATTTCGGTATTCGAGACAGTTCCATTATCCAAAATTTCCCAGAAAACCAAATCATAGAGTGTCATTACTACAATGTCCAACGAGGATTTGTTTAACGGCGTATTTTGAAGAGGCTTGTTAGGTTTTTTCGGGTAGTTAGGATCTCCAAAACGGTCCTGCCTTTGAATCCAAGGCCTAGGGCGATACGGCTCGTTGTCAGGATAATGGGCGCCTCATCGATTTCGGTCACTTCCCGAAAAGCCTTTCTGCCAAAAGGAAGAACTTCCACAGCGTCACACAGTGTTGAACCGCATAAATTTTTCTACGCAGAATCGCTGCAATAGTGAATGACCGATCGGGGACGGGTATACGTCATCGACAAAAACTATTAAACGATTCCCTGATCAATACTGAGGTCTTCTGATTAATATCTCAGGGTTTCTGAAACCAGTCGCGCGTTGGATACATTCAAAACCACGATGGTATCGATTAGTAGCGATTGTGTGATCGAAAATTCCCTCTGCTGTGAAGCCTTTCCGTCATATTCACGCGACTCCCACCCCCGATCGATTAACTCTGAGAGAAAACTCCCACCCCCAATTGATTACCCCTGAGAGAAAACCGATCAATGATAAAAAGATAGGTAACATCGATCGATATTGATTGTCTGATCGATCTGTGATACTGCGTTCTGAATTGCAGCGCTCGCTGGAGACGTGTGGATATTTTCCGGTTTTTGTGCACCGTCTTCTAGTGGGCCTACGGAGTTGCGAACCTCTTCGACGTTCGAAGGTTAGAGACGCTGTCGCATGGTTGAAAGTCGTAGTCGAAAATTAAGTGGGCCGGCCACATAATGCGCTCTGCAGACACCTGCTGGACGAGAGCCATCACCGACTGGATTCCGCGGGATGTCAAGTGCTTCAAAAAGGAATTTCAGATTCTTGTTCTCGAGCACGAATCCACCTTAGGGCTAAAGTTTCGCACTGCATTGAACGACATGCACAAAAAAAACGATTATTTGGTCAATGTCGATTAATGGCGAGCAATACTTCAAAAACGGACTTCAGATTCGTACTCACTCAGCGACCTCGATTGCCCTAGGGCTGAAATTTTCAGGCAAGTAGAAGGCGCCTGGGTATTTTCCGGCATTTTCGCGACCCGTAATTTGATCAATATTGATTAATGGCGATTTGTACTTCAAAAACGGACTTCAGATTCGTGTTGTTTGTTGTTGTTGTTGTTCTACCTCGACTGCCCTA
The DNA here is from genome assembly GCA_947396885.1 of Heligmosomoides polygyrus polygyrus. NCBI lineage: Eukaryota > Metazoa > Nematoda > Chromadorea > Rhabditida > Heligmosomidae > Heligmosomoides > Heligmosomoides polygyrus. The sequence goes on from OX377202.1 coordinate 24,310,147, forward strand.
TGGCTGAAGTTCCCGGGTAAGTAGAAGACGTCTGGGTATTTTTCGCTATTTTCGCGTTGCAATTTCCCCCCCCCCCCCACGGATCTCCCTCGATAGAGAGCCTTCGGGCTCTCTTTTTAAGAGCGATCTCGGGCCGCTTGTCGCAGGGCCACGTGGCGCGTCCTCGGGTGGTGGATAGGAAAACGAAAACGCGAACCAAATGCGACCTTGTGCTGCCCAGAGACGCAGGTGGAATGCAGGGGATAGACTCCTTGCTCATGCTGTGTCGGGTTGACGCGTTCCTTGTGCGTGGGAGCGGCATGTTGATGAACAGTGTGCGTGGATGTGTTCGCGCCTGTGCGGATTGTACCTGTGTCCGCCAGGCCCAAGGCTTGCACTCCGTAGACCGGGAGTACATCATAAGGCAATTCGAGGCCGCCTCAAAAGTCTCGCCCTGTCCCTTCGGGAAGTCTGGTTGGCTGCCCGGAGTTCTCCGCCCGCATGACAGAGCCTGACTAGCTACCCGTGTTGCATTGCAGTCAAACACGGCAGCACTAAAGGGCCTCATTCCTCTGACCCTGAAAGAGCCCCCATTTCTGTAGCGATGGAAAGGACGAGTACGGAGAGGCTGCTAAAATCTCAGGGCCTAACCAGGCTGCGCAAACTGAGAAGGACTAGGATGACGATCTGTACTTACAACGCCCGCACGCTTGCGTCGGAAGCATCCGTCGAGGACCTGATGATGCAAGCCAGGAAGATCAAGTACGACGTCATCGGACTGACCGAGACGAGAAGACACCGCCCCCTACACGCCGCTTACGACTCCGGAGAAGAACTGTTCCTCGGAACTTGCGACAGCAGGGGAGTAGGCGGTGTTGGTATCCTCGTCAACACGCACTTGGCCATGAGCATCGATTCGTATGAGTCTCTGACAAGCCGAATCGGACGTCTACGACTGAAGCGACGTGGCCCGTGCCAGCTTTGATTGTGTTCGTCGCGTATGCCACAATATCTGACTACGACGACGATGAGGTCGAAGCTTTCTAAGTGGAGCTGGAGAAGTGTACCATCTCCACGATAGTGCTAAGGGAGCCGAGAGCTTGAAGACCACCAAGAGACGCCTGTCTCCGGAAACTCTCGAGCTTATTTCTCATGACCCTTCACAATGTCAAACTAAATCAAGCTCAACAGGGACTTCTTTGACCGCTATTTTCGCCAAGCCCGTTCACTTGGCTGTGGTTTCGCTAGATATTAGTTAGGGACAGAGGGAATCTCGTTAACTCCCATCCTCTGACAGCGGTCGACACTCGCACAGGTGAGTGGATAGATGTTACTCGACCTCCATCAGGATCACAGAAGCCATTGGCAAGGGTGGTAGTACAGGGGCTAAGACTTATATGACCCGTCCAGGAGTTCCGGCAATTACCCGCATCTACTGAATTACTACGATTTAACATTCGAATACTGGGTCAGAACGTGCGGACAGAGCCACTGCTTCAGGACTCACCACCTCGCTCGAAACTTGGAGGGTCGTGGGTGTCGAAAGCGACGCTCCCACTCAGGAATCATCCACTCAGCCATATTCGTCTTAATAAGTTAGGCTTCTACGTGGTACGTCCAAGAACGGCATTTTGCATTTGACCACCGACTACCTCTTAGGTCTGTCAGTGGCGGACACTTTTGGCCGACCACTCCTGGAGGCGTTAACAGGACTCCTATGCGCGGTCGTTGCCCTTGCTCACCACGGGCGGTAGTGTCCTAGAGCTCACATCAAACTTAATTCGTTAAAAGGGTGTGCCCGATGGCGCTCACGCCGTTACCATGAGTCATTAAGATTTTCTGATGAGCATGTGTCGCGCAGGGGTTCCTGAGAACCAGGAGCCGCGCCTAACCACCATTACCGGCACGGTTGGTGACGGGCATGGTCTGTTTACCTCCATGCATTTTGCCACCATGATGCGTGGAAGCCGCCCTTACTAGGCTTGCGCCGCATTCTGCGTGACCGGTAGGGCAGTTAGCCACTACCAAAGGTAGCGTTCACCCTGTCACCACCCTGAGGTGGCCCCAGACAGTGATGCGCGTCAGCGTTTTTTATGTTTGTCCACCACACCTCTCCCACTGGCCGTCTATGACGATCTAGCTGTCACAGTTCTCTCCAACCACAATCGGAAGGAGATCCGACCTTATTTGTTTGCTACGAGCTTCTTTGTAGATGTTATCCCTAACACTACCCTGGGGTCTGAGTACAGAGAATGGCGGAAACTCAGGGCTCCCTTTAGTGTGCTCAGTACCACTGGAAAGCAGCTATGACTCCCCATGAAAGCTCGCATTGTCTTTCTTTTTGGGACATGACCTTTGCAGACTATGTCCTTTAGTAGGAATGTCCGTTAATAGGACTTTATTCCTCTAAATATTGTAGATGCTGTGCACTCTTCAGCTGCAAGTATTTGAACTTGCCACGTCAGTCTTTTCGCCGTATTTGCGTTCGCCAACCTGCAGTTTCTTTATAGCTGTTTTACTAATGCGAAATTGTCGAGCTTGCATCCGACGCCGCACTCTTGGTGGGGCACTCTTCTTCGGCATCAAAAGCAAAGCCTTTGGCCGAAATTTTGCCTCACAATCCTAACATCTTACGATGTGAGCTTTTCTGTCGTTCGTATCCCTAGCTATGTGGCTTCCGGGTGTCGCGCAGAACATGTTGCCATGCACATGCGATTCACCACATAACCACTTTGCCTTGGATAGGAACAGTCTACTTGCACCACCGTGTGTAAACACTTAAACACTCTCTTCAGCTTCATCGACCAGCTTTCGATGAAGCTCGTACAATACACCCTTACGGCGGCTTTTAGCAGTTTATGAACTCATACAATGACGACCTGCAAACTCCCAGCGATAATCTTAACATCGCCCGAAGGATTCGCCGACGGAGGTCCAAAAGGCTTGGCGCACCGCATTGGTTTGCATTGATCGCTTACAGAATCATTTGCCCGTTATTTGCATTCACCAACGAGCAACGATCTGTCAACGCAAATGTAACGATACCCGATTATCGAAAAAACGTGCCAAAACTTGCCTTCGTCAGTAGCTAGCTGACGAGGCATTTGGCTACCTTAAGAGAGTCATAGTTACTCCCGCCGTTTATCCGCGCTTACTCGAATTACTACGATTTAACATTCAGAGCACTGGGCAGAAATCAGAGACAGTAAACGTCCGCAAGGACCATCTGTCTCCTCTGTTTTAATCAGCAGTCGGGTTCCCCGAGTCCGTACCAGTTCCAGTTCGACCGTTTTGATGGTCGGTCAGGATACTAAGCCCGAAGACAAAGCACACACCTGAAAACGTCCACAAGGCAGTCTTGTCACTAGTCCAGCATCAGCGTGAGCGTCTGCCAGCCACGGACGAAACCGCACAAGCATCAGTTAGCAGGCCAATCAACTCGGTCACTGGAGCCCATCCTTTTCCCGAAGTTACGGATCTAATTTGCCGACTTCCCTTACCTACATTATTCTATCGACTAGAGGTTGTTCACTTTGGAGACCTGATGCGGATATCGGTACGATGCAGCACAGATTAATAGCCTTCCTTGGTTTTTCAATGGCCGTCCAGAGAACACGAGACATCACAGAAACCGCGATGCTTTACGAAAACAACGTCCCTATCTACGGCTGAACCGATTCCAGGGAGTCCGTTCCTTAACTAGAGAAGAGAACTCTAGCTCGGTCTCTGAGCGTCGTAACCAAGTTCGAATGCGTTACCGCGCAAGGGAGTCAAAGAGCCACAATCTCTGTGTCTGCGTTAGGAAATATTAACCCTATTACCTTTTGATATCCGAGAGAAAAGAGACTTTTCCCTTTCGATGATACAAGGCATAAGCCAGTATCTTAGGATCGACTGACCCACATTCAACTACTGTTCACGTGGAACCCTTCTCCACTTCAGTCTTCAAGGATGGAACTTAAATATTTGCTACTACCACCGAGATCTGCACTGACGGAAGCTCCAGCTGGGCCTACGCCCAAAGCCTCGACGCAACCGCCATGACCCTCCTACTTGTTGCGGCCAGGCGCTAGACAACGCACAAGCCAGCAACGGTTGGGTCTTGGTCTCTCGCTCAAGCGCCATCCATTTTTAGGGCTAGTTGATTCGACAGGTGAGTTGTTACACACTCCTTAGCGGGTACCGACTTCCATGGCCACGGTCCTGCTGTCTATATCAACAACGCCTTTTATGTGGTCTCATGAGCGAAAAGTTAGGCACCTTAACTCAACGTTTGGATCATCCCACAGCGCCAGTTCTGCTTACCAAAAATGGCCCACTTAGAGCTCGCGTTCGTGTCAACAGTTCAATGAAAAAACCAAGACAACATACCCATTGAAAGTTTTAGAATAGGTTAAGATCGTTTCGACCCTAAGTCCTCTAATCATTCGCTTTACCGGATATAACCGCTATGAACTCCAGCTATCCTGGGGGAAACTTCGGAGGGAACCAGCTACTAGATGGCTCGATTAGACGTTTCACTCCTATACCCAAGTCTATCAATCGATTTGCACGTCAGAACCGATACGGACTTCCACCAGAGTTTCCTCTGACTTCGTCCTGCTCAGGCATAGTTCACCATCTTTCGGATCGCAACCTGTACGCTCTACCGCTGCCCATCTGCAAGCAGACAAGACCGGGTCATGGTGCGCTGCTCCGTAAACGAAACGGATCCCATGTCAGCCGGTTAACCGACCTTCACCTTCATTACGACTTGGAGTTTTCCACCCTTTGACTCGCGTACAAGTTACACTTCTCGGTCCGTGTTTCAAGACGGGTCGGAGAGGTGGTCGACTTTCACACTGACACCCTACAATGAAGTAGGGCAAAAACGCTAGCCATGACAAACCTATCCGCCAGCAATACACCATCGCCGAAACGGTGGGCAACGCTAAACGGTTCGGTACGCATGGCCAGCGCTGTCGCGCAGCCATAGGCAACATACGTCTCCCGCAATCACAATTAGGCGACATTAGTAGACTTAGTTACCCGGCTACGTCAACTCTCTCCGGTTCCACTCCAGCGATTTCACGTTCTCTTGAACTCTCTCTTCAAAGTTCTTTGCAACTTCCCTTCACAGTACTTGTTTGCTATCGAATTCGCGTCTATATTTAGCTTTAGATGAAGTTTATCACCCACTTTAGGGTGCACTTTCAAGCACCCGACTCCAAGGTATGATCGTACAGCTTGCTCCACTGCCCGCACATGTCTCGCACCCCCTCAGGAATGTGGCCCCTATCAAAGGGACTTTGGACATGCAGCACAAACTGAAAACAGCACCTATACGCTACATTTCTTAACGATGTAACACCGAAAGATTCAGCGCTGGGCTTCTCCCCGTTCACTCGCCGTTACTAAGCGAATCATTGTTAGTTCCTTTTCCTCCTCTAAACGATATGCTTAAGTTCGGCGGGTAATCACGACTGAGCTCAGCTCGCAATGCAAATGATGCAAGAACGCATGTACTGTCGTAGTGTCGTACCGGCCCCGTTTCATCGATCCTCAATATAATCTCGCCGAGTACTAGAGGAAACGGTAACACTACACACAATCTGTTCACATCATTCAGGAGTGACGATGACACTATGTTGCTCTATACGATTCTTCACTAGAATGGAAATCATCACAACGACGACGTCGTACAACAAGATACAACGACACATGTGATCGAGTGCCATTCGACAAACAGTGTTCACAACAAGCCACACTGTAGTAGATCGTTTACAACCCTGAACCAGACGTGCCGAAGGAAAAACCCAACGGCGCTATGCGTTCAAAATTTCACCACTCTAAGCGTCTGCAATTCGTGGTAAATAAAGCAGCTAGCTGCGTTTTTCATCTATAGACGAATCGACCGATCCATCGCTGAAGCTAGCCACTTTTGTAATCATCGATGTGATTACGTTTCTGCAAATATTAAACATCGAAAGTGTTGTGTGCGTTCGTTGTTGACACGCGTTGGCGTCCGACATTAACCAGCTATCGGATCATTAAGATTTCCTGAATACCAGGTTTCACTCAGCCATCGATGACCAAGCATAACCACCAACAACAAACAATCAACATTGAACACAAAGTTTTGTGTAAGGCGACACTGTAGCAGTGCTCATCAAGCCTCATCGAGCCGCATCCGCGGCCCGACCGACACAACGTACCGCCGTTACGCGACGGTACGCCGCGTATGTACGAATCACTGCCGTCACTCAACAAACGACTCATCGACATACCTAGGCACCTTACATGTGAGCTCTAACGGTGGTCGATACTGCCAACGTTTGATGACTTGGTCGTACAAACATACTAGCGTGCTGGTTTCTCGGAAACACCTAACGAACGAACCATGTGTGTTGGTTTCGACGATGATCCATCTGCAGGTTCACCTACAGATACCTTGTTACGACTTTTACCCGGTTCAAGCATTGCGATTGAACTGTTTCCCGCCATACCGCGACCCGAAGGCCTCGATACAGTAATCCGCAGTCCTCTCGAGACAGCTCAGTCCCGGACAGTGACGGGCGGTGTGTACAAATGGCAGGGACGTAATCAGCGTGAGCTGATGGCTCACACTTACTAGAAATTCCTCGTTCAAGAAAAATAATTACAATTCCCTATCCCGGTCACGGAAGAGCTTCACCGGTGTACCAATGCCTTTCGGCAATGGACAGACCAGCTGATTCTTCCATTGTGATTCCAGCGCGCGTGCAGCCCCGGACATCTAAGGGCATCACAGACCTGTTCTCGCTCAATCTCGTGCGGCTAAACACCGCTTATCCCTCTTAGAAGTAGGCAACTTGAAAATCCAGCCACTATTTAGCAGGCTAGAGTCTTGTTCATTATCGGAATAAACCAGACAAATCGCTCCACCAATTTAGAACGGCATGCACCACCAATCACCAAATCGAGAAAAAGCTTTCAATCTATCAATCCTTGCGGTGTCCGGGCCGGGTGAGTTTTCCCGTGTTGAGTCAAACTAAGCCGCAAGCTCCACTCCTGGTGGTGCCATTCCGTCAATTTCTTTAAGTTTCAGCTCTGCAACCAGTAATGGGAGACACCTAACATAACGCACGTGTGTAATGCTAGGCATGATGGATCTCGCGCGCCATCGCCAACGCGCGCCTATATGATACGGTAATCATTCGGGGGTGTGTTTGCCAGGATCGTGCTAGTCGGCAGCGCGACAGGAGGTACACCCGCCCCTGCTGGAGGGGGGGGGGGGCGTGGCGTGAGCAGGTACACCGCTGTTGCGCGGATCGGAAACTTTTGTTTTGTGTGTCAAAGGTTTCGTAGGGCTGCCGTTAGACTCTTGGTGAGGGTTGGGCATGTGTGAGCAAGGGGGATGAGAGGAAGATTGCACGCCCCCAGTAGGGGGCGGGTGTACCTCCTAACCGTCCCCCGTGCTAGTCTTGCCTGCAGATTCGCTGTCTTAGGTAATCCACTTGCTAACATACCAGCCAGTTGGTACTTAAACGAATCTAGACAAGTGAGGTGGAAATAGCCGATATGCTATCGCCCTCAGGTTTATTGTTCTTTCACACGGTGTGCCAACAAGTCGGCTTAGTGATAAAAGTACTCGTCTCTAAAGCGGTAAGTCAGAGGTTTGGATGCTTTTTGGGATGGGCTTCCGAATTAGGGCAGAGTTCACCTCGGCGCAACACGTGGACGGCGGAGGAAGTCCTGGGCTTCGACCGCCTTGAACATAGCAGTCGGGTTTGGTGACGTGGAATTTCCCCCATTGTACGCGTACGTACGTGTAACTCAAGTTGCACCGAGAGGGGCATAGGTCAAAATGGTAAAAACCCATAACTTTTTCGAGTACTGATGGGCTGCCCCCCTCGTCCACTAGTTGCGCCGAGCAAATTATATAGGAGAGAGGATTGCGAGCAATGTTATTCTCAGAAAAACAGGCAAAAAATATCGACGTGGAAAACAACTTGAAAGTTGAAAAAGAACGAGTTTAGCTATGAAATTGATCTAAGTCTAAGAGGGAATAGAACAGTGTTCTTGGGGTGAGATTGAGACGAGATAGATGAACTTTAGTTTGATAATGTTAATACACCAGAGGCCGGATTCATCAACAATTAACCTTTGGGTATGCGGGTGATGAGGTGTAGAGATAAGATAAGAGTCAGGCAGAGATAACGCAAGACTCAGAGACGCAGGCTTCATTGTGGGTATCTCTACCCCTTATACCCGCGGGTTAGTCGTTGATGAATCCGGCCCCAGGTTACGGAACTGCTAACCAGGGGCCGTATGCTATTCTCGCCCGACTCGGAGACGGGACGGCGCGAAAAATCGATGGTGCATGATGTGCATACCGGGGATGTGGGCGGAGACCGCCTGATACCCGGCCGGGGACGGTTTGGGAGAGAATAGCATACGGCCCCAGGGAATCGTCAGAGCTGTATGTCTGAAATGCGAAAACAAATGCCACTGTGAGAGTCTCTACCATTCAAATAGTAGAAAATAGGTTCCATTTTTGCAAAGCCCTTGATCCCAAGGTGCCTCAAATTCGCTGCGGAATCACGTGGGCTTGATCCGTTTAGACTTCAAGTGAACGTTGAGAAATTTCCGACACGTCCGCTACACGTTTGCTAGACGTCATTGGACGCAAACCCAGCTATGCTGGACTGGTGATCCACGGCGGAGTGGCGTTCTACCCCCCCCCCCCCCCGCCCTCTAAACAGAGGCGTGGCAAATGCCTGCGTCTTCACTATCTCGTAAGGTTGCCACTGGACTCTCGAGCAAGCACATGGGTTGGAGGTGGGCGGGCGAGGGGGGACGAGGAGATAGAACGCTCGTCCCCCGTGATCCACGTCCTCCACATCTCTTTACACGTAAACAAAAGACGTCGATGGCGCAGGGGCAATTCTAGTTGGGGTGGACGCTCTCAAACGATTTCCCCACATAACGAAACACAATAAATAGGCAACAACATGTAAAAACAAATAAACTACGCCAGCCTAGCTGCTCAGATACTCAGTTTTCGAGTTCCTAGTAGGGAGGGTAAACCTAAAAATGACCATTCTCGGCGAAAATCTAGTCAGGGAAAATCCTTTTATTAGATGTGCAAAGAAAGAAAGAAAAGAAAAATAAATTATTTTCAGGCATCTAAAAACGATAACATCAGTGGAATAAAAGAAAATAGGACAAGACACCATCATTCAACGTTTTGGGCACAGGCAAGACAATGCATTTGACGTCTAAATCATTTGTCAATGTTAAATCATTTAATCATTTGCAAACGTCCTTGCCTAGCCCACAAATGTTATAAAATGTTCTGTTTTCTGCGCCATTTATTCTGATTTTGTTAGGGCTATGTTATACCATTGCTCACCTCGAGCGAAGCCTAACAATAAGCTCCCATATCGTTCGCGTAAAACGATGAATCGATATGGGAGCTTATCATTAGGCTTCGCTTGGGGTGAACGATGGTATAACATAAGCCCTAGTGTAGTTGTCTTTAAGGAATGATAAATTCTATATACTTCGATACTGAGCACATACAGTACAATAACCAGCACTGGTGAGACTAACATATAAAATTGATACCGCCGTGGTTAGCCTCAGTGCTTCCTTTATTCATTCTCAGATCGGCGTAAATAGGTTCGGTGGGGGGGGGTCACCACGAAGTACAGCCCTACACAATGTTTTGTGTTGTACGAAACTAAAAGGATCGCGGTTATTCTTCCATCGCTACGCCGCGAGCGCTCATCGCACGCACGCACCCGCCGCAATATTCTCACGCATCTTTGCGACAGAGGGCGAAATCTTTCCTGCTTCGCTCGGGGTGAACGATGGTATAACATAAGCCCTAGTGTAGTTGTCTTTAAGGAATGATAAATTCTATATACTTCGATACTGAGCACATACAGTACAATAACCAGCACTATTGAGACTAACATATAAAATTGATACCGCCCTGCTTAGCCTCAGTGCTTCCTTCATTCATTCTCAGATCGGCGTAAATAGGTTCGGTGGAGGGAGGGGGGGGGGTCACCACGAAGTACAACCCTACACAATGTTTTGTGTTGTACGAAACTAAAAGGATCGCGGTTATTCTTCCTTCGCTACGCCGCGAGCGCTCATCGCACGCACGCACCCGCCGCAATATTCTCATCTTTGCGACAGAGGGCGAAATCTTTCCTTCATAGCTGTGCGCGCTGAGGGGGAGTGCGCAACTGGGGTTCTCGCAGAATCCAAGGTGTGTGCCATCCAAACTGCCCATGTGGGAACTGCTTTTGTCGCTCAGGGAGAGTCCGCGGATGGATTTTGCGCTCTTCGAACGCAGAATCAGGCCAGGGGAGGGGACTCCAGGGTGTGTGCCATCCAAACTGCCCATGTGGGAACTGCTTCCGTCGCTCAGGGAGAGTCCGAGAATGGATTCTATCAGGCTAGAGAGGGGACTCCAGGGTGTGTTCCATCCAAGCTGCCCATGTGGGAACTGCTTTTGTCGCTCAGGGAGAGTCCGCGGATGGATTCCGCGCTCTTCGAACGCAGAATCAGGCCAGGGGAGGGGACTCCAGGGTGTGTGCCATCCAAACTGCCCATGTGGGAACTGCTTCCGTCGCTCAGGGAGAGTCCGAGAATGGATTCTATCAGGCTAGAGAGGGGACTCCAGGGTGTGTTCCATCCAAGCTGCCCATGTGGGAACTGCTTTTGTCGCTCAGGGAGAGTCCGCGGATGGATTCCGCGCTCTTCGAACGCAGAATCAGGCTAGGGAAGGGACTCCAAGGTGTGTGCCATCCAACTGCCTATGTGGGAACTGCATTTGTCGCTCAGGGAGAGTCCACGGAGCCGTGAGCAGCCACCGACCGACCATCGGCCGTCTTGCACATCGACTGACCGCGCTGACCTCGTTTTCGAAATTGCCACGTGTCCGCGACGCGACCGCTCGCGGCGCAGCGAAGGAAGAATAGCCGCCATCAACTAAAAGCACTGATGTGTTCTAAACCTGTGGTAATTGGACATGCACGTGGGTTTCTACCGACGTTAATATCTACTGAGTCCATGGTTACCCCCCCCCCCCCCGAGCCTATTTGCGACCTCAAATCTGCCGTGGACCAGTGGTACGATTTTTGTCGGTCGAATTTGAGCGGGAAATAGCTTTACATAGTACTCGTCGGCTGGAAAGCATCACTGATGAGTTGGAATCTACGCGTAAGGCCCCGTTTATACTTCGTCGCGGCGCGAAGCGACGGCCACGCAATGAGGCCAAATTGATCGATCGCGTCGCACAATCAATATGGCCACTATACGTGGCGTCGCGTCGCGCCGCGACGAAGTATAAACGGGGCCTAAAGGCGTGTGAAAGACGCGTATTATACCAGTACAACATAACTGTCGTTATGGCGCTTCCGTGCAATAATGTGTGAGACATGTCGAGCATGAATGAAGACAGCTCCACAGAGTGGTCTTGTTGTCTAAAGGGATTTATCCGATCGCGTGCACACGTGTTGAACTACCGTAATCAGCAGTATTTAAAAATGAATATCATATTCGTAATCAGCGCCTCAGATAGACCCCTTAGCTAAAGTTTGGGTAAAAATTTTTAAACATGTTCTCGACCTCGAGCAAGGATCTAGGAGCCGTAAGCGTGCAATAGTACCGCTTCTTTAGGCTTACCAAAATAACTGCATAGTCAGGAAAGCGTGCACTCACGGCACGGCAAATCATCATGATCAACTGTTTAGAAGTGCACTCTATATTTAATAAAAAATCTGCCTATATTTAACAATTTTTAAATCAGTGTGTCTATTTGCAAACCTTCGACTAGCGGTTGGGTAATGGCATCAAAATCCGCATTTTTGGCTCTCTTACTCTTTAAATTATGCAAGAGACCTTAAACATTTTACGTGTTTTTAAAACCCAATGCTGTTCTCTACTTTTCGAAATTTTCCTACGTAGGATCGGAAACATTTGAAAAACTGAAACAGCGAAAACTTCGGTCCGACCTAATATAAGGATAAATGTCGGTGTTAGTTAACTCCTTCGTACTATAATCCTTGCATTCTGCGTTCATTCTACTTTTAGTTACTTACGTGAAAGGAAAATGAACTCGCATCTGGGACTCCATTAAATAACTTGCTATGACCAGCCGACAAATCAGTGCTTTACCCTCCCCAGAAGTTGGGTATCAATTCATCGACTCCTCAGGGGGATTAGGCTTGCTATACCTATGCGTATCCCAAACCTTGAATGCATGAGCTCGCAGTTTTGATGCAATTTTAAGTGCTGCTTCGGTTTCACGCGATAGCTCCAATATCAAATCCAAAAGTCCCGTGCAAAAGTGTTAGAGTTAGGGTGTTGGCGTTCTACATAATTCACTCTCATTAACAGTGCTTCAATTGCACAACCTTTCTTGCATTTTTAAGAACATTCTCAGAGGAATAATTTTCTGGAAAAGAGCACTCCAATATCAAAAATACCCTTCGATAATTTTTTAGACGTAACAGCTTAATTACTCACCACTAAAAACTCGGCGCCTGTGTACATGTGAGATCAGACATGATTGTGGTGAGAATGGTTCTTAAGCTTCTAGCGGTAAGTTTGCGGTAAAGTGAAAAGAAACCACTCCTCGTATGAAATTCGGCAAAAAGTGACAAGGAGCTCGTTCGCTGCTTACCGACGTTAGGTAGTTCAACGGATTTCAAGCAGGAATGTTGTCAACTTGTTTAGTGCCATTTACGATGCGATCCTTTCCATGCAGTTACACAAATTACTCTCCCCTTTACACCTTGCCTTCATACCTTCGCAGCGGTCCACCGGCAGGGCAGTTACAGTACCGGTCGTGCCGGTTCGTCCAACAAGCACAAGCTGCGCGAAAGATGAAGAGCGGCGCCAAAGGGCGCCGGAGAGCGTCGTTTTCCGCTCGTCACGTGCCGCGCCCGAATTAAGTCGCGTTAGGGCGCAGCACCCTCAACGTTAACCTGATGGAAGGAGCCTATCTATGCCAATTTATTGGTTCGTGCAGTTCACCGGTGAAATCTCAACGGTAGTTGGACGGGATTTCGTCGCTGTAGAACTAGCCACTTTGGAATGACGCTTGCCAAAGATACATTGAACTCAGAAAATCGTTGAATTTTAGGAGAATAATGTCCATGCAGGTCACCTTCTTCGGTGAACTGCTTCCCCAGGTTTTCGCTGCGAGTGTGTAAGATGATGGCCATTCAGCAGCAGTTTAAGAATCAATCTCGCCTCAAATGAGTTCGAAATCTTGCACAAGCCGTAAAGACTCTTCCCGATAGGCTAAACCTATGTGGTCTGTGTTTGGTTAAACGGTTGACCATGAATTATAAATTATAATTTATGTGCCTATGGATTTCAAGGATGAAAACGAGAGAAATATCCAACCGACCTAATTATTTGTTGCGCTGGTTGAGAAACCAGATATTTGCTGTTTGCTTTTCAGAATGCGTCTGTTAAGCGTCTTCTTCGCGCTAACAGTGCTTGCTGCTTGTTCAGCTGGAGCAGTCCCACCGGTATTACCAAGTGATGCTTCTGAAGCTCCTGGAAGGTGACATTCTTGATTACCTTAGCTTCGTGCCTTTCTTTTGCTCACTATAAGGCGCCATTTCATTTCAGAGCCCACCAGATACGCACGAAGCGACAGTGGGGCTATGGAGGCGGCATGTGGCGCGGCGGAGGCTTCGGACAGCCGTGGGGCGGCGGCTGGGGTGGAGGCTTCAGTCGGCCATGGGGCGGCGGCTGGGGTGGAGGCTTCGGTCGCCCATGGGGTGGCGGCTGGGGTCGACCTTTCGGTGGCGGCTGGGGAAGACCGATCGGAGGATTCCCATGTTGCTAAGGTGTGCTACTAGCCAAGTCTACCGATCTTCGCAATGACCGTCTTTGAAAACTCTAGCAAGGTCGACAGTTGCTTAATTGCGCGCATGTGTTTTGCGCACGGTTTGTACATAGTGCTTGTGTTCTGTAATAAATTGTGACTATTCTGTTGACTGTTCTTGAATTAGGTAAGAGTCAAAGCTGGATGGATTTGCCCTCTCCTTATCTATTTAGCTAAGGGCGTTTGTTGGCGGCTGATTGTCAGTTTGGCGCAAAGTGACTCGTAGGGGCTCACCTTGAATTCAATACGTTCGTAAGGAGGTATATGAATGCTCAGCTACAACAGAAATAGGATAGCTATTAGACCTAACCACGCGTTGACGTGGCAATGTGCCAGCCCCCGCTCACGTCATCCGAGCCGTTGTCATTAGAGCACTTTTCGTCGCTCAGTGGAAGTTGGCAGCTGGGTTCTGCGCTCGAAGAGCCCAGCTGCCAACTTCCATTGGGTGACGAAAATTTAAGAAGAATTTGTTTTTTTAGAAGAAAATCTAATATTTCATCCTTACTTTTGGCGCTTTCCCTTTGACACAGACAAACAGGCAGTGGACCCTTTGTCTCCATTTGCAACATTGACTAAACAAAACGTTTGATTCGTTATACTAAACAGTTCTCTTGACGAAGCAATCTTTCCATGGTGTGAGTGGAAGGTAACTCAGATATTTCTTGACCGAATAGTCTCAATGCGTTCTAAACAATAATGAATGACAGTATATCCCAACCATGCTACACCAACTGGTGTACCTAAGAGAACACTATTTGGCCGACTTATGCTTCTACTATTTGTCAATGACCTTGTATAATCACTACCGTGTACCTCGTAGCATTTATGCTGATGAGTCAAATACTTCCACTGTTTACGATGCTCAAGGCTTTGGAATGTTATAAATTTCCTTAACACCTGGTCGAAAAAGTGAAAAACAGAAATCTGTTAAATAATCTACACAGAGCATCAGTGTGCAATGCACCTTGGTAACTACCACACGGGCTTTAGCTTTGCTCTAGTGCTCTATATGGGAATACGTTGAAGCAGGTGCGCGACGTAAGAGATCTCGACATAACAGAAATAAAAAAAAACCTCTACGGCTAACTTCACAGTAACAACTTTCAAACCCGAAAGCTTTTAGGGGCTTTACGGGGCCTCCATTTTTATTCTATTTATGCAGCTTTGCTTTTTCACATTTTTGTAGAGATTCCAGATTTTAGATTTTGGATTAGACAACCTTGCTAAATTATTCATGTTCATATTGAACAGAATTAGGAAATTAGGAAAGAACAGCATCTGAGATACCCCGCTCCAGAGTGGCCTTATTTCTTAAATGTTAGGCCTCGCTTGGCAAGGAACATGAAGTGGTACTCAGCGGCACGTTCGATGAGAATATGATGATAACTTTTTTTGTTTGAATATTAATTTTTTGTTGGCACAATCGAACGCGTTTTCGACGTTAAAGTATGTGATGTCGCAATTCTTTTATTATTGACTGCACTTGTTCAATGCCCGTTGTATTCAAGCACGTTAGGTTCAAGGACCGGAAACAAAACCGTGTTGTTGATAAGTAGTGAATCTACCAGCGCAAACATAATTAATTGTATTCCCTTTCAGCACCCTCTCAAACAGTCTGCGTAAAATTGAGGCGATACTCACGACGATACTTCTCTGGAACACTACTCGACTCTCGACTCAAAATGAGCTTTTTAGTTGAACGTTTCCATCGTAGGAGAATCTCGCTATCACCACTCATTGGTAGAAAAGGTTTACAAGGAATCCACATATAACATAAGCAATTTATTGAAATATAAGTAGCGGAATGAAGTGAGAGGGAGCAGAGGTAGACTTCGCCCATTTAATTACCGAATAACAGAAGGCGCTCCGATTCTAACCATGGAATATCAATGAGTGCATGGATTGCCACCGAAAAACAAGACGACGCACATCCATCATTATCTCGATATACTCTTACCTATGTACTTGTCAACAAATTCTTTTTGTCATAAGTGGTCAATCTGCTAAAATCCCAAGCTACCGGCTTAGAAGTTGATGTTGAGGAAGATCTACTCGTGCGAGGTGGACGTAATTGATATGCTACTGCTCTCAGCCGCTTAAGCCCTACGCACACTTTTGCGGTGACGCGACAGTTTCTTTAAGCAAAGGGCAGAGTCGATGAACCGGACTGCAGCTAATGTGCCGCCTACGCGGCAGGCGCGGTGCCAGTGGCAGCAGCTGCCGTCAACGCCGCAGCAGCAATGATTGAAAGCATTATTGCCGCTGCAGCCGCTTTGCTGCCTACAACATCTGTCTGGGCTCTAGGTGAAGGTGGCGGGATCTAGAACGGAAACTGATAATGATAACGATAATAAAACCGCGTTGGCGATTGAGTGGAGCTGCAAAGCTGAGGGTGAGGGCCGCCTAGACGGCAGTTCTGTCTACTACGAGGCAGTTTTGTCGCCTGTCGCGCGCCGAGTTGCCGCAAAAGTGTGCGTATGGCTTTTCTCTTTTATATATAGTGGGATAATTTTACAAGCACACTTGTCAACAGATTCGCATGCTCATAAGTGATCTGCACTATTGTTCTCAAGTTCATTGTTTTCCCGCACTGGTGCGTCGACCAGTCGACCTAGCGGGTTGACGTGAACATCTCTAGGGCGGTAAGTCAGGATTTTTGATGCATTCTGGAGAATCGCTTTGAGATCTTGCAGAATTCGTGTGGTGCATGGGAGTGAACATTCCGACGACAATAGAGTAAGTACCAGTACCAGTTTAAGTGTATTTGAAATTAGCGTTATAATTGAATGTTTCCAAGTTAAGGGGGCTTGCTGTACATCACTTGTTGAAAATGAGTGAAAAGGTGGGCCACTTTATTTGGGCTAAGGACGGCTGTTGGCAATTTGCCAGAAGCGCGGTGGCCCCACACGAGGTTGCAACGGAATGAAATCGTCCGTTGCTGTTGGGTTCTTTCGCCGATCAGGGGGAGTCCGCAGCAGAGAAATGATTTCGCCATACGGCCACAATTTCTACACCGTAACCTCTTGCTGTCTGGGCCCTCTTGGCTTAGAGATCGCGCATCGGCGTCCGTGTTGAAATTGGTTCGATATCCTGTGTGCAAGCGCCTGGCAACGCAGGCAAGCTGGTCGTGATGTAGTGGATAAGGGGGTCACTTCGCGAGGGAGGTTGAGGGTTCGTTATCCTATGCTGTGTCATATTTGCATTTCGGATGACTACTCGGGATTTGAGGGTTTAGACGCGTAAGTGATCTTGGCACTTTTTGCGCATTTTCCAGCCGTATGCGCTTCGCCGCATGAAGAGCGCAGAACCCAGCCGCGGACTCCCCTGTGCGACGAAAGCAGTCTCCACACCGGCAGCTTGGATGGCGCCCATCCTGGAGTCCCTTCCCTAGCCTGGTTCTGCGATTGTACAAAGCACACCTCACCCGACACATAAAGCTACGGTGCAGATTTTGTGGCTGTATGGCAGAATCGTGCTTGTGTACGCAGCTGGGATCTGCACAACGGCATACAGCTGGAAAAATGGGCAGAAACGCCTGAAAATTATAACTCCCGACAAACTGAACCCCGACCTCCATCGCCTGAACCAGCGCCTCTTCCCACCGCACCACGAGCTGCTTCACGTCGTCACCAGCGCGATCGTACAAGAGACTCAAAGCGCACGGCTTCCGTGATCCATCGCCAGTGCAAACGGTTGCGTCGCGCGCGTCGCTGGGCATGCTGCCAACAGCCGCCCCTCGCCTAAATCTTCTGGCCGAAAAGGTGCGCTAGAGGTCTGTATGTAACATAAACATTTTTTTGTTGGAATAAGTGGAGCGGAATGAAGACAAGTGGGCGCGAATGGGGTCAGGGGTCACCATTTAAGCCCCAGTTAATGCTTGCATCGCTTCGCGGCGCGGCACGGTGGTCGGGATAGATATCGACCGGGAGGCGCAAAAAATAGATATCTATAGCGATTGTGGTGCCGCGCCGCGTGGCGTCTCAAGTATAAACTAGGGCTAAGACTGCCTACACAACGGTTTGTGTTGTACGATTTTCTTGCAGCACTGGTGTGTTCAACCCCTAGAATGAACTGAGTTAGTCCATTTCTAACGTAACTGGACATACACATGCCTTCCTATAAGGGCATACAAGCGCTGAAGAGAGGGTGAGCCTCAGACCCATTTGCACCGTAAGTGAAACAGAGGTAGGTGCAATCCTAATTTGTGGAGGCAAGCGCAATGTCTGTTCTTGGACAGTTCTTGGAGGCAAAGTTTCTTCCCGTTATAGCCTATCCTTGAATGCAAGAGTTTCAGTCCTGATGGAAGGCTATCCTGAGCTCCAAGTCCTGTATCGAACAGTCTGAAGAGATCGCCGCATCCGAGCAGGATTGGCGTTATCAGCGTTCGTACCTGCTGTGAGATGGACAGCTGAATGTGATTGCTTGCAAGGTATTGGCAGTCTTGCTCGTGGAGGGTCGTCTGCTTCACATCTCCATTGATGAAGTTGATTTTCGCTAGCTCGAAAGTATGCCTCTGCCCTTTCAGGTCCAGATCTCGATCGTAGTCGTCTCGCAGAGCTGTTCCGTCGGTGCGCTATTGCCAAACGTGTGGATCGTTAATTCCAGCTGTCCTAACCTCTCGAGTTCTAGGTACTGGGCGTAGTCGTTGTTAATGAACAATGCCAGTGTCAAGATCTTTGAATTCCTACATCCTTTTGTTCCAGACTCGTGCTTGTACCACGAGCAGCTCTACGGGTCTCTCCGACGACTTACCGTTAGTAGGCTCTGGTTTGCCTAGGATGACGATTCTGCAAGGCGTCGAGCTCGGTCCCAGCGCCATTGCTGCAAAGTTCTGATTCACAGCTCTTCTGCTGGAAGCGAGGGTTTCTGGTGCAGCTCTTTGATGAGAGTTCTTGGCTTGTCTCAGCTGCTGTAACTGCGGTTTGGATGACTTCCGACAGATCGAGGTGTGGTGACCTTTTTCGTTGCACTGTCGGCAGTCTTTAACTCTATGGTCTCCTGATCCGCAGTTACGGCAAAGGTTGCGCTGCCTGATCAGGTCTGATCGTTACTCGACGTTGGGAAACTCCTGACAAAATCGTGGAGGATGTTCGTCTTTCTGGCAGTAGAAACAAGGAAATCTCGTTGCAATTTCGCCTCCAGCGGTGTAGTCTTCGGCGCGCGCGAATTTAAGTTTCCTTGCACAGTCGATTAGTAGCCAGCTGGCTCCTTTTTTCCTGCAGAGTTCTGAGAGGTGCTCGATTTGATTTTCCATGTCGAAGAACTCGCGAAGTTCGAGAAGTAGCCGTTCGGTTGTCCATTCGTATACAAGCACAGATGACTTCATCTTGAGCAGCCTCGCCAATTGTTTGCCACGCGGTCTTAGGTGTAGGTCACAACCTCAAATTTGGGTAATTAAACTTTATTTATAGATTTACCAGCGTCGGTCGCCGGCTCCGCCGGCGCCGACGCTGGAGTGTGCGGGCCACGCCAGGCTAGCCGGCTTCGCCGGCATCGCATCCGCGGGCCACGCTAGGGACGTAGCCCAACCTAGCTACGGATGCTTCCTCACCCAGCGTCGGTCGCCGGCTCCGCCGGCGCCGACGCTGGAGTGTGCGGGCCACGCCAGGCTAGCCGGCTTCGCCGGCATCGCATCCGCGGGCCACGCTAGGGACGTGGCCCAACCTAGCTACGGATGCTTCCTCACCCAGCGTCGGTCGCCGGCTCAGCCGGCGCCGACGCTGGAGTGTGCGGGCCACGCCAGGCTAGCCGGCTTCGCCGGCATCGCATCCGCGAGCCACGCTAGGGACGTAGCCCAACCTAGCTACGGATGCTTCCTCACCCAGCGTCGGTCGCCGGCTCCGCCGGCGCCGACGTTGGGTAAGGAAGCATCCGTAGCGTCGAGCACGTTGAAACTTACGCCTACTCCAGACTGATTCCTAGCTTCGTACCACTCACTCAGTATAGCACGCAGAAGAATGTTCTCAGCACTCCATCATCTAGCGTTGAGTTCACAGCCTATTGCAGCTTGTCAAGCCTAAAGAAATGTATGACAGTTCTGTCCAGTCGTCGTGCTTCGAGTCGCTAGGTGTGGCGAATTCCAGAGGTGACTTCATTAGCCACTAATTTTGAGGGAACGTACGGGAAGAATTATTCCGAGAGACTAGTGTAGTCGAAAACTGGGGGTGAGACGGGAACTTGGTTTCTGCTGTTGAAGAACCACTACAGACAGTGACTTAAGCCTCCCTCCTTTATATATATGGTGCGATTTTCTGTCTCTGATTTCTCTACCTCCAATGTGTCAGATAGAAATCGTGGTCGGTTCGGTTTGAGAGAAAACCCATAGCTCCACTCAAATGATCGATAATATCGATCGATTTCGACTGCCTGATCAAAACGCCCAATCTACTGTGGAACGCTCCCGTCGGCCAACATAATCGGGCAACTCCAATCCCGATCGGTTAGGTCCGAGAGCACCACTGGTTATTTGATTGATAGCGTAAATGCCTCTTACTTGAACCAAAGTGGGGATATGTGTGCTTCTCACTGTTGTATTTGTTGTTCAACTACTGCTATTAATCGAATGAAAATCGCTCAGCCGAAATAATTTCGAATGGGAGAATCTTACAGCCCGCAGCTAAGAAGCAGACATATAGCGCATTAAAAGATGAGATCGCGCCATGCACTCCAAAAATGCCACCTAATTGATCCACCAAAGTGGGGATATGTGTGTTCCTCACTGTTGCATTTGTTGTTAAACTTACGATATCAATAAATATCGCAACGTCTTAGAAGGGGACCCAAGCGATAAATAGGAATCATGAGTGGGTGGGAGAAACTGTTGCATGCGCTCGACACAACGAACTTCGAATGGGAGAATCTTACTTACAGCCTAGCTAATGAGCAAGCATATGGCGCAATAAAACACGAGGTCGCACCATGCCCTCGAAAAGTTCACCGCAGCTTTTAATCGACTGATAGTGTATAAGCCACTTAATCACAAAGGTGGGATATGTGTGTTCGTCACCGTTGTGTTTGTTGTTCAACTTCTGCTATCACACGAATAAAAATCCGTCAGCTTGGAAGGGTGTAGAAAGTAGGAAGTTTATGTGGGCTGGAGAAACTAATGGGCTCAATCCAACCAACTGAGAATGGGAGAGTCTTACCCACAGCCTACAGAATCAGGCGCAAAACGGCTCGGGTGGACAGGGCTCATCGTGTTAAGTGGTTGTCAGCCCCTTTAAGAAGCACACGAGTAGATATAAGTGGTACAACTAGCAGTGGGGATCAAATAGGCTGGGGCGAGAGGTCCACGATGTAGGAACGCCTAATCCGTCGTTTTGTGCTGTATGAAAATTCAAAATTATCAGCAGCACTGGTGGGTTCTAGCCCTATGGTGAACCAAGTTAGTTCACTTCTGCTGTGAACGGGCATATATGTGCCTTCCTACCAAGGGGCATACTCTAACGTGTAGAGCGAGGAGCACTAGAATAGGGCCGCAGATTCTCACCACAACACTGACATCAACTTAAGACTCTCGAAGAGAAACAAAGTGAAACGGTGGCAAAGGCAGTAACGAAGAGCGGAACTATGGATAAACACAGCAGGAGCTGTTCTCAAAAAAAGGGAAGGCGGAAGCTCGTACACATCAGAATACTCATATACATCAGAATACATCAGAATGTTATGCCCGAACACAGAGAAAGTAGCAAGAACAGGAATGAGCAGTGACCTCGGCCATGCACACAGGCGGCAGAGTTGTACCCTGCGGTAACACAACTGTAGCAGCACCTAATTGCAAGCACTAATTGACCGGTAGCAAGGACAGGAACCTTCAAGGGGGTGAGTTCGAAGCAGTAGCCACCCAACACGTGCGCGGGCAGAGCCGCGGCGCCGGCCTGTTTCGCAACGCCTCACGTGTCCTCCTCGGCAGCGGCGATTGCTCACCTCCCTGCGCTTCTCTTCGGAGAGAGAAGTCGACAACCTGCCTCAAACTTGGGTGATTAAGCCACCGAGCCCGCGGAGTTTACGAATTTTCCCATGGTCACGTTGAGACAAAAAAACCCTCCTCTATTATATATGGTGGGATATGTGTATTGACATTATATATAAAACGGGTGTGAGAAGATAGGCTATGCCCTTAAACAGATGGAGAAGCCGGCGACAGTCCGCCAAAGGTCCTCAGAATGCAGGGAGGTGGTGTCAAGCTGTCGATGCACAAAGAAGCTATTGTGAAAGGGCACCGCGCAATTCGATGAATAAGCAGAGGAATGAGGAAACCCTATCGATTGGTCTAAGGAACAGCTACAACCTGACTTAGAGCGCGTCGAGCACTAAAGTAGTCGAAAAGGATGTCGAGGACTTTAGGAGTCGATAAAGCAATCAATTGCAGGCATTCCGACCAAGCTTGCAATTGTTATATATTCTCGTGTTTTTAGTGTAATTTATCCTGATTTCTTTAGTGCAGTTGTTTTCCAAAGGGTTATAGGTTCAATATGCTTCAATACCGAACAGATTCAGTTCTTATGAAATTGCTTAAGAGTGGCCACCACCAACTAGGATTGCACCCAGAGGTAGACTTTGACACCTAATTGAAAAGCAACAAAAGGGGTCCGATTTAAATCACAAAGTCAATCACTGCATTGATTCCCTCAGAAAAAACTAAACGAGGCACAATGCATGTGAAAGGGTGCAGTGATTTGACACTTTTCTTTTTCCTTTTTCTTACACCAGTTTCATATTCGAACAGAACTGAGGCTGACCCATCCAAGGAAGCAACAACATCCTGTCCTACCCTCAGCGTACACTGAGCAAGTCCACGACTAGAATAGAGTTTGACACACTTATAGCGCCCTAGACGGTGCTTCCATGATCTTCCTATACTTCAATTGCGCTCGTAAACAGATTCGCTTACTCTTGAGTCGTCTTAGTCTAGACTATCTGCTAACGTAAAAGCGATCACCTTGGGAGCTAGAGTTCCAACAGATCCAGCAGTAAGAGGTGGACGTCGTCAAAATGCTATCGCTCTCAAATTCATTGTTTTCTCGGATTGGTGATCGACTAGTCGGCTAGTGATTGAGCTACTCAAGCTCTCTTGGCTTTGAGCGTATTCTGAGGCATGACTTTGAAATTTTTCAGAATTCATGTAAGGTGGAACCAGTCACTATAGCGCAAATAAGCAACATGTTGTTACCTGTTGTTAACCTTTCTTCACACATATTGCATGAATCATTAGCATTTAACAAATCAGGGTTATCCTCCATACTAGTTATACAGAGAGTCAAAGTGTGGGGTTTCGATTCTTGCCCAAAATTCATGCGGGGCAAACCTAGGGCGTTACGGCCATGTCAGGCCCCGCCGGGCGTCCGCCGTTTGCACGACCGGATTTATAGGGGACGGTTTGGTTTGCGGTTCACAAGGATGGATTGTATGAGTATGCGTGACGATCAGAATTGTCGCAACTAGGCTCGTAGTTGACCGCACGGTAGTTCTTATCATAAGTGACTTTCGACTGCGTCTAGGTACGGTATTTCCAGACTTCCGAAATCCTGGAAAAAAGAAAAGAAGAAGAAAAAGAAAAGAAGAGGAGGAAAAAATCTTTCAAAGCTTCCTCTCAAAAGCGAAGAAGTGCAAGAATCCGGACCCGAGGACAGCACTGTGCAGAGTTGCGATCAAGAACTCTGCGCACTCGATGCCGAGTGGGACGAGTGGTAAGGAATAGAAGATAATTGATGCCTTACCCCCTTCGAGGGCAGTCGGCAAAGTGGACTGGATGGTCAACACATGAGCAGTAAATCAGGGTTTTGATCCTGGTTTTGCTTCTTGCATTTTATCAAACCTCATGTCAGTGAGTGCACTCGCTGACATTAGAGTGAGCAATCCACCATTTTATATGTCATTCAATCTTCACCTGTGCGGGCTGTCATCCCGTTGATCATCGAGTTATGTAAAGTACCGAATCCGACCTCAACCGTCTACGAGAGAAATGGGTTGACGAAACCGAGCCTTGATAAACCAGCAGCCTGCATTTGGGGCTTAACATAGCCGTGGAATAACTAGGAACCTTGAAATTGGTGCTGCAAGGCGGCCATTGCATTCGTTGGACTGTTTTTAGAACTGCTAGGATTAATTATTGGATGCCTGCGATTTAGATCCAGACATTAATGCCGTCACCTATCTGAAAATTGTTTAATGGCCATATGAGGTTAAGTATGCATGTTCACCTACAGGGTTAGGTAATTTGTAAGTTCACGTATGACGTCACACGCGAAACGCGCGGCTGCGCTACGTTAGATACCTATCGGGTATCTAACGTAGCGCAGTCGGAAGGGCGGGTTATCTGGTGAGATCTGTTCACAGCGGATCAGTTTACCTTGCAAAGGATTGTGGTCAGACTGTGGCTACCTGCTCGAATGTCAACTGCCTTTAGAGGGCGGGTCCCAATGGTTTTTAAAAATACTATGGAAGCGTACAAAATAGAATCAACAAAACATGTTTCCAGAGCGAGATAAAAAAATACAAGATAAAAATTTAACTTCACCTAAGAAAAGGTCTAGCATGTTCCATCCCCCTGAAGATCGAGTCATGGACACTTCTAATGCAGATCTCGTTTAGCGTGTTGGTTTCGTGGATTTTTAACTCAAATGTTATTGCATGAGTTCCTCCAACATCGATAAAGCACGAATTTCAAGAAATGTCAAGGAATTTTTGAAAGCATGTAAACAGTTCTTAAAGATGGCTTAAAGATAGTGGAGATTTTACCATAAAAGCTTCGGAGCATCACGATTTTAACGATTCTAGCACAATATGTAGCCAAAATGAAGAACTAAACAAAGGAGTTGTTTAATCTGAAACCTTATCCTTCATCTCTCACTGAATGATGAAACGTGAGACGAACTAAAGACCTCAGCTGATCCTCATTTAACTAAGCCACAAAGGGGCCCTCTGTTGCAGACGATAACGAAACGTTCAGCGGCCTAGCGCCCGCCAAATATCTGGTTGACGGCTTCGCCCCTAGCCAAGAGAACATCCTGGCCGTCTTCTTTTCTTCTTTAGACCTTCTTACTTTCATTACAGAAAAAATTGGTTTCCTACTACTTTTCTACCTTTTATAGAATAGTGGAGCGGGGTATGGCATGGCAGAGAATTTCAAAACTGCTCTTAATCTTTAGAAACACAAGTATTATAAAATCAGTTGGTTGTCCGGTTGATACCATTCACTGTCCGACGACGATATACTCAGCCGATTCCTGTAGTCATTTTTCCTACCTCCCCGACCCCGCCAATACCCTTACCAAGAAACACAGTGAGAGTCAAGCACGCGCACGATTGTTGCGCGAAGCCCTCAAAAGGTCTACTGAAAATCCAACGCATACAAGGTCTGATCTGGGTCACGTTTTCTGAGTGCGGGCGCATTTTGTGTAACATCTGTGACACAATTGCTTAGTCCCTCCGCATGTGTCACGACGTAGCCACGGCGTCTACGATACATACTCTGCACCTCGACTCGCGCTGGACCACACTGACGAGGAAGGTCAATGAGGTGACTGTGGTGATTCTCAAAGCGACCTATATATGGTTGTAGGGTGTTGTCTGAAAAGCACCATAGTGGTTTCCAAAATTCCTGCGACCTCTGAGTAGGTCGGAAATTGCAGAAAACTGAGCGCTTCAGTGCGGCCTGATGACGCAAAACTGACCCCTGGAATACCTTTGGCGTGCCTAGAAATGATTCTACAAAAGGTTTGGAGCCTCAATCATTGCTAGAACTTGAGAATTGGCAAATTCCTAATAGAAGCGAGAAGTCTCATTCAGAGTAGGCATCCACCAGGAAGGCGGCATCGGATGGCCGAGTGGATCTCGCGGTTGACTTGCTTGAGAGTGACCAAGAGATCGATCACGGGCTTGGACTTGTACATGGCTAATGGTGTTTTTTGCATTTTTCTCAATGTAGAGTGAATTTTAGCCTCACCAACCAGGGTACCGTGTTCGCTTTTCTAATTCGGCTTTAACCTTTTTCAAGATTTGGACCAAGCTAGCTTTCGTCGATTAGAGATACGCCTCTGGCCATTAAGCCATGTCTGTTTTGTTGGGGAAGCTATCCATGTGTGATTACTTTGTAAAGTTTTCTTACATTTGAAAGTGTGTCTGGTAGCGGCCTCATTGCAAACATGATCGACAGCTATTTCTTTGGGTCCCTCACCAAAACGTGCCGATCAAACTTGGATTTCTATGGAGAACGCTTTTTGCGTGACGTTTACTAGTTCTACTAACTGTTAGCAGAATTGGAATGGCTTATCCATTCCGCGCTATTGCTGCCATTTTGGTACCGACCACTCTTCCGTACTCCCGGGGGAGGGTTCCTTTGCACGTACAGGCGCAAGCATTCTCACGGCTGCAGGGTGGGGAAAAAAAAGTTCGCCAAAGTTCGTCTAGGGGGTGGGTATTCGGGATACTGATCACGAATCTGGGATCCGTTTTTTTGTTACGGTAGATTACATGCTAAGATGTAAGGCTGCCGTCCGCGGGCGGGGCGGGAAGTATACCAGCTCACTCCTCGTCCGTTGACGGCGATCAGTGGACGGCGCACCCAGATTGGCCAGGTAAGGGATCCCGGCACGATTCGCGCCCGTCCGCGGACACTCCCGTGGGAGTATATTCACAGGCCTATGGATGTTATTGCGGTGATGAACACAAATTCAGCATTAGTTTTTGGCTTTCAAATTTTGGAGTGCTATTTTCAGCTCAAGATGCCACCTTGGAAACGAACTGTGGTTAGATGAAGAGAATGACGGTGAGTACTCTATTTTTTTTTACAGTATCCACGTTTACTCTAACCTAATGTATTCCGTCGTTACACCAAAACAAATGCCGGACTCGTGATAAGTAATCCAAATAACCCTCTAAACGAGGTATATACGAAGGATATTTTCAGCCTTTGAAGTATCTAGAGCGCGAGTGCCCAAATCTGTAATGCCTCCCCCCTTGCAGCCCTCGGAGTAGAGAGGTGCGGTCAAATGAGGCCGATATGAGACACACTTCCAAAACTGTTATAAAACACTACAAAATGATCACACATGGATAGCAGCTTCCACAACAGAACAGACATGGTTGTTGGCCAACGGCGTATCTCTAAACGACGAAAGCTAGCTTGATCCACAACTTGCAAGAGGTAAGGACGAATTAGAAAAGCGAACACGGTACCCTACTGGGGCTAAAACCACTCTGCATTGAAAAAATGTAAAAAAGCCGCTAGCGGTGCATTATCCCAATTTCGGAACCGACCCATTGATCACTCTTCCGCAAGCCCACCGCGCAATCCACTAGGCCATCCGATCGGTGCTGCATTCCTGGTGGATGCCTCCTCTGAATGTGACTTCTCGCTTCTATTAGGAATTTGCCAGCTATCACTTCTACCAACGATCGAGGCTGCAAACCTTTCGCAGAATCATTTCTAGGCACGCCAAGGGTATTCCAGGGTCAGTTTGGCGTTATCAGACCGCACTGAAGCGCTGCAGTTTTTTGCAATTTTTTACCTAGCCAGAGGTCCGCGAGAAATTTGGAAACCACTGTGGTGCTTCCCAGGCATCACCCGTTAACCATGTATAGATCGCTCTAAGAAACTCCGCGGTCACCTCTTTGACCTTCCTGGTGAGAGGAAATACTGGTCCCCTTCACTAGTTTTCCTCACTCTTCTGAATCCCGATACGCATTGGACGACGTCTGTGCTACGTATCTAAACCCTGACACTCGGCAGTTTGTCCCCATCCATTACCTGGGGTGTTCCCCGATCGCCCAAGAACTGTGGAAGGAGCCGCTTTAAGCCACAAGTCCCACTCGTTAAACCTACGTTGAAAAAGTACGGACGAGTATAACGAGCGTCGCCGCGGACCACGCGAGAACTGCCGCTCGTTCTCACGTGTGAAAAAATGAAACAGTGATTTGCAGTATATACTAAATCATCGTTTCGATAGCTTTGTTGATAAGTTCTGTGCTTTCTTCAAGATTGAGCGTATTCAGGTTGAAAGAAGCTATATAGCTGTAGGGATAAAGTCGAATTACAGACGACATCACTGCAATTGGGAAGGGTGTTGGACTGACGTAGCGACAGAAAGCGACCTGGAATTACTCACCCGCGAATAAACAACTAAGGATAGCTACGAGTTATCTGCTAAAGTGGAGGAATTTTCCTATAGCACTCGGTAGTCATTGCGCGATCGTGCGAGATCCTCCTCGGCCCAACTGGAGAAGGAGCTAACCATAAAAATATTGCTCGCACTGCATTTGTGGTAAAGAATTCGGTCTTACACTGGAGAACAAGGACACTTGATGCCATGCCGCGTGTATCCTGATATGCACAGTGATAAATCCTTCAATGGAGCAACGCCGTCACCATTTCAGAGATTAACTGCCCTGAACAGTTACGCAATACTTCAGCAAAAACGCGGACAATTCATTCAGATTGTGGAAGACTGGGAGTTTAGTTTTCAAGCAGAACTCAGATCGAAGTGAGGAACATGTACTGTCATTATACTCAGTACGTTATGAAGTACCAAGGAGAGAGTGTTTCCGGCAGGTAATGATTCCATCGGAAAATTATGAGCATCCTCTCTCAACTGATAACATAGAATCATTGATACATTCCGCTCGCCAAAGTCAGATTCGGTCAACCTTAGCCACCGTGATGGAAAAAGTTGTAGATTCTTGAAACTAATTTGACCCCATAGCGAGCCATCTAATGGTTGATGTGCTTTACAAGGGCCATGCAAAGCACAGTGAGCTGTCAAAATTACAATCTTTTTACAGCAAAGCTGGTCAAATATGAAAATTGATACCTGTGGAGTGCTGCAGAATATTTCTTGCATCTAGCTGGGCTAACCAAAACTGATCTCCTCTGGTTACTACGTGTTCGCATGTGTATTTCGATTGTAGTTCATTATGCGTCATTTCATTCACCCCTTCTGCCCTTTTGGAGTGTTTGTTTTATGCTCTTCGTCAATTTCCTCCTCGTTGATCATGCTTTCAAGCCTCAGTTTGGAAAGGAACTTGAAGAAAAGGGCTGGGAGACACGAAAAACTCGGGAATAGCAATGTTCGGTGGAATGATTGCGGCCTACCCAATGGCATCGCTTATTGATTTGAGTTGTCGCATGGTCCCGCAAAGACCGTCTGAGTACTGTGGACGGTTCGTGCAATTCTTGGCGGACAGCTCATTGCTACCACTGGCTATTTAGCCGCGAGAGCGCTTCTCGCTTTAATTTCTGAGAGTCGTCGATGGTTTTGCTCTTCGTTGATTTCCTTCCCCTTTACTGTGCATTCCTGTAGGGGGAAGCCATTAAAACTGAATGAAAGGCCTAAGAACTACAAAAACTCGGAAGAAAAGGATTTTGGAGGAACCACTTTGATTGTTGGTATTATTGATTGGACCAGGACGAGACTATCATTTAGTCCTGCAACGACCACCCGAGTGCTGTAGGAAAACTCATCCAATTCTTAGCGGATAACTCACCTCTAATCCTTAACTGCTTCTCAGAAAATTCTGAACAAGTTACTTGCAAGCTGCAGCGAGTAATTGATTGCCTCAAGTAAGTCATTTGTAAGCTGCTGCAGGCTAGCACAACTGCGCATGTAAGTTGGACGAAGACTCCTGCTAGTCATTCGAAACCTGCTGCAAGCTACCAGAAATGTCGCATGTAAGCTGCACGAAGACCCCTGCTAGGCATTCGAAAGTTGCTGCAAGCTAGCAAAAGATGACCCCTGCTATGTCGCGTGTAAGTTACACGAAGATCTAAACTTGCATTAAGCTTACATATTAGCACTAGAACAGATGTGTAACTCAGATATAGAGCCCTTTAAGCTAAATAGATCTATTTAGCCATATATAGGTCTATTTAGCTTAAAGGGCCCTATATGTAGTAGTCGGAGTAGCCGACTTACTCGAATGTTCCCCCATATTAGCCTAATCGAATGCTTGTAATTGTTCCGTAAACCTATTCCCAATATTCATGTTTTATTGGGTTCAGCACCTCGCAAATTCACAAAAAGAGTCGCACAAGACACGCAAAAAAAAAACCTGACAAACAACAAGGGCTCAGCACCTCGCAAATTCACAAAAAGAGTCGCACACGGCACGCAAAAAAACCTGACAAACAACAAGTGAATCATATGAGGCGGTGCCAAACAACATGAGAACAATAGCGGCACTTCACAAGATAGCAATGACATGGTAACAAAAAAGAACAACTAGGAGATCTAATGAGCAAAACTATGCAGTGAGCACCGAGCAGAATAGACAAGAAGTGAAGTGTAAGAAGACAAAGTGCGGCACAAATGTGAGGATAAATAATGGAAATGTTCAGAACTCCGATAGCTCCGACAACGGCGCGCGAGTAGCGCCGTATAAGCAGTCGGCGAAACCTAGAGTTTTTATTAAATTTCACTAAAGGTAAAGGACCTCATTATAAATGTATTCATTCAAAATTTTATAAAAACTCTAGGTCTTGCCGACTGGCTAAACGGCGCTACTCACGCGCCGTTGTCGAAGTGGATGAAACGACTCTAGTTATTCTTGATAATAATCAAAAAACGTAAGTGCTGCGCTGGCCTGAGAAGCTTCCTGGCTGACGACATTGTTATCCTTGGGAGGCGGGAGCAAATCCTGCATTTGGACCTCATTCGTGTTTTCCTTTTCCGCCTGCTGGTCAGTACAATGGTCCGATCTCGCTTGGTTTTTCAGATTTCTACGAAGTTCGTCCTGAAACGTGTAGTGTAATGTGGACGACATATGGCGTTTGGTGCGAAAAAAAATGCCTGACGTACAGTGCAACTGATATCATGTTGAAAACATCCATATAGAATGATTTTGCTTGTTAGCATGAGCGTAGGTGGCTGTGACGAAATCTAAAACAGTTTCATAAAATTTAGGAGGGGTGATTTTTTGCGCTTTTAACCATTGTATATTGTAGTACTCGCTAATAATGGCATCGGAGTCGAAATCAATGTAATCATTTCTCCTCTTTTTCGTTCGAGCCGTAAGTCTATGCCAAGTGCTGCGGTCGTACATCTAAAATATGGGCACACTTTGTAGCGGGCGTATGTAGCGGAATCAGGGAGGGATTCAACGAACCTCGGCGACATTTCCGACGAGCTTGCTGAAGAAATTCATGTAATCGGATGTGTGGGACATGGGACGAGATCGACTACGCAGACGGATATAAAGCTCCTTGAGGTCCCCGCCTTTAAAATTTGTGAGATGTGATTAGAAAAATTTTAACCGAGCAGTGAGTGAGGAACCATAGAGCGAGACCACTCAGCAGGACCATTACTGGAAGGAGCTATCTTGAAGTCCCCCTCAGGTGGATCTAGTGAGCCAAAATCAGACGTCTTAGCGGATTCAGCTCTCGTTTTAGCATAAAGTTAGAAGTTTAAAGCATAAATTGATGCTACACGTCGCATCAATTTATCCATCTAAACATCATTTTCACGAAAAAGAAAGCTAAAAAACACAGTCTAACAAAAATAACTGCGCACCTGACGGAAGGCGTCTCCTGAAGTAGTGGGTGTAGTATCGCCGGAACATCCTCCGCCTGAAATGAAGAAAACATAGGACTCAATATTTTAAAAAGTATTTCCGAGTGAGCGTAACGCAGAAACAACAATCACGGTGAAGGGATAATCAGAGCTGACCAACAAATGAAACAGAATCATCAAACTTTGAGAGCTCTCGCCAATAAATGAAACAGAATCATCAAACTCAAAATGACGTATTGCGGACAGTCAAATTTTAAAACGCTTGAACAGGCAACCCCAGGAAATTTACTCTGTTTTTATCAGAACATTTGCACTAGGCGAGACTCGAACCTGCATCCTCTGCTTTCTACGTCGGTTTCTACGCTTCAAACCACTGTTCGACTGCACATAATATCCACGATGTCCTCGTGGCCTATCAGCACACACCCATTATATCGGGATGAGTCGGTCGTTGATATCAGCATGGAACCCGTTCAGCTGAAGATCTTACTGGAAACGATGTTTTACGTGAGACATGAACGAAACCTAGAGCGGCTAGTATCGGCCTTCAGCTAACGGTTCCAATCAGCGTCCAGCTCATCCCGATATCAAGGGCGACTGCTGATAGGCCACGAAGGTATTGTGGATGTAACGTGTGACCAAACAGCGCCAGTAGTGTTAGACGTCGCACCCATCCCGGAGAGCAGAGAGCGCGGGCTCGAGTCACACCTGCACAGGAGTTTTGGTCGTAAATAAACATTCATCTAACACCTTGTATGTTGACAATACAACAGTTTCTGTTCGCCGGAGTTCCGCTTACGCAGAGGGCCCAGACCTAGGTAAGGGAAAGAACTCCTAGGTCTGCCTGATCTAACGTATTCGTGCTAAGATGCCTTGCCGGTGCCATGCTGGGACCAACCCGCTAAATACTGATTTTAATGATGATTGAAGTATATAACTTGTTGTGAAGAAGAGAAACGCAACAATAACAGCTACCTATGAAGTTAGTAATCGAACGGGAGGCGCTTGTGTATCCAGAAATTAACACGCCTCAACCACAGTGTATTCAACGACTGCTCCGATCTTTAGGAAACACCTTGCTGTGTGTGAGCTACTCCTTTCTGATAGCAGGCAGTCTTAAACCTAAAGGAATAGCTCACACACAGCAAGTAAACTTACGAAGATTACCCCTCTGCTCAGGCAAGACTTAAGAACCATAAATCGATAGATAAAGCCAAGCTAAGACAAGCTAAACAAGCTGAGACAGAAATGAACAGGAACAGCC
This sequence comes from Heligmosomoides polygyrus polygyrus, assembly GCA_947396885.1. Classification (NCBI taxonomy): domain Eukaryota; kingdom Metazoa; phylum Nematoda; class Chromadorea; order Rhabditida; family Heligmosomidae; genus Heligmosomoides; species Heligmosomoides polygyrus. The sequence goes on from OX377202.1 coordinate 24,342,773, forward strand.
GTGACAGCCGTCGGCCGTAATTAAGTCGCTGACAGAATTAAAGGATCGCGCCGTGTGATATGTCGATTGGCGCAATAGTGTTCGCTGGAGCGCGCTGGAGTTCGCTGAGACTCCACAACCCAGTTCCACGCTGTTTAGCGGAGGGGATAAAATGGGAGCTTTGAAGGGAAGTCAGTGGTTCGCAGCGAAAGCTTGATCTCCACGAATTCGCAAGCAAACGACTCATCCATGGTTGTGGGTATCGCTGGGACTCATCAATTCCACTAACCTTCTCGAAGGCTTAGGAAGGATTCTATGCTTCAATGGCCTGGCTGCGCTTCTCGAATGCTAGAGATTCGAAGCGTTATCGTGGTAAGAAGAGCCATACATATAGCGAAACCACCACTGTTACAGATTTTGGTTCACCTTGCAAGAAGAAAACCGAAAGAAGGGTGACCATATTTCTAGCGTGCATTCCCATCGCTACTGGCTTGGTTCTCAACACTTTAGGAACGCCGGTATTGATGTCTCCCGCTACTTGATCGATATTGATGGTTTTCATACTCCTTGGGCCAGATTTATGAACCGGCCTCTAACGGCGAAAATACCGCCAAACCACCTGACATGACATTCAATACCATCAGGTTTGGCGATATTTTCACCGTTAGAGCGCGGCAAGCGGTGATGAGTCTGGGCCCTGGTTTTTTTATTCAAGACATGGGCCCTAACTACACGGGGAAATACATTGATAAAAACAACATCCAAGGAGTGAGGTGGTTCTGAGTGTGGTTCTAGTGTAAACTGCGATTAACATGCAATAAAAGTCAAAAAAGAAAAACTCACTTCGAATAACACAGTATACGCACTATTGCACGTAGGGATAATTCAGAATGCCTTTAACTTCAACGTTCTTCAACTTCATGTAGAGAAGGAACAGAAGTTGCATATACTTATAGTATAGCAGTGTCAATAAACATCAGGTATTAGTTATGGACCATCACATGCCGAGTCCTTGAAGCCAAAAACAACTGTCCCCTGTCAGCATGGTGACCCCCCCCCGACGTCGACCAACGGTCGCGCCGTTGCAATGAATGCCGTCAGCAGAGAAGGAAATAGAACTGAATCAACACATAGCCAAAAATATCAGCCGTGGACGACCATTTGTAAAAGTTGAAGTGCCTGCCCGGCCAGACAACCCCGCTCGGGAGGTTCCCGCTCCGGTTTGAACAAACAAGATGACGCCGCCCGGTTTGAACAAGTATGCTGCATGACAGCGCGCGCACACCGCGAGTGGAGACGCGTGCGTCATGTTTCAAACCAATTAGGCGCGAAACATTAGCTTGCACGAAAGCTTCTTGCAAGCTTGCACTTGATGAAAGTTTCAAATTCCTGGGTGCAAGCTTGCAAGTAAGTTAACCGCGAGGAATAAGTCGCAAGTAACTTGTTTTGGAGCTCTGAAGGCGCAAGTAACTTGTTCAGAACTTTCTGCGTAAGTTTACCGCGAGACATGAACTTGCAAGTTAGTTAACCGCGAGAGATAGTCGCATGTAACTTATTTTGGCGATCTAAGGGAGCAAGTAACTGATGTTAACCTTGCAGGTAAGTCAAACGCGAGAGATTAACCGCATGTAACTTATTTTGGGCATCTAAGGGCACAAGTAACTTAATTTAGGGCTCATAAGGCGCAATTAACTTGTTCAAAATTTTCTGAGTTGTCGCGGATGCAGATTGGTGTTTTAAATATGCTTTGTGGAGTGAATTACAATTACATCTCGTGTTATGACGCGTTTGAAGGGATCGAAGAAGATCATCGGTATAAAGAGAGTCGCGTGCCAACCGCAGCTGGCCTTGTTAAGACTGTTCATGCACAGGTTTACCTAAAATCGCATTCAACGACTAAATCGCAATGAAAAATGCAACTATGAAGATAGTGTGAGGACGTAGAATATCTCCAGCGAATATCTTGTTAGTGGTGTTATTTTCTTTAAATAGCCCGGTTCCAGTAAAAAAATTGCGTTAAGAGGAGAGTCCTCGAAAGTCCCGTCTTACTCTGACGCGTTACAACGGGAATGTACTGTATTTTTCTCTCTGCGCGCGAAGAGCGAGGTCGGAGGAGGTACCGACTCACGTACGCCCTAAATGGTGCTTTAGGTTACTAGCTTCTACCCCGGTCAACCAAATCTTCCATGTCTGGGAGTTCGATGAATTGGCACCATGTTTCTCAGTTAGTTATAAAGCACTGACGTGCTCAACGAGTGGCTATTCGAATTTATTTTGTGGGCCAAATACGCATTCTAAATTGCGTTCACTAGACCTCCTAGAAGTGGAGTGCATGCCGCATCCCACAAAGACAGTACAGTTGGCAATGTAACGGCCCAGAAGTGCGTGGTTCAACCGTGGTCGGAAGAAGAGAGGATCGTTACAAAAAGAGTTTATTAGAAACAGCCAATACGGTGTTACACAACAAACAAGCAAAAGTGTGAAATGGGAACCTATACAAAACAAGAGAGACTAATAACAAAGGGAGGGAAAGTGTTGAGTGGGGGCAGCCCTCCCTGAAGTGGTTACCACGCGCACTCTGCTCGCCCAATATCGAAACGATAGCCACGCGGAGAATAGATAGTTCGGGTGGATAGACCACTCCAATACCTCAATCTCAAACTTGGGTAATTAAACGTTTATTGCAATTAACATAGAACACGAACGACGTACACAGCAACAAATTAGTACAACAACACTAACAGCACATACACTGAACTAATACTAGCAACAAGAGTAGGAAAATTGGGCGATTTACCTGAGTCCGTAACCCTGATCCAGGAGGGAGTGATGATAGACGATGGATAACTACGCGCTGATGACCCGGAGAGACCCAGAGAACAGATACCGGTTAAACTACGATCCTTCAAGGCGAGGACTACTACGCGCTAACGATGTGACCTGGAGCAACTTAGAAATAGATAGCGGCTAAAGCGACAATCTTCCCAGGGCGAAGTAGAGGTGAAGCGATGTCCATGAGTCCGAGCCCTGTCCCAAGGCGGGAGTGATGACAGATACTCACGAACAAAGACTACGCGCAAGAAAGAGTACCCAGACAAACTGTTCGAATGGGGCGCCGAAACCGTGATCACGCGCGGTCAAGACGATTTGTCGTCACTCCGCCCGAGGCAAACGGTCTTAACGCCTGGCGTTCCTTCTTGCCGTCAGGCGAGCCAATTCTCCCAACAGTTCGCGCAGCTCGTCCTCTTCTCGTTCGAATCTCACACGCGCCAACAGCTTCTTCTACGGAATGTTGCACAGGGCTGTGTGATGACCGCCATCGTCCGGAATAAGGTCCTCGAAGGTGGTCCCCTGTAGACGTTTGCAATAGTAGCAGTCCTTATCTTTGTAAGGACATTCCTTCTTTTTCTGCTGGTCGTCTTGCTCGTCATCTGGCCACATAGCCGGACAGTATTCCAGGCATTTGTAACACGCGCTCAAGTCTTGAATTATGCTATACCTTTCGTCTCCATTTGTCACGATCGGACAGGAGCCGGAGAAGTGTTCTCCTTCAGCTTCACAAAACGCGCACTTGAGTTTAGGGCACATCCCTGGTGATTGTATTTCCCTCTTCCTGAAGGGGAAATCTCTGAGGTCTCGCCTCATCCTGTCGACCCAATTTTGGAGGTCTTCTACGCGCCTTCTTAGCTCGATTTCTCTAGCTTCCTCCTGAGCTATCATTTCCTGCTCGATGACTGCCGCTTCGTCTTCCTCTTCATCTGCCACCGAGCGCAGATCGAGGTCGTCATCTTCTTCGTCCTCATCTGACTCGTCAGTGATGAGTGCTGGTGGGGGAGCATCCTCTTCTGGCTTTCTCACTTCCTCCACCATACGCTCCCAGTACACGGCGTCATTCAGGTCCACTTCTACGCGCACGGGGTTGTCCTCTGCCATAGCGACATCGACTGGTTCGGGCTGCTCGACCTTCTCGATACGATCCTTCTCCTCAATTTGTTGTTTGAGGCTCGCGAGTTCCCTAGCCTGCGCTTCGATCTTTTCCAGAAGCTCCTCGAACCTCTGCTCCGATTTGTCCTTCTCGTTGGCGGTCAGAGTATCGAACGCTCTTCTGAAAAGCGCATTGACGTGCTCTGAATTCGAAGAACAAGGACCGGTTCGAGGATCTTTCTCGGCAGTGTGCAGCTCCTTCTCCATCTGGAAGATGTCGGCGTTCAACTTCTGTGTCTGCTCGTCCATCAGATGAATTACGCGCTCGGCCTTATCATCCAACTCCGACTGCGATATCGGCAGACCACGGGTAGCATTCCTGTACAGCAGGTTGGTGACGACGTACCTGGTTCCCAAACGCGCAATCTCCTCCCTAGCTGAAAGGGCACCCTTCAAAAGCTTAACCGTATCCAGAACCTTAGAGGCAGGAGTAGCAAGCAGAAATCTCATCAGATAACAAATGATAATGAATTCTCATCAGATAACAAATGAGTCCACTGCGTGTGGTTAACTGAGGCAACGCGCATCTGCTGCTGAAGCTCGTTGTATAATAGATCGTCTCCAAGTCGTCCTGAACCTGAGGCCAGTGCCTCTGCCGATCGGTCAGAAGACGCGTAACGAGCATCGTTGTCGACCGTTGACATGCTGCAATAATGATCTTTCATAAGTGGTTTCCTGCCGTTGTCGAGCAGTTTCCTGTTACGGACCTGTTTGTTAGAGCTTTTTTGTACGCGTACTGAGTTTATCCAGGTCGGTATAAGGCGAAATAAACCTTTTGTACCTTGTGACTCGTACAGGAAGATGCAGTACCCTAAGCTAGCAAAGCACATGAGCATAATTGCGACTATTTTTGTGATGTAGAGCCAAACTACAAGGATAGGGGACGACATCTTGTAGTTTCCTACGCGAGTTTCAATTGAGTAAAAGGCAGTACGACTTAGTTTTATGGCTTGAAACTTATGTATATGTTCTACTTCCCAGTCGAGATATGCACTTTCCTTTATACGCGAGCCAGTGCATATCCCGATCACTGTGGAGATGAGCGTAATTGAGAAAACCGACATGATGTTTAAGTCGCGAGACAGTTTCTTGTAGTCTATCTTCTTGAGTTGACGTAAGTTATAACGCGATGTCTTAGATTCAACCGCTGGACCTGCGGCAATGTCGTCTTCTGTGACATCAGCCGAAGTCAGACCGCTTTCTGAGGATTCGGATAGCCTTTCCTGAGACTGCCGTGGCGTACTGGTGTTCGGTTTTGAAGTCGAATCGCCGTCGTCCAGCTCAAGAGGCACTAAAAGATTTAAAGGTCTTCTGATTTTCCGATGAGAAGGCAAGAGAACTGATGCTTCTCTCACAACGCCTTCCTTATTCGACACTAGATCCTCAATGCGACTCATTTTCCACATGTAGCGAGGTTGAAGCGCGTCACAAACTAGGACTACTTGTCCTTGTTTCGGAGCAATACGCGATCCGCGTTTGTTTCCAACCTCTCGCTGGTGCTTCTCTCTTAAGGGCGTCAAATATTAAGACCGCCACTGCTGCCAGAACTTTTCTGTAAGCTTGTATGAGCTTTGTATAGCCTGCAGCACTTGGGCTTTAGTTTGAGATGCTAGTCGTTCAGCGGGATTGACGTATTCGGGGTCCTCGATTTGGTTACATTCCATCTCCAACGGAGTTAGGAGTTCGAACTCGTTCTGAAGGAAGTCTATCGGTCGAAGGACTCGGTCTGAGTCGGACTCCGACTCTACATAGAGCAGAGGTCGAGTGTTCAGCATACCCTCTATCTCTATTAAGAGAGTTCCCAACTCTTCACGCGATGGTGTAGTCTTCCCCAGTGACTTGTGCATAGCCAGCTTTATGGATCTGATCAAGCGCTCGCATACTCCTCCTTGCCATGGTGCATAGGGAGTAATATAAATCCAGTCAATCTGACGACTACTTATCTCCTTTCCGACGCTGGGATCCTGTCGGACTTTCTGGAGGTATCTGAGAGGATAATATCTCCTAACGCGAACGTTGGTGCATTGTCGCTCGTTATTGACTGCGGTACACCTCTTCTCGAGAAAAATCGTCGCAGCATGTGCAAAAACGCTACGGTAGAAACGTCAGATACCAGATCCAAGTGGACTAATCTGGAAACTAAACATGTGATGATACATCCGTAGCTTTTCTCTACACCTCCTTCACTTTTCACGGAGAGAGGTCCGAAATAGTCCAATCCTATGTGTTCAAATGGACGTGATCTTATAACTCTACGCGCTGGTAAGTCTCCTTGTTCAGGATACTTGTAAGGCAGGTTGTTCATCTTCTGACACTGTGTGCAACGTCGCACAATAGCTATCACCTCTGCTCGTAGTTTTGGTATCCAGTAGTGCTCTCGTACGCGACACATAGTCTGGCTGACGCTAGTATGAAGATCACGATGACATTCAGTGATTATCAGCCGGGATAACCAAGTTTTCTGCAAGACGAGCATAGGGAACTTAGCGTAGTCACTAAGATTGCTCCTTCCTAGTCGACCACGACAGGGAATTATTCCGTCCTCGTCTGTGTAAGGATGAAGATGATGAAGCGCCTTTAGGATGGTGTGGTTAACACGTGAAAGTTGATGCTGCCTCACAATGGCCTTACACGCTGCCCTAATCTCCTGTCCACTTAGCGACAGAGTCTCCACGTGAGGTAAATCCTTGAACAGCGAAGATAGCACTATATGTTGTGTTTCCTTCTCATTCACACGTTTCACCAGTACGTGAATGAAGCGCAGAACATAGGCTACAACTCTTTGAATGCTGCGAAATCTTGAAAATCGGATCTCGTGGAATATGTCGGCACATGTTGTCTTCGTTTGAGTACAAACAACTGCAACTGGATGTCCTTCATCAAAGTTATACTCGATATCTTGCAAGTTCTTCGATCCGTCCTCACTTTTCTGCAACATTATCGGTCTAAACGCGCTTATCCAGTCTTCTGCTGGCTGGGCAAGAAACTCAGGTCCAGTCCACCAGAAATGGTGGAGCAACTGCTCCTTATCTAAGCCTCTTGTGGCGCAATCAGCTGGGTTGTCGGCAGATGAAATATGGCCAAATTGCACTACATATCCGTTCTCTTCCAAGTGGCTGGCAATGCTTCGGATTTCAAAAACGCGGTTTCGAATGAAAGGGCTCACGTTCTGTCGCGATTCCGTCCTGATCCAGTTTAGCGCTATCTCCGAGTCACTGAGAATAATTACGCGATCAACTGTGATAACAGAAGAGATCTGCGATGCTACTGAGTTTGTCAGTCGCATAGCTAATCTTAGTGCGTCCAACTCCATTTTTGGTATGGTAGTTCTTGTCTTCAGGCTGGATAATTTAGATTTAGCCATGAACAAGTGTGACGATGATGTGGAACATAAATACGCGCAGGCCGCAAACGCGTCACAGCTGGCATCCGCACATGTAACAAGTATTACAGTCGAAAATTTTGGCGATAGGAAGCGCGGTATAGTCTTCTGGAATCCATCCATATCCCGTAAAATGGCTTCTCACTCGCTTTTGCGATCTGCTTGAAGCGAAGTATCCCATTCGAGGTCGCCTTTCCATAACGATTGCAAGAACAGTTTTGCCTTATGAACTAAAGGCAACATCCAACCCATGGGATCGTAAACTGAGGCAGTGGCACTTGCTATGGAACGCTTAGTGACCTTATTCTGTGCTGTTATTTTGCAGTTGACTAGCAGAAGATCTTCCGATTTGTTCCATTTGATTCCCAGAACTTTGGGATGCTCGTCCGTTGATCTGTCCACTTGTTGTATGGCCTCCATGACTTCCCTGTTGTTGGAAGCGAACTCGCGGAGGTTCATATTGAGCTCCTTGAAGATTGTTTTCGTTCGGGCATACACTTGAAGCCCCTCTTCAGGCGTGTCCTGAGTCATTAGAAGGTTGTCGACGTAAAGGTTCTCTTTGATTTCCTTTATCAGGTCGACATCATTTGGATACTGGTCCAAATGATGTCGACCTGATAAAGGAAATCAATGAAACGGAGAAGGTAGTAAACCGAAGGTCACGCGTGTGAAACGATACACTTGTAAGTTCCTCGCACTAGGAGGCTTCCTATGATCACGTAACCACAAGCACCGGGTGGCGTCTCTGTCCACCTCGTGTAAGCGCACTTGTAAGAACGCCTTTTCTACGTCCGAAATCAACGCAACGCGCCCAATTCGGAATCTCAAGAGAAGTCCGTAGAGTTTCGGTAGCAGTACTGGTCCTCTGTGCAGGGCGTCGTTAAGTGAAGGACAGTTCTTAAAGTGGGCTGAAGCATCGAAAACAATTCGAAGCTTAGTGGTGCTCTTCTGTGGCGTTAACACAGCTTGATGGGGAAGGTAATGGATCGTTCCTTAAACCGTTGCCTCTTCATCCACCACCTCGATAATATTCAATCGCAGTTGGTCTTCGAATGTGTCGTTGTACTTCTCCAGAAGCGCTTTATCCTTCTGAAGAGAGTTCCACACACTGATAAGTCTTCGTAACGCGATAGCTCTATTGTCTGGAAGAGCCACGGGTATTTCTTTCCACGGTAGACGGACGTAGTATCCATCCTCCTTCTTCTCTACCGTGTTCAAGAACTCTTCCATCACTTTTTTGTCCTCTAAAGTCTGGACCTCTTGTTCTGACTTCATGAATTCTTCAGTACCGTCTTGCTCCATCGTCCAGTACTTTTCCCAAAGCGATTGCCCTTCCGTGACTTCCGATGGGTTTCTAATCGAGAACGCGTTTATGTTAGTCTCAAGAGACCACGACTTATCCCATTCCTGAACTCTTCATCTTTCCTCAACACTTGTGTGACCTGATGTGACCCCTGAATTCGTCCTGTTATTAAATGTCCCATACGTGTGGGTAACAAGTATAAGCCAGACGGGAGGCATATATGGGTCTGGTCATGTCGAATGAGCTGCCAAAGTTGATCACTTCCGAGTAAGATCAACGGTTTAGTAGCTGCGCGGTCTTGCATTAAGTTGACATTGAGGTTCTGCGCCTTGATGAAGGCGACGTCTTCTTCAAGCACAGGAGGAGTTTTCAAAGTGCTCGTGAGGGTATCGTGGGTGAGGAGTTCCAAGGAATACGGTTCTCCGTTCTCATCCCACATCTCCAGTGGCACTTTACGACTTAGACATTCGTACACGCGATCTGAACCGAATGTTCTTACGCGCAGGATGGTTGTGCCTAGTGTCGGCAGACACAATTCTTCCGCAAGCTTCTGATCAATGAAGGAACACTCCGCACCGGAATCCAGTAGTGCCGCTACTTTCCTTAGTCTACGCGTTGAAGGGTCCATGATGGTAATCTCTCCTATTGGCAGAAAGGTTTCGCGCATGCAAGGGATTCCTTCGCTCGAATGGAGTTGAGCGACAGCCGTGTTTTGTTGATCCGTACGCGCAGTGCTGTGTTCCTGATCACGATTAAGCTGATGAGTTGCAGTGGATGTAGGACTTGTTTTTTGCGTAAACTTCCCTCTCTCCTTCACTTTCCCTGAAGAGGGGAATTTTCCTTGCTGTGAGGTTTCGGGAGATGTCGTCGACTTAAGCAACATGAAGTGTGGTGTCTGCCCTGACAAGTGAAGCATGAGCGTTTCTTACACTCAGACATTGGGTGGTGAGGGGATGCACAGATGCAGCACAATTTGTGCTCGCGTAGGTAGCTAGCCCGCTCTTGGGGAGTCGTGTACCTTGTGCATAATCCGGCTTTGTGTTCTCCACCACAGTACATGCACGCGTCACTTCCACGAGAAAACTGTGCTTTGTGTGGTTTCTCCTTCCGTGGGTGCTGTGGAGACGACGTGTTGTTGTTTGATGTGAAGATCTCGATCTTCTCTTCACTTGAAATGAAGTGGTCCAATGTAGTCAGGAGATTTTCCATTAGAAAAGATCCCGGAATACTTCTTTTCCAATACTCTCCTTTGGACTTGCTCGGGGAACTTGGAGAGGACCTGCTTCAAAAGCCACTGGCTGTCGACTTGTTCTCCTTTGTCTCTGAGTTGAGACCAATGACTTGGAGTTGTTCCAGGAGCACGCGCTGGTCCTTTATCGACGGCGAACGCAATGCTGCTGTCTCCAATCTTGATATTAGGTGGTGTATCAGCTCTTCCTCGTTTCCGTATTTTGCATGGAGGAAGTCGATTGCTTTCTGGTAGTTTTGATCCGTGACTTGAAAGCGCATAATTGCATTTCGGGGCTCCCCTTTCAACGCGCTGAGAAGATGGTTGAATTTGAAAAGTGGAGGTAGTGGCTGAGTGTGAACATTGGCGTTGAACAATACCCAGAAGTTCTCCCAATCCCATATGTTGCCGCTGAAGGTAGGGATGGGAAGAGTAGGAAGATCGATCCTTTTAGTCTCGGAAGAATGGTCCTGCAGAGCGTTTGCCGACGCGCATGTGTGAGGACTGTCGCGATTTCCTCCTTTCTTTGACGTAAAGGCTCGAAGACGACCTTGTATGACCGCTGTCAGGTCGAATGCAGAGCTTAGAATTGCCTCTGTTTTATTGGAGTACATTTCGAAGTCGTCCGTGTCCGACTTAGATGGCGTACTTGCCATATTGTTCAACGCGCACGCGTACTCTTGCCACAAATGTTCGATTTTTGGTGTACACGACTCTATTGCCCCGAGTATTTCTTGCATGTCGTCTTGCATGTCGTTGGAGTATTCCTTTTCGTAGCCTGGAGCGCGGTTGTTACCTGTTATTTGCGTCTCTGATACATCATCTTTAGCACGCGCTAATATTGCTTCCAATTTATTGCAATATTGTGTTAACAATCGCTTATAAGATGTAAGTTGGGTTGACATTTTACGCGTTCTTAAACTTTAGCTCGATATCAGAAGACACGAGTAGAAAAGTTTCAATGTAAGCGTAGTATTCTGTAGAAACGAAGTGTACGCGCAAAATTCCTAACCGTAGGAAATTTTGTGAACTGGGTTTCTACGCGCACAACCGAAAATTAATACTAACTGCCTTCAAGCTAACAAAGTCACTCGAAACGCGCTTATGTCAAGTTTTGATATGCTCAAGAACCGAACTGTCGTATATCGAATCCTCCTTGATCGATACCAGAATACAGACAGAATAGCGACGGCCGATGCACCAGTTGAAGTGGTTACCACGCGCACTCTGCTCGCCCAATATCGAAACGATAGCCACGCGGAGAATAGATAGTTCGGGTGGATAGACCACTCCAATACCTCAATCTCAAACTTGGGTAATTAAACGTTTATTGCAATTAACATAGAACACGAACGACGTACACAGCAACAAATTAGTACAACAACACTAACAGCACATACACTGAACTAATACTAGCAACAAGAGTAGGAAAATTGGGCGATTTACCTGAGTCCGTAACCCTGATCCAGGAGGGAGTGATGATAGACGATGGATAACTACGCGCTGATGACCCGGAGAGACCCAGAGAACAGATACCGGTTAAACTACGATCCTTCAAGGCGAGGACTATTACGCGCTAACGATGTGACCTGGAGCAACTTAGAAATAGATAGCGGCTAAAGCGACAATCTTCCCAGGGCGAAGTAGAGGTGAAGCGATGTCCATGAGTCCGAGCCCTGTCCCAAGGCGGGAGTGATGATACTCACGAACAAAGACTACGCGCAAGAAAGAGTACCCAGACAAACTGTTTGATTGGGGCGCCGAAACCGTGATCACGCGCGGTCAAGACGATTTGTCGTCACTCCCCCCCCCCGTCGAAACTCCCCTCAGATACTGGCCCGACTTCTCTTCTTTTATCATGTCTCTCCTTTTTTGCACCCCTACCAAGATGCTCCTTGTTGGTGTCGACAGGCCTTGCACCATTACCGTTTCTCTCATATGCTGCCGAACCTTCCTTACTCAGCGTAAAGAACTGCTTCGTGCCGCCGCATACACTGAGGCCGCGTGCCTCCTTAGCGTTCACAAGCATGAGTTTTGTCCTCTCGATGCGCATTGCAGCCTCTTTCAATCCTGCATACGCACAATGACATTGCTTCTCCATTGCCTCCAAGAGATGGGTTTCGGGCCAGTGTATCAGCTGTTCATACAAGTGCTGTGCCTTCGTAGTGTCGTCTCTTTTCTAGCGCAATTACCATCTCTGTTTGGGCAACCACCTTGTACGCCGCATTCGTGGCCGCTATGATCTGATCAAACGAATGCCTTAATGCCTTCTCTGGGCAATGCTTTATACTGCGCCTTAGCCTTATCACCAAGTTTCACCCCAAGCAATGCCTTTAACTCACCCTCGGACCAGTTCTGCCTCGGATATTTAAGACAGAAAGCTTTCATGAAACACTCTTACGAGTACTCTCTGTCTCTAAAGGAAAAAGTGCGAATTTTAGGTAGTGATGTGCACTTCGAATAGCTACTAATGTCCGTGCTTGCTGTCCGGGCGACTCTCTCTCTCGGCCTACCACATGACATACTACTCGAATCACTGTCACTCTCGTTTCAATCACTCTCACCGTACATGAAACTTGACTGACCTTGCTGTGCTAGCTTCATCCTCGTACATCGCTCGGAGCCGTCCTCTGCCCGGCTGCTTCACTTCCGATGCCCTTCGCGCTCACTCTGGCACTTCTTAAGACTTGAGCTTACATTTATATTTCCTTAGACTGTCAAGACAATTCTCTTTATTGGCAGCGTAATACCCACCAAGTATCGAACTGCTGTCCTTGGCCTCGCGGTCCTCTTGTTTGGATGTCTAGTGTCTGCGCTCACCTGTGCAACTCTTCAAACTCCTTCTCTCGAAGCTCCTGCTGTCTCTGCAATTCAGCAATATGTTGCTTCTCCCTATCATTTTTTCTCTCATTGCACAACATCACTCTAATGTCTGTATTGGTTGCCACCCCATAATTTCTACAACCTTCTTCACTACCTCTCCGTGGCTCAACAGCTTTTCCATTTCTTCTTTCGCCTCATAGTGTGTGGTACTACCTAGGCGCTCCACTAGCACCTCTAGGCATTCCCTCTCACCTCTTCTTTGAGTTATAAGAGGCCTTCAGCCTCCAAGTACTTCTGCCGAAAGACGATAGACAATATATGTTCATCAGCATAAACAGGCGGATATCAATAAAGATCACACTGACAGTGGGACGTGTGTAGAGGTGACGGGAGACGAAGTGGCAGACGGCAGAAGTCGAGTTCGGGTCCGGGATCGTAGCGACGACACGAGCCGTCCTCCAATCGGACGTCCATGCATTGCCCCTTACTTACAGCTCCTCATATAAATACGAGTGTTGGTTACGGCAGTATGAATGGAATGCATGAATAATGGGAGATGGAAGCGCGGGATATGTGAAGCTACGCTTGTGCTACAGTAACCTAGCATGGGAGTGTAATTTGCCACTAAGGCGCCTGAGGGAGGGGTTACGGTGAGCTACCCTAGCACTGGGAAGCATGGCACAGGATTCCTTCCACCTCATCCTATCAAAAGCACGACGGTCCCGGGCGTGCCCACCCCGAGTATATGGAAAAGCAAAAATGGGGAAACACTCACTGTCACCTGATGTTGTGGCGGTTGTAGTCGATGGTTCCTTATGGAAAGAGGCTCGTGGCCTAGAATTAGAATGCCATGCTTGATGCGTGTGATGGTGATGGCCACGTTCACCCATCGAGGGTCGTCCAGGAAATCTGCACGATCGGCCTCGAAGTGCGACCTCGTAGTGAGAAGGATCAGTGTGTCCTTCTCGCAACCCTGCACGGAATCGACCACATAGAGGTCGATTCCCTGGTCTGAGCGTAAGTCTGTACCGCTTCATGTAGAAGGTGATGACCGCTATTGATTCTGGCCGGATCGCGGTACCGAGCAACAGGCGGATGGTATCGCGGCATGCCTGGGTCTTCAAAATGCTGTAGTGGGACTCTGTGGCTATGCTGAGATACACACCTAATTTCACGAACAGGAACGGTAGCTTGCGGTTGCGGCACCTCTTGTTGTCGAGGAACAGACGTGGGTGCTGCGGTCGTTCCAGTGATCAGGGTGTTGTCGTAGAACAGCCGGTTTGGCATGGCGTTCAACTCCGGATGCCGGTCAGCGGCGCCAACAGAATCCTTCTTTGGGCCAGAAGATCCATCACTCCTAGTGCTGCGAATTTAGCCGGGGTAGACGGAGCGTGCAATGTATTTAGAGGAAACTTTGATACCTTATGCGTGTTCTATGAAATACAGAGTGAGTGGCGTATTACAATAGAATATTGAACGAATATCAGTGCTAGTTGATAGCAGATATACAAAATACTGGCAACAAAAAAACTTAAGTGGAAAAAAGAGAAATACTGAAGGGAGCCAATGTACAATGTAAAGCCATGTGCCGCAGCTAGGCACGAGAGGCAGCCGCTAAGACCTCGCAGACGTAGACAACGAGCGGTAGTGTCCGAATGGTAGTTACAGAAGATGATACGTGGTCGTCGTCCTTGTTACCTGCGCAGGATATTACGTTATATCGAAAGTCGCTTCTTATCCGGTGGCGTTATAACGGGAGGGCACTATATTTTCTGAGTCACGGCACACGTGTCACGACGTCTGTAGCTCGTCTTCTGAAGCCCTACACACGTTGGACGATACTGAGAACGAATGCTAGTCCGCCCTTACAGGTCCCTTTCACTGATCCCTTCTTCAGTGGTTCCACATTCCTCGTCCCACCTTAGCTGATCCACTTCACTGGTTCCACACTACTTAACCACTTTTGTGATCCCTCTCTGCCGGTCCCCTATACCTGTTGTCCTTTCACTGAACTATAACTTCCTTGGTTTCTTTATTGGTCCCTTCTTCACTGGTCGTTCCATTAATAGTCCCCCTTTATCGGTGCCTCCTTTACTGGACCCCTCCCCCGCCTTTCACAGGTCCCCCATTTCTGGTCTTACCCTCACTGCCTCCCCCCTCCTCTATTACTGTCCCCCTACCCTTGCCGGCCCCCTATACCGGTCCCACTTCACTGGCTCACTTTACTGGTCACCCCTTACAGGTACGTCTTCTGAAACCGGTCGTCTTTTGCGCGACATCGGCGACACGCCGTCTGAATCGGGACACCCCTTGCCCGACATCGGTGACACCTCTTCTGAACCCGAACGCCTGTTGAACGACGTCGGTGACATGCCTTCTGAACCCAGACACTCATTACATGACGTCGTTGACACGTCTTCTTCTGAAAGAAACACCTTTTGGGTGACAATGATGACAACTCCTCTGAACCCAGACACCCATTAGGTGACATTGATGACTTCGCTTTTAAAGCCAGACCCTCATTGCGCAACATCGGTGACATGTGTTCTGAACCCGGATACCCGACGTCTGTTAACGCCATTCGGACGGACGGAGAGACTGAAGGACAACTGCTCAATTTATATATATATATATATATATATAAATTGAGCAGTTGTCCTTCAGTCCATATACACCTACTCCACCTATATATATATATATATATATATATATATATATATATATATATATATATATATATATATATATATATAGGTGGAGTAGGTGTATATATATATAGAAGTATAGTAGAATACTTTTACAAGCACACTTGTCAACAGGCTCGCTTGCTCATGAGTGATCTGCTAACATGCCAGCCAGTAGGTGTTAAAACGGATCTAGACAAGTGAGGTGGACGTAGCTGATATGCTACTGCTCTCACGTTCATTGTTCTCTCACCTCGAAGTGTAGACCAGTCGACTTAGCGGTTAGCGTGAACATCACTTAAGCGGTAAGTAATGATATTAGGTGCTTTCTGGAAAATGGCTTTGAGATTTTGCAGAATCGTGTGATGCATACAAGAGCACCACCCCGATGACAGTAGAGTAAATAAACAACCAGTCACATGTACTCAAAATTAGGGTTACAATTGAAAGTTTTCAACGTAGGAGAACCTCTCTATATACCGCTGATTGATAGAAAAAGCATGCAAGAGGTCCACATATAACACAAACATTTTTCTGTATTAAAAAGAGCGGAGTGAAGTGAACTGCAGCAGAGGTAGGCTTTTGGCCATTCAGTTAGCAAGCAACAAAGGTGCAGGATTCAAACCACGGAAAGTCAACCATATGGTTGGTCGCACCAGAATGCTAAACGGTGTATAATGCGTGCAGTGATGTGACTTTTCTCGCCCCTTTTCTTATAACAGTTCTGTATTCTAACGGAATGTGGATCATGTGGATCACGCCAAGAAAACAACAACCTGTCCTACTCTTAGCTCTATATTGAGGAAGTCCATGCCTAGGACGGAGTCATACCATTGCTCACCTTGAGCGAAGCCTTTTGATAGGCTCCCATATCCGACTCATCGCTTCGCGCAATCGATATTATTAGACTTCGCTCGAGGTGAGCGGTGGTATGACACTGGCCTAAAAGAGTTAGCGGTCGATGACGTTTGAGTGATACAACCAGGGGTAGGATTCATTAATGACTTACATATCTTTAACTGATCGTGAGCTTTCACAACAGAAAACTCGGATAACGCGGCTTATCGCTTACCATATCGCTTGATAAGCCGCGCTGTCTGAGTTTTCCGCTGTTAAATTGCTGTAAGTCGTTGATGAATCCGGCCCCATGCGCGAGATATCTAACGCGGGGGTAAAATTTGCTATTCAATGTTGCTAAAATTAAAACTAAAATTTGCAATTCAACGTGGGATGTTGCTGCAGTAGTGGAAGAGCAGCTTCTTACTACTTGACACAACAGCTACTACGCACGTTTTCGAGAGTCCAAATTCAGAAGCCGTGTCGCCGATGTTGCGCAACGGGCATATAGAATTAGAAGACGCGTAGCGGTAGGTGGATGAGCGTCTGAATACAGAAGTCGTGTTACGTGGTCATGCACCGAGTGTCTGAATTCAAAAGAAGTGGCACCAACGTTGTGTGGTGAGCGTCTGGTTTAAGATGACGTGAAAACAGTGTCCTGTAACTAGCGCGGTCAGCATGAGAACAGCTGAAAAAAAAATCTGTGGGACACAAGTACTGAGCAGCAAAACCGTGACGTCTCTGGATGGCCCGGAAAGAGTATAGATGTTAGCGGATTTTATGTTTTACAAAAACAGCTTTTTGTAGGTTAGTGACATTGCAAGCTAGCACGAAGCGCGCAAGTGCGAGGCGCGATGTAAGGGGGCGTTCAGAGCAGGAACGCGGGGCGACGCGACGTAATGATAATCTCCCACATCGATTATTCGCGGATGGCGGCTATTCTTCCTTCGCTGCGCCGCGAGCGGTCGCGTCGCGGACACGTGGCAAACGTGGAAAACGAGGTCAGCGCGGTCAGTCGATGTGGAAGGCGGCCGATGGTCGGTCGGTGGCTGCTCTCACTGCTCCGTGGACTCTCCCTGAGCGACGAAAGCAGTGGAAACTGCAGTGGAAAGCAGTGGAAATGTGGAAACATGGGTAGTTTGGATGGCACACACCCTAGAGTCCCTTCCCTAGCCTGATTCTGCGCTCGAAGAGCGCAGAATCCATCCGCGGACTCTCCCTGAGCGACGAAAGCAGTCCCCACATGGGCAGTTTGGATGGCACACACCCTGGAGTCCCTTCCCTAGCCTGATTCTGCGCTCGAAGAGCGCAGAATCCATCCTCGGACTCTCCCTGAGCGACGAAAGCAGTCCCCACATGGGCAGTTTGGATGGCACACACCCTGGAGTCCCTTCCCTAGTCCCTTCCCTACATGGGCAGTTTGGATGGCGCACACCCTGGAGTCCCTTCCCGTTCTTCGAGCGCAGAATCCATCCGCGGACTCTCCCTGAGCGACGAAAGCAGTTTCCACATGGGTAGTTTGGATGGCGCACACCTGGAGTCCCTTCCCTAGCCTGATTCTGCGCTCGAAGAGAGCAGAATCCATCCGCGGACTCTCCCTGAGCGACGAAAGCAGTCCCCACATGGGCAGTTTGGATGGCACACACCCTGGAGTCCCTTCCCTAGCCTGATTCTGCGCTCGAAGAGCGCAGAATCCATCCTCGGACTCTCCCTGAGCGACAAAAGCAGTTCCCACAGGAGCAGTTTGGATGGCACACACCCTGGATGCTGCGAGAACCCCAGCTGCGCACTCCCCCTGAGCGCGCACAGCTATGAAGGAAAGATTTCGCGCTCTGTCGCAAAGATGCATGAGAATATAGCGGCGGGTGCGTGCGTGCGATGAGCGCTCGCGGCGTAGCGAAGGAAGAATAACCGCGATCTTATTCGCGCTGCCCGGTCGATGTAGGTACTTCGTCGCGTCGCACCGCGATCTCATCGCTTCGCGCGATCGATATGGGAGCTTATCATTATTCTTCGCTCGGAGTGAGCGGTGGTATGACATAGGCCTTACTTAGGCGTGTGGAGCACTTGTACTTTTACAAACGCGCATATCAACAGATTCGCTTGCTCTTGAGTGATACATCTGCAAACATACCATCCATCGGATCGGAATTGGAGTTAAAAGGGATTCAGCTCTGAGTGGTCGACGTAGCCGTGATATGACGTGATATGCTGTCGCTCCTCTCATCATCATTAGATCTCCTTGTGCGTCGACCAGTAGGCTAGTAATCGGTAACTCATCCGTCTTGGCGGCGCCATGTAAAGAAGAGGGGGAAGGCAGCCCACGTGTGAACGAGTTTTTACCTGTTTGACCTAGACCTTCTGCAACTTGCATTACACGTACGTACGCGTCAGTTTGCGTCATGTGGGGAAATTCCACGCCACCATATCCGACTGCTACGCTCAAGGCGGTCGAATCCAATGGGCCGCCCCCTTCTATCATTGCGCCGTGTTGGCTTTGAGTGCTTCGTGAGGGCTCTCACTTAAGCCTAAACGCCTTCTACGTATGGAGTCGCGGATTGGTGTGCAGACTTGCGAAATTCTGTAGCTGAGGGCCTTGTACGCCCGCGATGGCAGTTGCCACAAGCGGATCGTGGAGCAGTGGATCTTGACGTTGCTTCATGCGAGGCAGGTCAAGGGCCGGTTCGTTTCATCTGGAGACTGACTTCAGTAGGTCGAGAGATTTTGACGTTCACACAATTTGCTGGAGTATTCTGCGCATTTTTCCAGCTGTATGCGCTTGTGTGCTCGAAGAGCGCAGAACACAGCTGCGAAACGAAAGCCTTTTATTGTATAGGCGGCGTTTTGTTTTAATGGCTATCTTTCTGAGGCACGGCTTGGAAATTTTGCGGATTTCATGTCTTGCATGCGAGAAGTGCAGCCGGTGACAAAAAGGCAAGAGGACAACCTGTTTACATGTTGCTCACCCTTTTACATGCATATTACATAAAACCTTAAAATTCTGAAACAAAGGTTATCCTCGCACCAGTTGCACAGATGGAACGCGTAGCCGTCCTACCCGAAATAAAGTACAGCTACATAATATAAGCAAACGCAGGAATAATGGAGAGTTAAGTCATATGGTACTCATTTAAGTCCGTGTTTTTCTGCGAAAAACATTACAGTACACTGCGAAGTTTGACCACATGCTGTCTACAACCTCTCTGCTTGGGGATTGCGCATGGCGCTGAAGCGAGGAAACTTTCGAGCGTCCTCTTACCCCGCACACATCTCCTCGGTCGGATATTATGCGCTTCGTGGTGCATCACTCATCAAATGTCTCTACCTTGTTTTTGTTCCTGTGTTTACTATTTGACCTCCTCAGTAAGGCATTAATTCTGAAACAGATCTTTTGAAGCGAAGCATTTTACATGAATTCTCTCCATAATTCGACTTCCTTGGTGGGTTTTAGTTAGAAGATGTCTATTGTTTACGCAATGGAACTTCTTCGGCTGGGCTTTAATTAGGAAATTACCGCTGTTTCCACATTTGGACTTCCTCAGTGAGGTTCTAATTAGAAAATGACTACTCTTTCCACAATTCGACTTTTGTGGGCGTCTGACTAAGAAATGATAGGTGAAGCGCATCCTGGAGCTCTTTCCATTGCCTGATCCTGCAGAACCCAGCCGTGCACTTCCTTTCGCATGCGAGACAAATCAGTAATGTTGCGAAATGCTTCATAGAGGTGGATTGAAGGGTCATTTCCGGACTAAATCTTAATGAGGGAGTCGAACGATTACTGTTTCGTCGACTTGAGAAGACTTCTGGTTCTCAACGTTTGTTATTGGAATAGGTTCCATAGAATTCAAGGAGCCAATGCTATGCTGATTTGCGATTGAACATACCCAACAGCCAGAAGAAGAGGTCTAATTTGCTGCCTCAAATCTAGTACATATCTCACCTTCGTAGAACGTGTTGCATTTTTGAAGGTCCGAAATTAGTTCGTGTAAGCAGCTAAGAAACCAGATTTTTTGTATCGTATAGTGACGTGGTTGTGTGGTTTGGCTCAACAAAGTGACAAAAGAAGAAAACGTTGAGAACCAGAAAAATGTGCTTCTAAAGTCGACGAAACAGTGTCTTTGAAGATGTCTAGGAGAAGGCTCATGACTCCTCCTAAGTGCACTCGCGATGGTACGATTCCGTTCAACTCGAAAGGCTCTATCGAACGGTGTCCATCTCGACCAATTTTGGAAAAATCGATTTTTTTTGACAATTTCGCATCAAGGACGAGTGTGCTCTAGACCAAGGCTGCGCGGACGATGACGTCGTCGAAAATCGACATTTTCGAAATTGCCCAAATTTTCTCGTCCAAAATCATCTTTGGAATTATTCGAGGCGCTCCGACGTCTGCTTTTTGAAAACTCCGCTGATTTCTGTAGGTTTTGAATTTTCTGGATCACTGAGGGCGGTTGGGTCAGGGTACCGATTTTGTCCAAACTTTGTAAGGGGGCTGGGAGATATTCGGGTGCCGAACAAACGATGGCGAGGGGCGCTCCTTTGCGATTAAAACAGGAGACCACCCATACCGATTACTGAGGGTTATCGGTGATCCTGACCCGACCGCCCACAGACAGGAAGTAAGCTACTGAAATCGGCGGAATCTTCAAAAATGGACGTCGGATGTGTAATCCCTAATTAACCTCCTAGATTTTGGACGGAAAAAATTGCCCATTTAAAAACGTAGATTTTCAATGACGTCATCGTCCGTGCAGGCTCGTCCTAAATCTTTTCATGGAGAACAGTGGGTGTGTCGATAACTTGGATGTGGACGAGTAAGGGCGGCAGAAAGTTCACCGCAGCCGTCCGCCGCCCTAAAACGGCCGTTGTGGTTAAGGCAGTTTAGGAAGCTCTGGAGTTGACCAGGTCGTCGTACACAGTGTTCAGTGCTCTGCTAGCCCACATATTTGCATGCCGGTAGCTCGCCTCGACTTACCGTAGCAGGCAGCCGAAATCGCAAAAAATTGGGTCGCACAAGCCTAACCTACATTTGCCGCTTCGCTCCCTCTCCCGCTCGATTGGTGTTCTGCAGGGCCTATATGCATTATTCACAACGTTCGCCATGCCGGCAGTTAGTTCCAAACAGTAGACCATGCTCGTCCAAACGCATGGACAAGCTCCTTCCATCAGCCTAACGTCACTCTGTGGGCGGTCGCGCCCACTCATTCGATTGATAGAAATGTTGTCAAAAATATACACAGAATCCGAGACCGAGTTGCGAGGAAACCGACTTGTCTGGCACAGCGCATATCCGACTTCGTCTCCAGCATAATTTCTAGAGCTTAACTCTTCTCTAGTAAAACAGTGCGGTCTGGAGTAGGGGCAATCGTGTTCAGCTTATGTGAGCCGAACCAGAGATGTTCGAGTTAAATCAGTGTATGAACTGATTGAGTATATCCATTTGTTCAGTTGTTCTCACTACACCGACCGCGCAATGTTTGCCTTTGTCAACAAAACGACAAAAAGTGCAAACCTTGAAAACTGATTATCTGATTGAAACCTTCAAGCGAATTGACCCTAGAAACCGTAGTAGTTTTGTGTATAGCAATAACTCAAGAGCGGGTAAGAATCCAACTACTTTAAAGTTGCGCGAGTCGAAAATTGCAGCAGCTGTAACATATTGGCTGAGACCTTTTTATAGAAAAACGGAACATACTCAAAAACATCTTCAGCCTAGACAAGACCTGAACAGCATAGTACATCAGCACATCAGTACTTATTAAGTGTTTCACGTGAAATAGCCTACCTCATACGCACATATTTCAGGGTGACGATGCCTACGAAAATTTCCGCCATTGGTCTAGCAGTCACAGCCATTCTAATTATTGCGTTTGTCAATGGATTTATACCGCAACAACCGTCACCCTATGAAGATGTCGAGTGGAAGAGTTTCAAGGGTTATTCATATGTGGTTCGTAATCTAAGCTATTTTATCCCACTAGCTACAGTACCGCCGCTAAACGTTCAACCAAACGACGTTTGCGACGCAAAAACGCGTTTTTTGCGTCGCATCATGATAACTTTGTTCAAAATAAAGGCTTTCTCACCAAAATTTACAAGGGCTCCTAGTATCATTCTACCTACCACTGGGCATGCAACCGCCATTAAAAAGTGGATGGAAGCCTGAAAACCAATGCCGCAATTAAGGAGGGTCCTAATTGCTGTGACCCGACCCAGCACCGTCGCCGAGTCTCGCCTAATTATGTCCCCAGGCCCAAATAGTGCTGCCCAGTGGAATTCTAGAATATTTAAACCTAATTAAATTGTATTTTCTTGCTGTTTATGACCTTCTCCTGGCTGCGACAATTCATTTGGTACCAAATTTGGCAGGAAAATGTCTGCAGCTGCTTCAACTAATTTTGTTTATTTCAACGGAAGCATCCTCAGTTTAAACCTGTTATTGTAGCTTGCAATCTAGTCATCTTTAAGGAGGAAAAATGACATAGAAAATTTACATTTCGAGCTCACTTTGGGCATTTGTGTGTTGGTTGCAATTCGTCAAAACTGCAAGTGAACCTTGGTAAAGAGCACTCCCTGTCGCCGATTTTGGCTGCGAATATCTATGTCCTAAGAAAATGAGTTTGTCCAAAAATTTGTTGGCTAACCGCACGCAATGTAGAAACTCCAAATATCAAATATCGAGAAGCCAGGTTATCAGATGCCCGAATTTCAGCTGGTTAAAGTGAAGACTTCTTTCAAAAGTGCGGCTGAGCTTCCACAGCGTTTCATGCTCAGTCTTTGCAGAATGAATGCTGGGAAGCCCAGAATTCATATTAAGTATTTTTCTGCTTGAAATTTTCAACCAGCCCAGACGCCAATATTTTGACGCACCAGATCGAGCGTCGACGTAGACGTCTTCTTCGACCATAATTGCACTGACCTGAGATGCCCTACAGAGACATTGCACTCGGCTGCATGACCAACGAATCCCTCACTTCTCTTTCTCCTAATTACGGGCCTGTTCGACCTTATGCAGCTCACCAATACCGATCCATGCTGCCAAATCTTGAAGACCTTTTGGGTTTTCCGGATTGAGTGCATCATCACATTAGGTTGTCCGGGAAGTTCTCAGCGTTTTCGCGTTTTAAGGATTTTATCTTATCGGATTTAGTCGAAGTAAGCACCGCTTGAGTCAGCATACTTTTGCCAACGGGGAACAAATCGACTTATTCCATCAACGAAAGAATTAGGTGGTCGAGATTCGATAAAATTCACGAAAGCTGTTTTGGCTTGGTGTTAACTGGTGAAGGTTTTACCAGCGAGAAAGTTCTGAAAATGTTTGAAAAAACGGATGGTGAGAAAAGCCTGGAAAATATGACGGGTGAGGCAGAATTTCAACCCTTAGTTCGTTTAATGTTCATGTGGTGATTTGCGAAACGTGTGGCGGGCGCTATCGTGCAAAGAATCGGGCCTCTTCTATTGAGCAGTTCCGGCTGAAGTAGATGCAATTTTCGGTGAATTTTGTCGATTTCCTTACAGTGGAACTTTGCTGTGATCGTTTAGCCTAGCACCGAAAAGTCGTACACCAGCCGCTGAATACCACACAGTGACCATTACCTCTTTTGGTGGAGATTTGCCTTCGGAAAATGCCTAGGGGGTTCATTGGCTGCAACCACCTTCCCAAGGCGTATCAAAGCATCTGCTACAGCAGTTTTACTGACGCCTAGCCCTTTCACGATACCGCGAACTGTTTGGGATGGTTCGGCTTCCACCAATTCCTTCAACTCGTCGTCCAGGATTGCTCTAGATCGACCGCTACGGGATCATTTTCGAGGATGAAATCTCCAGTCCGGATTTTACTGAAGCACTGGCGCACAGTGCCTTCTCCAACTCTATTAGGCCCCACACTTGATCGATATGTCGAGCTGTCTTGGCTGCGGATTGTCCCAGTTTGAAGTTGAAATAAAATATCGTTCGGAATTGCTCTTTCGACATACTCCAATAAACCCTTCAAGAACAGAAATATAATGCGCAATACAAGTTGAATTTTTACTTCATAATAGACGAATGAAAGATAGCAACGCAAAACGCTGAGAACTTTCCGGACAACCTAATAACATGAGTTTGTTGGCTGAAAATGTTGGTACGATTTCTTTCATGCTTTCATTCACTTACTCAAAAACTGAACACTTCGTTTGAAGTTTTATAAAATTCTCATTTTTTTGTAGAAAATAATGGTTGATATCCTGTTCTAAAGAGCAGAACAGCGGCAGTTTTAGTGCCAAAAAGGGATTGCGCCATGCAATTGTCCAAGACTTCGCTGTTTTTATTCGATTGATGTCAAAATTGCTGTTTGCGTAGAGTTTCACGCCTCTTAACAACATAACAAAGAAAATTGTAAAAAAAACACATATTCTCACCTTGATACTCCATGTAAGCAGCGTTCACACTGTTAGGGGGGGGGGGGGGCAAAAGTAATGAGACAAATTGAAAAAAATCTTTATCTCTTTATAACTCAATTACAAATCAACGATGCTGAGGAATATGCATGCCATTAAGGTCAGTGACCTTGCTGCCATCGATCAGCCAACTTCCTGATCCCATCCTTCCAGAACTGCTTAGGCCTGGTGCTGATCCACTGCTCGTTATGGTTGTCGAGGTCTGCTTGGGTCATTGTGTTCCTTCCGACCATGAAGTCCCGTATGCCCAAGAAGTGGTGGTAGTCGCATGGAGCGATGTTCGGCAAATACGGTGGGTGAGGCATATAAACGTAGCCCAGCTGACCGAGCTTATCCGTGGTTACTTGTTCCCGATGGGGTGCGGCGTTTTCGAAGAGGAGGAACCTCTTTAAGCGCTGCGACTGAATAAGAGCGAGTCGCCGACCCATCTCTTCTATTTCGTTCACCATGGCCTTGGAGTCCATCGTCGTGCTTTTGGTAAACAGCTTCCAGTATACCGGTCCATCGGCGCAGACCCAAATGCTCTGAAAGTGCTTCTCGCCGTGAATACCTCGCCGAACGAAGGTCGATAACGGGTCAACAGGCCTCACCCAGACTGGCTGCTTGGCAGGGCTAAGGTAGAAGACGTACTTCTCATCCTGCGTTAAGATTGAGCCCAGGCTGCTCGGGGTTGAGAATCGGGAGAGATTTGCGCGACACAGGTGGACTCGTCAGACTGGGGTTTCGGCATGAGACAGGCTGGGGTTTTGGATTGCTTCTGGAAAGGGCGGAAGTGGTAACTTCTCAGGTGGCCTTCAGTAGATAGCATACAAACATGCAAATGCGATAAGCACGAAACCAGACTGCAGTCACGAGATATATGGACACGGCATGGAGAGTCTCATTACTTTTGGTCCCCCCCCCCCCTAATATAATTCAAATAAAATTCGGGGTGAGCTTTCCAAGTGCAGGGCGCAATCTGCTCTTTGATGCACTAAATGATTGCTACCTTGTTGCGTTTTAAGACAAAAGTTAGTTTATTATTTTTTCAAAAGAAACAAAACTTGTGTAAAATTATTACACTCGTTCGGGCAGCTGAACCTTTAAAAAAATTCAAGAAAGTTATACCAAATTTTTCTTGGAGAAAAAATTATTCTACCCTTCTTGAAGCGTTTGTGTTTTAACCTGTAAAAAGCTCGTTTCAATTTGAAAGATGTTTAATTCCAATTTAATTCGAAACGTGTCCAGCTCGACGCGAAAATGATAAATACATATTTTACATTGTGGCTAGGCACACAATTTTGAGAATTATAGAATCTGTGTGATCTCCGCAATCCGGAAAACCCAAAAGGTCCTCAAGATTTGGCAGCATGGATCGATATTGGTGAGCTGCATAAGGTCGAACAGGCCCGTAATTAGGAGAAAGAGAAGTGAGGGATTCGTTGGTCATGCAGCCGAGTGCAATGTCTCTGTAGGGCATCTCAGGTCAGTGCAATTATGGTCGAAGAAGACCTCTACGTCGACGCTCGATCTGGTGCGTCAAAATATTGGCGTCTTGACTGGTTGAAAATTTCAAGCAGAAAAATACTTAATATGAATTCTGGGCTTCCCAGCATTCATTCTGCAAAGACTGAGCATGAAACGTTGTAGAAGCTCAGCCGCACTTTTGAAAGAAGTCTTCACTTTAACCAGCTGAAATTCGGGCATCTGATTACCTGGCTTCTCGATATTTGATATTTGGAGTTTCTACATTGCGTGCGGTTAGCCAACAAATTTTTGGACAAGCTCATTTTCTTAGGACATAGATATTCGCAGCCAAAATCGGCGACAGGGAGTGCTCTTTACCAAGGTTCACTTGCAGTTTTGACGAATTGCAACCAACACACAAATGCCCAAAGTGAGCTCGAAACGTAAATTTTCTATGTCATTTTTCCTCCTTAAAGATGACTAGATTGCAAGCTACAATAACAGGTTTAAACTGAGGATGCTTCCGTTGAAATAAACAAAATTAGTTGAAGCAGCTGCAGACATTTTCCTGCCAAATTTGGTACCAAATGAATTGTCGCAGCCAGGAGAAGGTCATAAACAGCAAGAAAATACAATTTAATTAGGTTTAAAAATTCTAGAATTCCACTGGACAGCACTATTTGCGCCTGGGGACATAATTAGGCGAGACTCGGCGACGGTGCTGGGTCGGGTCACAGCAATTAGGACCCTCCTTAACTGCGGCATTGGTTTTCAGGCTTCCATCCACTTTTTAATGGCGGTTGCATGCCCAGTGGTAGGTAGAATGATGCTAGGAGCCCTTGTAAATTTTGGTGAGAAAGCCTTTATTTTGAACAAAGTTATCATGATGCGACGCAAAAAACGCGTTTTTGCGTCGCAAACGTCGTTTGGTTGAACGTTTAGCGGCGGTACTGTAGTACCAAGATCGCTTGAGAAAGTGCCAATCGCTTTGTGTTTTGCCTCTTATTACATAAGAGCACTGTCTACTTATAAGCTCGGTCTAATGCAGCCAGTGAAGAAGTAGGTTCTAGATATTATGAAACCAATACTATAAAGGTCTCACCAGAAATAAATAACTCTTGAATGAAAAGCAGTAAGGAGATGTAGGTAGGGTTCAGAAGTATAGAGCAGGTACACCTGTTCGCAGCAGTGCCACAGAGAGCACGGTGTGTCTCGACAAGAATACCCACCTTGGGAGGGATGGAAAATGGAAAAGTGGAAATGGCAAAAAGGGTTGGTAAGAAAGGGGTTGGTTAAGGTAGCAAGGAGCAAACCAATCACATAATGAAAGGTAGGTCTTCACAACCAAAAGCCATCATTCCACCACGATAAAAAGATAGAAAATATATTGTTTTAGTAAACCTATTTGGATTTGAAGTTAGGTAAATGCTACAAACCGATGAAAATAACTCTACACTTATATAACGAGGCATTTATTTGAATATTAGTATGACCTAGATCGTGCACATCGAGTAATTTTGTTTTTATTGGTATACATTATAACGGAGAGAAATTGAAAAAGATTACTGTAATGACCTGATTCGAATCGCTGCGTTTTATTGTGCAAAAGCTTAATTACAATAAAGCTGCAAGTGCGTGCAGTGCTTACCATTAGATTTTCTGCATAAATCGTAGTTTCTTTGATATCAGCTGACAGATTCGTACCAAAATGAGGAAATCTCTTGATATTATTATAAATCACAGGGTGTAATGCCTTTCTGACTTCATAAACCTCTTCTGCTACGTCTTGTCAGCTTTCTGAGTATTCACCGCTGCACTAGAAAATGGTTGTGCCGGGAGGGAATTGAATGATCTAATTGAATAAGTAGACAATTTTTCCATTGTGAAAAGATTTAGAGTCCTTCATAAAAAGAAGCTTTATTTCTAAAAGCCACATAATTATGTATACCATTTCAGGTCGAAATGGGCACGTTTCAAATCAAATTGGACACTTTTCATGTGAAATTGGAAGCTCTTCAAAGCTCGCCTAACCAGGAAACCTTCTCAACAGTAGGTCGGAACGGCCCAATTGTTGTATATGGGCAGAATCGCCTCTCTTTGGGAAACAACAGAATGCAAATATCTCGACCCCAAAACAACTCTGCGCAGAGTTGGGGACGACGGAATTTGGACCGTTGGTGGCGTTAGTCTTCCTTGCGCGCAAAGGGCGAGCTCAAGTTGGCTGGAAACAGCGATGGCGAGCGAGCGGCGGTAGCGCGAAGGGTAGAGAGACGGCTTAATCCCCATGATCGCTGTTTCAAGGAAACGTGAGCCCGTCCTACACGTACAGGCCGAGGACTAACGGCGCCAACGGCCCAGCTCCATCGTCATTAACTCTGCGCGGAGTTGTGTGGGGGTCGAGATTTTTACATTTTGTTGTTGCCGAGAGAGAGGCGATTCTGCCCATATACAACGCTTAGGCCGCTCCGACCTACCGTTGAGATAGTTTCCTGGTAAGACTTTTGAAATCAATAAGAACTCTTTCGAATTGAAACAACGTTCGTACAGGTTGAACTACAGACTCAATAAGATGGTTAAATTTTTTTTGTTCAAACAAAATTTAGAATAAGTTTTTT
Organism: Heligmosomoides polygyrus polygyrus; assembly: GCA_947396885.1. NCBI lineage: Eukaryota > Metazoa > Nematoda > Chromadorea > Rhabditida > Heligmosomidae > Heligmosomoides > Heligmosomoides polygyrus. The sequence continues at coordinate 24,371,489 of OX377202.1, forward strand.
TTACTCTAACTGCTCAAATAAGTTCAATAATTGAAAAGCAGCAACCATATAGTGTTCTAAGAGACCAGATTGAGCCGTGCACTCTAAAAACTCGTCGCGATTTTATTTGATTGATAGTGTAATTCTGTTTACATGGAATAACGAGGTATGTGCGTCCTTAACAATTGTACTTGCTCCATTGTCTACAGTTTTTTTTGTTCGAGAAAAATTTCAGTATGATTTCTTTAAACCTTTAATTCACTTGTCCAATAAGTGAACACTTTGTTTGAAATTTTATAAAATTCGCATTGCATTCGTAGTTCGTGATCTTTGTTGTGTAATTGCACTTGCTTTTACCTACAATAGTAGTTTGTTGTTTAATGAAGTTTTTAGGTCTAAGCTAGAAAATCATTTTGTATTGGCTGTCATTGTTGAAATACTCTAAATACTACTGTACTTTAATTGAGTAACGCATGTAGTTGTTTGTCTATTTGAATCATGAAATGGAAAAGGAGAATACTGCTTGTGTAGATTTATATTATGTATATGTTGATTATATTTATATGTTGATTTATACATGCTTGCAGACAATGCAACAAGTACAATTGTTAAGAATGTACACACCTCGTTGTTCCATGTAAACAGTATTGAGCTTTTCGAGTGCATGGCGCAATCTGGTCCTTTAGGACGTTATATGGTTGCTGCTTTACTGCGTTTTAAAACAAAAATTAATTTGTTAATTTTTCTCCAAAAGTGAAAGTTTTATAAAATTATTAAACTCGTTTGGGCAGTAAATTAAAAAAAATATTAACAAAGTTATTCTAAATTTTCCTTGAACAAAATTTTTAAAACCATTTTATTGAGTCTGTAGTTCAACCTATATAAAGGTTGTTTCAATTCGGAAGAATCCTCGTTGATTTCAAAAGTCTTAGGCGAGCTTAAAAGAGTGTCCAGTTTGATTTGAAAAGTGTCCAATTCGACCTGAAAATGGTATGTAACATAGCATAACTCTAGAGTTTGTTAAAGCTCAAATTTTACATCAAAGCACACTTATCAGGGAACGGTCTGAAGCGCATGTATAAACGGGAAAAGCGTCTCCACCAATCTGCTAGGATGAAAATAAGAGTATACTTACTTGCGTACGTGTATATATGCATATAAGGCATGAAAGAATACCATGTGCATAGAAATGTACGAAGCTTTCTGACTGTGCTGAGACGTGGAAGAGCTTCAGTTAGGTGCATTACCAAGTAACTGGTCTAACCATAAGATGTACGGGCTTTTCCTTTCTCGCTCCGGCCCCATTGTTGTCATCATTCGCTGCACCGCTTCAAGTTCCTCATAACGCAGTGATATATACCATTTCCATGTCGAATAAGGCACTTTGCAAATCATATGGAACACTTTTCAAATTAAAATGGACACTTTTCAAATCAAATTGGACACCTTCTAAATCAAATTGGACACTATTCATGTCAAATTGGACACTCTTCTAAGCTTGCTTAAAACTTTCGAAAACAAACCGAACTCTTCCAAGTTGAAATGAGCCTTTTCTACACTAAACGAGAGACTCAAAAAATGTAAGAATAATTTTTGGTCAAAGAAAATTTTAGTACAACTTTTTTTATGTTTTAATTCGTCTACCCAATAAGTGAACTCATTGTTGGAAATTTTATAAAATTGATTGTTAGCTTGTTTTGAAGAAAAGGGAGGCGACTGTTTTCTGTTGCCGAGTCAGACATTCGCCATATCCTCGTCTTAATTCGATTGATAGCAAAATTTCTGTTTGCATGCAGTTTCACGCTTGCAAACGGTGCAACATAAACATTTGTAAAAACACACATATCCTAACATTCTTGTTGCATGTAAGCAGTATTCACACTACCAATCAAATAAACATTGCGGCTTGCTTTTCGAATGCATGGCGCTATCCAGCCTCCATCGCAGCCACTAAAGGTTGCTGCCTTGCTGCGCTTTAAGACAACATTTAATTTGTTATTTTTTATTAAAAAATATAATTTTTATAAAATTGTTACTTATCTTCGGGCAGATGAGCTAAAAATTCCAAAGAAAACTATACCAAATTTTTCTTAAAGAAAAAGTTGTCTAATTATTTTGTACAAGTCTCCATGATCGACTGTCGTAAAACCTTGGCATTAGGCTAGCTCAGAGGAGTGTCCAATTTGGTTCGAAAAGTGTGCAATTTGATTTGAAAATTGCCTAATTCGACGTGAAAATGGTATATATCCCACCGGATGGTATATATAGCTGCAAAACTTTAAGGCTCTCGACAAGCACGAGTTTCTGCACATGAACAGTGTCTGTGACACGCAAAGTAGTTCATCGGTTGATAGGACCGAAAGAGCACCCGATGAAGCATACCCGAAGGGTAGCCCAGCTTTGGAAAGTTACCGTGACACATAGAGCGACGAAGCTCACAGAGATACTGCAAGAGGCTTATACTGAATGCTAGATGCTCCTTATTCCCTCCACTGATCAATTGAGATGGTTCTTTGCGGCCTTCCTTGTTGAATCATCGAAAGTCAGGAGCGTTTTGCTGCCCTTTTATGGTGCGGTGAGGAATAGCCGTGTAGTCTGGGCATAACCATTTCCTTTTGATTTCCATTTTCTTACAAACAAACGATAAAGAATAGCATGTGGGAGATCTCCAAATCTAAGTGTACCGCTGACTGAAACTGGAAGGTACTGGAAAGAAGTAAAATGCCTTGTTATTTCACATAGTTTAAGATATCGTAGGGCAGTAGTTGAAATCTCCACTTTTTTCCAAACCGGGAGCACATCGCCTTTTTTGTCAAGGAGTAAGGTGGTAGAAAAACAAGGAAGATTTTCAGTTTATCAAGGATAATATGGGATGGGAAGAAGCACGCAAGCAATGCCAGCTCATGGATGGAGATCTTGCTTCCATCCATTCCAGAGAAGAAAATGATTTCATATATGGTGGGTTTAATCTCCAACTATAGGTTTAATCTCCAACTATTTTGAGCAAAGATTATTTTCAGCAACACGAAGTAGAAATAATGCTGTACTCGAATAGACGAAAAACACACCACCTGCCTACCTTGCCTTGTTTCGTTTTGTTTTGTTACTGACAGAAATAGAAACCATATTAAATGCAAATTAATTAATTCGTTCTGTGCAAATTGTTCTCCCAAGCAAGAATGATGTCGACAAATATATGACAAAAATAAATCAGCTCATTCCGTACGCTTTCGGCATTACGTCAACTTGGAAATGTCAAGTGGATTCAGCCTCGCCGTAATCACTTTAGCACACAATCTCAGTTCAAGATCAATAAAATAATTATGAAATGTTTATAATCAAGCAAAGAACGGTGCGTGTACCGCAGTAAGAGGAGGTGCCGGCTGTCGCGTGCACTCGATACCAGGTTCCTGGTTCGGATTTCCCACCCGAACCAACCAAGCCTTCCATCCCTTAGTGAATTGGTACCAAACTTCTCTGTGAAGAATAAAGCGCTGTCCTGTTCATCGGCCGGCCACTGCAAGTCACTGCATGGCCAAATATGCATTCAAAATCGCCTCCACGACACCCCTAGAAATGGAATGCGTGGCACAACCTAAAAGCGTTGAGTAACGCCGTCCTTTATCCTTATTCTAATAATCAGGCAGCAACTGACCGTCTGTAATATCCGAATATTCAATGTTCGAATATGCATCATCGTCTTCTTCTTCAGCGTTTTCCCTTTTATCGTTAGAAGCGGGGTTCCTCCTAGTATGCTGGTGCCACATTTTCCGATCAAATGCCTGATCGCGGTGCAGCTTAGCCATCTTCCTGACACAGTCTATTAAATCGTCGCTGCTTTGGTGCCCTCTTCGCCGCCCTTCGAGCACGTCGATGTCTTTCGGACGGTCTCCTTTTGTGCTAAGGACGACGATTCGAAGACCATCGAAGACGAGCTTCAGCTTCTCCAATATCTTGACACTTATCCTATCCAATATCTTCGAACATATATGCCTATGAAGAACTGTCTTCCTTTTTCTAGAAAAACAGATTATCAACAGATTTATATTAAGAACAGGTGTTCTAATGAACTTAAAAACGAAACGAGAGGACACACCCAAGCAGGGTGAGCAGTCTACTACGCGCTTCAAAGAGATCGTGTAGTCTGCAGTCGCTGAATCATTCACAAACGTGTAAATGGCAACCTAACAACACGAAAGCATGAGATGCTAGTGCCGCTCTCATTTTCCTGCTACTTCAGATCTGGTAAAGTTACCAAACTCCCGACGTGATAATTTCACACGGGGTGAATATCCATGGATTGGGCTCACGAAAGTGAAGGACCATGGCGACTGGAAGTGGAGCGACGATACTCCTATGGATTTCCAGAGCTGGGATCCACATTGTATGGAACCGACCGTCATTCCGCCGGAGAAGTGTGGAGAGGTGCGGCTACTGACTTATTACTGATTTCAACTTTAGACCAGTTTTTTGTTTTTGTTTAGCAATTTCCCACATCATTACTGCTCATTATTTCAGGCAGAAAAGGTCGACGGCGGAATTTGGGCTGTTGAATGCGACACGGTAAACAGAGGCTTTGTGTGTAAGAAGCCTGCGGAATAAGATCCCACACAATATTGAAATCCAATGAAGGATTTTTGTTTTATATGCACCATCAGTTTGTTCTACTTTGTCTGAAAGGATTCCTTTCGGCCTACAGTCATCCGCGATCCAACGATTGAACAGGATGCTACCGTCTCTGCCAATTTATCTGGTGTGAGCAGCGTCATTGGTGGTCTAGCACTGTCTATAGGACTTTGAGCCGGAATTCGTATACAACAAAGCTAGAATGTCGCACACCACACTAGCACATAATCAAGGAAGGGGTTTTGATTCAAAAGGACTGTAGTTGTCTTGCGCAACAACCATGAAGTCAATCGGTCGCTTATCTCTCATCATTTGTACTGTCAATCCTGTACTTGCAGTATAGTATGTGTTCGCTCTGCCCAAGCCGTCGAGCTTGTTTTAGCCAAACAACTCCACTTTGGTAGGGAAACACCATGACGCGAAGGCGCTCCGCAATGGCAAGTTGGAACGCTCCAACCAATCAGGCCGCACCGAATGGGTGCGTCATTCGGTGACACGTTCCCTGAACCCGTACGGCATTTGCGCGACATCGGTGGCACGTCTTCTGACGTTCTCGACACGACGTATGTGCCACCTCATCTAAATCCGGGCGCCTGTGACTCGACCACTATAAAAGGCCAGATGAACAGACGGACAGAGAGGTAAGGACAGAAGGCCTGAAAGACGGACAGATGGACAGTCGCTTACTATTTTATACAAGTGCTCCGACACGCCTAACGGCGTGCCTCGCGCGCTTCGCGCGACTTTGCAGCATCCCTGACCTATGGAAAGTAGTTTTTGTAGAACATTGAATTCGCTAACGTCTAGGACCTGGTGCGTACTTTATGGGCATCAAACTATTCACCACTTCGGTACCTTCATCACAGATATTCTCTCCGGACCGGCCATTAACGTCATTGGTTTGTGCTGCGCAGTACTTCTGTCCCTCAGGTTGCTCACCCGCAATCGTTCTCATGCCAACAGCTAGCGTTTCCAATAGCGTTTTCATGCGTTCTGAAGCCACATTACCCTCACTCGTTCTTACTGGA